>OY856411.1:828524868-829124868 GCA_963693085.1 Alisma plantago-aquatica | reverse complement strand
GTGTTGCCGCATTGCCGACAGAGTAGGGCGCGGTTCAATGCTTGCTAACTCGGCCGGTTCATGCTTTGGTCAGGCGGAAACGTGCCTCTCTCTCCGTCATTCTCTTGTTAACGTTATTCGTGAGTTGCAGGCTCTATTCCGCTTCAACTTGCAGCCGCCGCCGTCGGATGGAGGAGGCGTGACTTCGAACTTGAAGACTGAGGGTCGTCCAATATTCAATTCTCTCCATACCTCATCTCCGTCACCTTGGGCCAGTATGATAAGAATGGGAACGATGCACTAGAGACCCGATTGTGACTCCCTTGTCGCTGTGAGGGCCAGAAAAGCGGAAAAGCACGTCTCCATCCTTCGGCCCTAACAGAGGCCTACAGGAGACTCTTGGAATCTCCATGAATTCCTTGGTGATCTCTGAACCAAATGGCAAGGGCAACAATCGTCTCCTCGATCCAACCTACTTCTCCACATGATGGAGCTTTGCAACCTGCTGGAGCAAGATTTCTGGGCGAGATAGCCCCTGTTTGCTTCGTAGGAATAGGAGGTAGTGGCCTAGTTAAGAATCGTCAAATATACTCACATCAACGATCATTAAAATATGTGTCACCCAGCTGGGATCACGCTAACAGGAGCCACACCCCAATATGCTTGAGCGGGTTGTTCACGTGTGACTTCACTTCAATAATGAACCCTTCGGTCCAAAATCATTCGAATCCCCCAATCATTCAATCAATATTCAAACACCAATATCTCTCAAACGGTTAATCACAATGCCATGAAATCTCAACCCTTAATTCCTCCACATGTAACTAATTTGAGCAAAGGTTTATACCAAAAATCTAATATTTGATCATATAACTTAATTACTCAAGTAAATTCATAATTAAGAATACAAATCTTGAATACAAGTCAACTTAGGATCAACTCTTAATCAAACAAGTTGAACTTACATCATTTAACCACATCACACCTCTAGGGCCATATTGAAATCATTTTACCCAAGGTATGTCTTCAAATACTATATTGGGTAACAAACTCCTAAATTTAGGGTCATCACAGAAATGCATGCACAACACATTTACTAGGCTGAATTTAGAGGTGAATACAAGCAAACCTATTTAGTTGACTATCCTCATTGATAATAGGTACTACAAGTTAGCATATGACTCTTTACCTGATCTATGTCTTGAATGTGTGAAACTTTTGACATGTGAGTAAGGAGTGCAAGGGTGGTAGCTAACAATAGGAGAACCCACCTCCCAATACCAATGAGGATGTTGGAGTTAGGTCGATAAAGGAGGATGAGTAGTGGAGGTTACATTATGGAAAGAACATCACGACTCATAGAGAAAATGTATCTGGAAGAAGGAAAGAAGGCAAGCAATGTAACCAATAGAGTTGGGAGGATTGATACAACTGATACAAGGCCCTAGAGAATGACGATTAGGAAGATTAAAATGAGGAGGGTGGAATTATACTTGCATCATGCTAAAAAGGAGAACCCCTATACTCTAAAAATAGGGAGGAAGAAGAAGAAGAAGACCCATCACACCACTGAGGAACAAGAACTAATTCTTATGGATGTTAGTGACATAGGAAGACTAGCAAGAAATCACCATTAAAAGGAAGAACTTAAGAATCCAATGGCATGGATATCTCAATAGGAACCCACACAATGGTTGACCTAAGGATGGCAATGTTATAATGGATATGGAGTCTAGTAAGGAAAATAAGGTACTCATAACTGACAACCCAATCAACACATCCATGGCAGAGAATATGGATGGAAGTAACTACAGGGTGAATGGATCGATGCTTCACATTGTGGTTTAAGGATCCCTAATATGATTCTAATGAGGTTGTTTTGGAAGAACACTATCAACATGGGGAGCTCAATATTAAAACTGTAGATTGCTCTTGAAGACTTCAACACCATATTACATCTTGTAGACAAAAGGCGTCGTGACCACTTCAATTTGAAGGATGCATAACTATGCCAAGATTTCTTATGAATTCTATCCTAGCAAACATGAGCTACTCAGGAAACATTTCACCTTCAGGAAAGGAAAAATCTTATTTTTTGTGTGACTCAAAAGAGTTTTCCACAATAAGGTATGGATGCTTGAGTAGTTGAATTGCATTGTTGATCACCTTCCATGGATCATTCAAATTACATACCTATTATAATTTACAGCTTCCAAGTCCTTAATAAGATCTATCACTTCAGATCCCAATCAACTTGGAATGTAGATAAGGGATTTTGTGATATGCTGGATCATCCTTGAAGAAATGACTTGCCTTTCGATGAGACACTTCATAGTTCTATGAAGCATTATAGCAAATGGGTCTCGAGGAACCACAAGGCAATGTCTAAATGTAACGGCAAACCTTGGAATCATGTTGATATGTTGCATAAGATTATCAATAACAAATATGACCATTAGATGGACAAATATTCCATCAAAGCTCCGATTATACTGGAAAGCCTTCTTGCATATGGAAGAAAACTGGAAACATAAGAGATTAATGTCTTAAAATTGTGATAATAACATGAAGGTTTATCATGCCTTTTTCAAATATAGGAATCGTATGAATCTAGTTATGAAGTTACAAAAGGAGGACAGTGAGTGGATCACATAAACTAGGATTCTTAGATACCATGTCAAATGCTTGCTTCAAAAAATCTTCCGTGATGATTTTCACCCATCTATTGAGTCTATGCAGACCTTCCCTGGTGATTTCAACAACTAATTACATACCAAGCTCATCATATTTGTGTTGAATCATGTGAGTCTCATATCTCATGAATCTTTGAGACCTCCACCCTTATAAAGTTATCAACACAAATGGCATGGGTAATGTATTTATCCAAAAGAACTAGCATGTTGTCAAAGATTCTATTATACAAATAGTTTGTAATTCTCTAAAAGATGATCATCTACTCAACACAAGGGAGACTTAATATTAGTAGTCATTCCCAATGGTAGAAAATTGGAACAATGTAGATAAATGAGACTGATTTCTCTTTCTAATTGTTGTCTCAACATCTCCTGTAAGACTAGTGAAGTGAGTCAAATTCAATATGAAGAAATGAAATTTGATCAACCAAAGTAACTTCATTCTTGTTGAAAGAATCACTATGAAGTCATTCTCAATCAAGAGCTCATTCAAAATATGCAAATGAAAGGCACCTCTCAATCCATGGAAGTGAAGTTCAATATATCCAAATCCTATGATGAAATTAACTGGAGCTTCATTCATGATACTATATCTCAAACAGGGTGTCCCACTAATGTCATGAACTACACCATGAATTCTATCACCAATGGGGCTACTAACATCATTTGAAATGGGGAGAAATGGGAGTCCTTCAATGTGAGTAGGTGATTGAGGTAGGGTGATCTCCTATATCCTTACTTATTCATCATGTGTGTGGAGCGACTAATCCAATTGATTGAAGATAGGGTAAGAATTGGGAGGTTGAAAAGTATTGAATTATCTCATAAAGGACATGATGTCTCTAATATTAGTTTTACAATATGATATTCTATTTTTTTTCAAAGCTAATGTCCAACAGATGAAGGAAAATTTTGACTGCTTCAAGAGTTATAAACAAGCCGCAAGTTAGGTTATCTTCAAGGAAAAATCTAGGATCTTCTTTTTGATGGATGTGATAAGAGAAAGGTAGAACACATATAGAACCTAGGAGGAGCCACAGTTATGCAAAAATTGGGGAAGCATCTGGGAGTGCTTGTCTTACAGTGTACGACATCTAAAGACACATATATTGATGTGTTGACGAGGGTGAAGAACAAGTTAATGAGTAGGATCCACACAACCCTTCATTTGTGTTGTATTTGTTTACCTAGATAATTCATTAGCACAATTCCAAGTTATACTATGCAAAAAACTCCTCGTCCATGAAGTGTGATTGACAATATAGATGTGGTTATAAGACAATTACAATGGGGAGGAAGTTATAGAGAAAGCCCTATTTACCTGGTGGGTTGAAAGTTATGACTACCAACATTTGAGATGGAGGTATGCGAATGAAACCTATGAGATACTAAATGTCACCTTACTAACGAAGAACATCTAGGATGTGAAATTTGGTATACAAACACTATGGAGTGATGTCCTAACACATAAATACAAGGCTTTTAACCAACATTGCAAATGTATTGTGACTCAATTTTAGAGATATACTATTATAAACAAGATGGAGTTGTACAATATGTGCTATAAAGTGGTGGAGGATGACAAGGTTTAGTTTGCGTAGACTGAGAACAAGTTCATAGTTATAATACTCTAATAGACAAGTGTGATGGGGTTATTCCTAGTGAGCACACTAACATAAAGGTTGGGTCCTTAGAGAATTTATATGGGGATTAGAAACATAAAATTCCTTAGCATCTATCTGTTGAGGTCCACTTTTACTACATATGAAGGAATTTGGAGCCGCATCAATCTTCCTAGAGAGAGATAGGTGTATATGGAGTCGTATATAAGATGGATGGATCTTGTTTAGGACAACCTATGAGTTACTACACAACTCGAGTACCACAATTCTTGAAGGACCATGACATAATTTTCAAATTGCCTAGATTCTAGGAAAGATCAATGTTTTACTCTGAATAGTGTATAGAGTATCCTCTTTTATGCATGTAAAAATTCAAAGATATCTCACTATAAATAGAATTTTATCCAAAAGGAACCTAAAAGACAAAGGCATTATGCATGCATCGAAGGACTTCTCTAACAGCCCTAAAATTTCATCCTACAAAGATAGGATGAAAAGTATCTTGTCCCAAATTTTATAGATCATGTTTAACAAGGTAAAACCCTAAGTTGACCTAATCTGGCTTGTATATTTTAATTATGCAAGTTGAAGTAACTAATACTTGTTATGTATGATATGGCATGATATGGTTCGAAGACATCAACAAACCCTAGTGTAACCAATAAAATCATAACTATATTTTGGCCCACATCATAGTCAAATCATTCACAAACCTAGCCCTAATTATGGAATTATGAATTAGGGTTTAAATGGAATTTGACACCATGTAGGTACATAATATCTTCCTTTATATTTATAAAATTATATAATGAGATATTAAGGCTTCTCATTAATTTTGGTAATCTAACTCCTCTATAATCATTATTAACACATTAATGACTCTAAGAACCTAAAATTGTAAATCATATGATTTATTTCCTCAAAGATAAAATACAATTAAATATTTGAATTCCTTGTGTTGGATATAAAAAAACTTGCCATGTTTCACTTTGATTAGATGACACTAGATATTATAGTTGATCTTAGGAAGGGAAGAAACATATTATTTAACCGATTAACATGGATAAGCCTAAGTCATCCATATGAAATCCCAGATTTGACCAAGTCATGCATTTTTTGGATTCAATGATAAACCTAACATAGATCGGACGATCATGATTGGTCTCCTAAGTTTGCAGATCTAACCAACCTCCAAACATTGTCTCCCTTACCCATTTCCCCCTTCTATAGGGACTCCACTCATGCCATAGTACTACTCACACCTCCCTTACTCAATCTCCTCTCATGTCTCACAAAAACCTAGATTGTTAGTCCATTCACCATTAGTTTATCATTCCAAGCCTAGAGACCTAAATTTTGAATGTTTTTATCGATCACAATGCTCTACCTGGCCTTGACTTCCTATCACACCATTACCTAACCTCCAGTTATCATCCATCTCTATCAATGGCTTTAAGCTTGGAATGAGCCACTGAAAACCCATCCAAGAATTTCTAGAACTTATTCCCAATCATCCCAACACCATAATGATCCTTGTGGTATAAGTCTTGAAATTAATATTTGTTGGACCTCCACCAAGGGTTGGTGGGGATGCTTCATACCACCAGGGTTCCTGATGTCAATGTGGATTGCCTCACTTGGCCTTGAAGGACCTTCGCAAAGCCTAAATTCAAGCCTTAAAGAAATAAGTGTCATTTCCCCTTTTTGCTCTTGTTTATGCAATTCATGAATTCATGAAGAATAGTTGCACTTTGAGTCATGATCTTGTTCAGTTAATGCTTCTTTGTCTTTGCCTAAACCCACCTCACTTGCCCAAATTTCATCCTTGTGTCACTATTTTTCTACTTTCAAGGATTTCTCATGTATCAATCATGGCATAAGGAGGTTCTAGGGCTTCCAGCCTCTTTGCTGCCTGTTCTTACTCTCCCTGATCTCCCATAACGATGTTGTTGGTTTGTATGTCAGTTGTGATCAGTCTTCAAGTTCCAATTTTGATCTACCACATCAAGGTCTTTATTGTGTATGTAATTCTCTATTGACCAAAACAATAGTAGGGATAATTTACCCTTAGTGTCCCTTCCACAGTTGTCCTGATGGTCTGATATAAAGGGATATAATAGTCTTTTTTGAGTATCATTTGTGTATCATATTGTGCCTCACTTAGGCAGGACTCAGCCAAGTCTCCAGGTCCTATAGGGCCCCACTAGTGTCCATAGGGCCCCACTGAGAATTATTTATTTATCTAATCATTTTGAAAATCACTATGTCTTGTATTTATTTTGTCAGAAGTTAGAAAATTCACATATTTTGTCATGTCATCAGAAAATTATGTGCAAATACTCATTAGAAATCTATTGAGATAAGAACCTCCCTGACACATATCTAAACCTCGAATCCCAACCCAATTTCCATGTTTAAAATAAGAACCATAAACATTTATTATTAAAGTATGACTAATTCATTATTATGTAATGCATGATATTAAGGTTTATTAGGACTCAAGATATGGTTAGTGTTCCTCCTGAGGCTCAGGTTAGTGGTCATGCACATTGAGTATTAATTATTTGTTTAAGGTTTTATTTTACACTTATTTAATCATGAATGCTCTTTTTAAGTAAACATATGCTATATTCTACATATGCTTATGGAAAACCATGCACACACTCTGAACCAATGTTTCATTCTATTTTATGATTTTGTTTTCAAATTGTACATTATCTATCATTGCCATGATAATGAATTAAGAAATCAAGAAAACCTTGTTTAAGATTAATGAATCATGTAATGTGAATATTGCCCCCTCAATCATGTTATGTGAGCCTTAATCAACCTTATGTGAGCCTTAACTGGCCTTATGTGAGCCTTAACCAACCTTATGAGCTCTGGGAGCATTATGTGAGTCTTAATTGGCCTTTGTGAGCCTTAATGGGCCTTATGAGCATTGTGGGAGCAATCAGGAGAGTAACTATATTAACTCAAGTTAAAATCCACACTCTCATGTAATTATGCAATTTATTTAAGTTTCCAAGCCATGTTAAGTAATTATGTTTGAAGTTATTCTCACATCATTTCAAGTATACAAAATTTTTATGTATAAATACTCAGTGCCACTCACATGTTTTACGTTGCTTTTCATGGCTGGGGACAATATGTCCGTAGGTGAGGAGAAGGAGAAGAAGTAGAACCAAATACATTAATCAAAGTACAAGGATGACTCATTGGACATCTAGGAGTTCCTTGGTAGGGTTCCATTACCTACACCATCTTTTATTCATATGTTAAATCTAGTTGTTTATGTCTAGATTTTTAGACAATGTCAGTATTGTATCAAAATTTCCCTTTTTATGTAAAATTTTGAGAATTAGAAATGAAAAGTGATCATATCAGGTTATAATTTCATTGTTCTTGATGCATGATATTCAATGTATTTGACACACAATTAATATTGTGAGTTAGGAATTGACACTACTGCTCATTTTAATGTGTATAAATTTGGGGTGGTACAACTACAAACATGTTGAAGTAGTTTGTCACAATATCACTTATGTGAATCACAACATTATCTATGGCAAGTCGAATGCACTAAACTAGGTGATATAAAATGTGAAGAAGGATGTTGTTGTTGGCTATTGGTACATTTAGAGTTGTGAAAATAAGTCTATGTTTGAACAATCCTTAGTCATCCTGGGACATCAAGCCCACTTTGTAATGAAGCAAGATGAATAGGTTGAAAAGGCTTGTGACATTCAATATTCCACTAGAGTGATCCCTCCTATCCTGGTGAGCAATCAGATTGTAAAGAAGTTGGATGAAGATCAATGTTGATACAGTTGTCAAGAAGAACTAGTCAGTCATTATAGTCACAAGTACAAACATTTGCTTGTTGGAAATTTGGAGTTTGAAACAAGATCAAGAGGGGTAGTTTTTTTGAAGTGGAATTGTAGACTATGCATCTTGGCATTGGAAGTAGTTATAAGCAATGAGGTGTGAAAGTTTCCAAGACTAACTTCTCTAGAGTGTTGAATATCATCTTGAGAGAGACGTATGTTTACCCTAACTTTTCTCAATGGAAATCTAGGTTCATTGGTATTACTGTAGAAGTAGTAAGTCAATATTTCTCATGTAGGTAAAAAATCACCATCTCAAAAATTTTGTGGGGTTTGTTGTTGATGATCACCTCCCACCTAGTGTAGGTCATTTACTTTCTGTTCTTTCTAGTTGTGATCACATAATCCCTACTCTCTGCATTACCATAGTTATCTCAAATATACCTAGGTTTTTTGACCCATAGGAGGAGGACAAGATGAATAATAATTCCTCATGTCTTACTTAAAAGGAATAATAACATGTTACTAAATATCCATTATTTGAGGTTCTAGGATAAATTAATTAATTAAGAGTAGTAGTGGGGTTGATTTTACAAATAAGTTAATAAAACTTTACCTTAGTTTTGCACTCTAAAATATTCATAGGTCTAGATGATGGAAGGAAATAGATAGAGACTAATTAATGTATCAAATTGAATAAGTATGCAATAAATACATTAAATGTATACTTATCACCTTAATACAAATATAATATACCAAAGGACCTCAAAATGGGAAATTTGATGATAAGTTTGGATTCCTCATATATTACCTAGATTTCATGTCAATTGGACATTGTATGCTCCCCCAATTAAACCAGGAAAGAAATATAATAATTGACCTAAGTTTCATCAATTGATCGCATCAAATCAGCTATGCTCCATTTTATTTAACATATAACATGACCAAGTAGTTTGATGTCTCCCACTCTATGTCCACTTGACCAGATGGATTCATCATTTCTTCCTCTCTCTTTCTTTTTCTATTATCACTTGATGACAGATCTCCTTCTGTCCCCTCATTCTCCCTCCATATAGGATACATTTTGTTGTTTTCTTTCTCTTCCACTTCCCTTAATCTCCCTAAGGTCCACCAACTGCAACATTGTGGTGCCACAAGTTATCTCCAAAACACCTCTTTCAACCCCTTCTCTCTTCATTAGGCATTTCTATGGATGCTTGCAACCCAAGTATTTCTTAACAAATTCATTCCCAAGATTTTATTTGAAATTTTTACATTTGTTTCATCCTTCAAATGTCCAACAACTCCCTCTTTCAATTTCAATGAACCCCACATTTGTAAAGGAAGTTGCTATAGATATTCTCTTCACCATAGGATCCATGTGTCCATTAAATTTAAGAGAAGCGTCTGAAGAGGGCCTTAATAATTTATGGTCGTTACACATTGTATGGTTTCTTAGGTGCACGTCTTCAACTAGGTTGTGCAAAGGCTTGGATCTTAGTCCCATCAATGAGATTTAAGCCTTTTGGCCAAACAAAATTGCCTATGTCAACTTTATGGACGGTTGTTGAGGCCATTATAGGATGCTAGATCTTAGTGTTGATGATTATATATTCAAATCCTTCTTCCCCACTCTTATCCCATGTGTGTGAGACTAGAATCTATTAGAAATCTAGGTGCCTTAATTATTTGTGTTTTCTTTCTTGATATCACTATGTTGGCCTCTAAAAGTGGAATCATGACATTTCTATTTGTTTTCTTGCTTCTACCCTTCTTATAGATGGAATCATGCCATTTCTATTTGTTTTCTTGCTTCTACCCTACTTATAGATCCTCTTTTATGCCTGCCATGGTGGCAAGGAATTTAGGAGGTAATTGTCACCTCTGGGCCCGACCTAGAGCTTTCTGAGACTGACACAATTCAAGGAAGTCTCCAATGGAATTGGATTCCCATGTAAAATTGGAATTTTCAACTTTGGATCAGAGTTCTAATATCCAGATCCTCAATTTTCAAAATTTGGAAAACAACAATGAAACTTCCATTTCCCATTGCTACACCTCATTTTTTTTGGTTGTTTTCACTACTAAGGGTATTTATGCCCTTTTGACATTTTCTTAATCACAAAGTGTGCAAGTTTTTATTCAAGGGGTTTACAGTTTTACCCACACAATGCTTGATGATCGAAAACTAGATGTGGGGGCATCTTTGTAACTCAACAATGGATTTATTTTAGACTTCAATAATATTATCTAGATTGTAAAATTTATAATAAATTCTTGGTAATGCAAAATTTTAACAAAATATGTTTTTGATTTAGTAAAGGTGGTCCATACAGTTGGTATGGTTTGTATTGACACTTTGATCTTGGACCTTAGGATTTGAGTGTTAACCTTTAGTTCTGAACCTAGGTAGTTAATCTATCATGATCTCGATTGGACGTTATTGATTTAGAAATTGTAATCTTCTCAATCGTGGCATTTTCCAAAACTTAATTCATAGTTGAATCCTTTTGTAAATTCCTTTTGATATATCTTATGTTATCAATCAATTCTTCATTCTTGGCTAATGAAATATACAAGATCCTTGATTGGTGGGTCAGTTGACCACTCATGACTTATGTTGATTGTATTCATCCATTTTGTGCTTGAATATATTTTGGATTGACTTATGATCTTTCCTACTCTAATATGCACATAATTTCTGAACATATATTAACCATACATCAGGCATTGTGGTTTTATCCCCCCCCATACATGTTGTATATTTAGCACTGAGATGTTATTCCTCCTACCGCACTGAGATATTTTTCTCCTCTTTCATGTTTTATATTTTTGGCACTATACTTTTATTCATCCTAAATTGCTTGGGATTTATGGTTCCTTGGTCCTACTTTGATTAATGCTAGTATTTGTTGTAATCTACATGCACTTTATATTTATTGTGATTTATGAAATGATAAAAAAGGTAAGAAGTTGCAAGTTCATAAATTTGATATCTAGGATAAAATACCTTATTTATGGGTTTAATCATTCTTGGTTATTTTTTCAATTGTTTTACTTTCTCTTGGACTGAAACAAATCTTCGCAGCCCTCTTTTTCTGGGAAAACCCTTATCTTTGCATCTAACTCTTTAAAATGCCAAGGTATTTTCCTAATACACATTTATCATTATTTTTTGTGCATTTCTTTCTTCTTATTTCTCCCCTCTTTTGGGTGTTGTTACCAAACCATCCAGATATAGGTGTTGACTCAAGAGGAACGTGTATTAATAAGATGGAGTTGAGGATAGCTTGATATGGATAGGTTTCCCTCTACAACTAGTCCATAGTATAGTTTGTTGAACATTTTCATTCACCTTTGTGGTGAGGAACTATGCAAAGTTTTTTTTTAATGTAATATTCTAATGTTGTGCTTTTATATACTCACATGGTCATTGATTATCATACTTACTAATAAATAAAATAAAATTCCTTGCTTTACTTCATACATTTTAGTACTTTTAGAACTAGATGGGTTTATTCCTCAATTTAGTTAGGAGTGGATCCCCTCCAGGGTGTCACTCTGTACAAGTATGGTATCAGAGCTTGATCTATTAGTTCATCTGACTATATTCAGTTATTCTCTATTAGATGTTAGATGAACCTATAAATAATGTTGATGAACCTATTCATTGTCGTGGAATACCATTAGGGTTTCAACCCCTACTCATTTTAGTCTCTACAACTCATCAAACCACTTCAATGGTTGAGACTTTGTTTTTGGTAACCTTAATCACCCCTACTCTTTCTATGATTGTGGAAATTTACAAATAGAAGAGTTGACTCTTCTAGTAGTTAGCTTCTACATTCTACTTTGTGGGAAGTTAGTTCAACCACTTAGAGTGAAGACTATTATGAACTTCTTGTCTAGTCTTAACCGTGGAGCTTGGCTTAAACATATTTCTTTGTTTTATTTCAAGTCTGCCTTGACTACATCCACTTTGAGTATTAATCATGCATGGATAACAAAATTTGTACCCCAACTTAAGTTTTATAGTTATGATGTTACCTTTTTCAAAGTGATAAACTTAAAATTCTCCATCAGGACAGGACAAACGTTTTGTTTAACATGGAGATTGGTTAAATTTTCTTCAACCTCTTTTCCTAGGAGGTTGGATACTATCTTCCTTGAGTTCTGTATGTCTAATACACTGGGGAAATTTGAGAAAAGTTAAGTGTTTTCTAAGATCCTTATGATTATATATAACATAAACAACATAGGTTGGATACATAGATGATTCCCTTAGGGCATATGTATATTTAATTACTTAGATAGACCAAGTATCAGATTCCCATTATACCCTTTCTCTTGTAAACCCTAATCACTTTCTAGGATGATTGGGTGACCAGGGTAATCCCTAATGTCCCATAATGAGGTTATGTGTTCCCTGGTAAGATCAAGAGATTTATGATGAAGTGGTAAATAGTGGAAGAAGTAACCAATAAGCACCCAATAGAAGTTGACATCATGTAATTTTGAATTATATCCCCTCTCCTATGTTGTAAGTAAGAGAAGCTTTGGTATTACCTTCTATATACCAGTAAAGCTAGACTCTCTTAGTGGAAGTACATGATGGTAAAATGGTTATTTAATACGGTAAATTTTGTGACTGGGAAACACTTTGATTTGGCACAAAGTTTCCTTCCTCAAACCATTTTCCATTAGTATGATACGTGTACACAAAATCTTCTTTGGGTTTTTTGGATGATTTTGGGAATCAAATCACCACGAGGATAAGTGTGAATCTCAGAGTAACCCTTCATATAAGAGACCTATTATTGGCTAGGTCAATCCTGAAACCCTATTTGTAAGTATGCATAAATGAGTAAAAAGAAGGTTTGGATATATATATGACTTAGTTTATCTACCCTGTATTTACTCATTTAGTTGATTATTTAGATTATTGGTGAATCAGTTAAGCAGTGTAGTCTTGGACCTTAGTAGTTTGGGTGAATATTTTGACTTTAGAATTGTCTAAACTTAACAATGAATGCACTAGATAACCCCTATGTCATTCCCTTCGTCAATATCAAACAATATAAGTACTCCCTAATTTGGGCATTGAACCTTTCTAAGCTAGATAATGTGGACATTAAGTTGATAACCTAAATGAATATGTACAATAAGTTGTACTTATCAATGTAAGGTAAGTTTCTATATTTAGTGAACCCAAATGGTTGATAGCATAAAGAGGGTACTTTAGGAGGTAAATGATGTGTGTCATTGTTCACGCAACAATCACTGGGAAAAATCCTAGAATTTAACCTTCTAACCAGGTTGTCAACTTGATGTGAACAACAAGTCTACTTAGAATAGATAGGTATCAATCCAAGGGATGGAATAAAAGAATGGTCGAGATCCAAATCCGATCGTAAGAACAAGAATGACATTCTAATTTGAGAGGGCATAAAAACTAAGAATAAAAATAAATGTGCTAAATTAAAGATCAACTAATCAAAATAAAGAAATTCCAAAACTAAGGGATTTTACCACCCTAACAAGCCGATGTAAAATGAGACCAAAGAAATTACATAATAAGAAAGATAAAGGAAGGTATGTCAAACATTCGTAAAGGATTCACAAAAGATCAACTCCCCATGAACCCATTGGTCCTGGTATTCACGGATCCTAGTTCAGTCATCCTAATGGGGAATTTTTCAAGGTCTCATCCAAATCCCCATGTAATCGATTTGGTTGTTCTAAATCTTGGGTTCTACAGTCGCATCCGCCAAGATTAACAAGCGATGAAAATGAGAGATCACTTTGTTAAAATCATCGATATTCAAACCAAAAATCATGTATCTAAAATTTCATGTAATCATCACATGGCTAAGGGGTTGTTCCCCTTGTCTCGGTAAGAAAACTACTCACTAGTCATAAGAGGGGAAGCAAAACGAAGAAGGAAAGAAGTCATAGACCACAGGAAGAAGAATCTCCAAGGAGATCTAGGTGGTGCCAGTTAAACGACTTGATCCCTTAATCCTCCGTTCCAAAAGAAAATAATGAGAAGTATAGAACGAGAATAACCAAGATCCAGGGATGAAGAACCGAATTTGTATTGCAGAAATGAAAGATTACAACTATGATAGAAAATGTGAGTACAAAATTGAGGACCGCAAACTAAGACTCAATTTACAACTAAGACTCGGTGATTTTTCTTGTGGAGACCGCCCTCCTTTTATAGGGAGATGAGGAGGGGGAAAACCTTTGGGATATGACTTTATTGTGGTGGCGGCCGCATTGATTGGAATAATTTGTTGCTTCATCCAAAAGTAACGTTCAACTTTTGACCGCATTGAAATTTTCAACATTTGACTGGCCTTTATTTGAATTCTTCCACCACAAAATATATGAAATTGGCCAACACCTAGTCAAGAGAGAGAAAATTTAACATATTGATTTTTTGCTCACAAAATTGAGAGATTTAATGAGTTTTTTTCTTTAGTATTTGACTAAGTGACTCCTTCAAAGCAGAATTCCGTAGCTGCAACTTCAAGCGAATTTGTATCCCATTATATGCTAAAAAGTGGTCTGAAATATAATATTGTTTGTTAGAAAATACAATTTCCTTGTACATTAAAAAACTATGTCTCTTAAGAAACTATGACTTATTTTCATTACGTTAACGAAGCATCTGTTTCACTTAGAACGAAGCAGCATCTGAGTATTATTTATAAAAAACGCTGTACCGTTTCTGCATATAACAGATCGACCATACACTTCTGAAACGCAAAAACAAGAATTAAAACAAAATGGTACCCATCGACTAGAAAGTCAAGTTATATAGCTATTCTATCTACAAACCAAAAATATATATATGTAGCATCATGTTCGGCTGCCCCATTATCGTTTTGACAACTGCTCTTAAACAATTAAATAGTAGTATAGTCGCACCCACGTACTATTTGGAGTCCTCTGGACCAAATACTCTATAATAAATCACCTGAAGACGTGCATGACACGCTGAGCACGTATATCTCTTGCGCGAAACCTATAACTAACGCCATATATATGATCATCGGGGAATGCAGCAATCTTCATCCTCGTTTGATTAGCCTTGGGAGATACTAGTCATGGCAACTCCAAGACTAGTAATCGTCTCCTTTATGGTTTTTCTCTTGGTAGGCATCACTTCTGCTACTAGGCACTTAGCACAATATGGATCAGGTGGAGGTCAAGGCAGTGGTCTTGGGTATGGATCTGCGGTTGGAGGCAGTGGTGCAGGAGGTGGAGGTGGAGGTGGCGGTGGAGGAGGAGGTGGCGTCAATGGAGGTAGTGGATCTGGTGGTGGGTATGGATCAGGATATGGACTTGGCGGTGGTGGAAGCACGGGAGGAGGAGGAGGTGGTGGTGGTGGCGGCGGTGGTGGCAGCAGTGGAGGTGTAGGTGGAGGATCTGGTAGTGGTTATGGTAGTGGGAATGGCTTAGGCGGAGGAGCAGGAGGTGGAGGCGGTGGTGGGGGTGGTGGAGGTGGTGGTGTTGTTGGTACTGGATCTGGAAGTGGATCTGGTAGTGGATTTGGGTCAGGCGGAGGAAATGGTGGAGGAGGTGGTGGTGGAGGAGGGGGTGGAGGGGGTGGTGTTGCTGTTGTAGGATCTAGTAGTGGATCAGGTAGTGGCTATGGGTCCGGTAAAGGAAGTGGTGGAGGAGGTGGAGGTGGAGGTGGCGGTGGAGGTGTTGCAACTGCAATTGGATCTGGTAGTGGATCTGGAAGTGGCTTTGGTTCAGGTGGAGGAAGCGGTGGTGGCAGGGGTGGGGGTGGGGGTGGGGGTGGAGGAGGAGGCGGTGGGGGTGTCGGTGTTGGTGGAGGATCGGGTAGTGGATCTGGTGCAGGCTTTGGTTCTGGTGGAGGAAGCGGAAGTGGTGGTGGTGGTGGGGGTGGAGGTGGGGGTGGTGGGGGTTTTGGTGTTGGTAGAGGATCAGGTAGTGGATCTGGTGGAGGCTTTGGTTCTGGTGGAGGAAGTGGTGGGGGTGGGGTTGGTGGTGGGGGTGGGGGTGGAGGAGGAGGAGGAGGTGGAGGTGGAAAGAAGGCCAACTCTACTGGAACAAAAAGCAATACCACAAAGAAATCTAAAGCAAATACCACAAGTTCTTCTTATGGACATGGATATGGATTTGGATTTGGTAGGGGTAGTGGAATTGGTGGTGGAGGCAGTGGATATGGAGTTGGCACTGGCTTTGGGTCTGGCGGTGGGTTTGGATTAGGTCGAGGTGCAACAGTAGCAGGTGGCAACGGAGGTGGTTCTGGATTTGGAAGCGGACAAGGTTTTGGAATAGGAAGCGGTGGAGGAGGAGGTGGTGGAGGAGGAGGTGGTGGTGGCAGTGGAGTCGGTGGAGGTAGTGGTGGTGGATCTGGATTTGGGTCTGGAAAAGGATTCGGAGTGGGAGGTGGTCTAGGTGGTGGTGGTGGTGGAGGAGGTAGTGGATACGGCTCTGGATTTGGATCTGGAAAAGGGTTTGGAGTAGGAGGGGCTGGTGGAGGTGGTGGTGGAGGAGGAGGAGGAGGAGGAAATGGAGCTGGCTCTGGATTTGGTTCTGGAAAAGGATTTGGAGTTGGAGGAGGATTAGGAGGAGGAGGAGGAGGAGGAGGTGGTGGTGGTGGCGGTGGTAGTGGAGGAGGAGGTAACGGAGTTGGCTCTGGATTTGGATCTGGTAAAGGATTTGGAGCCGGAGGAGGGGTAGGAGGTGGTGGTGGTGGTGGTGGTGGAGGTGGAGGAGGAGGAAGTGGTGGTGGGTCTGGTTTTGGGTCTGGAAATGGATTTGGATCCGGAAACAATGGTGGCGGTGGTGGTAGTGGAGGTGGTGGTGGAGGAGGATTTTGAAAGGATGATGGCTACAAATCGGTTTTGGAAAAGGAGGGGGTCGAAATAGATCACTCCACACTATGTTGTTCTGATTTATTTGTTTGCATGCACAATTGAGTTAATATATTTGAATAAGGTGTTATACCTATTTGGGATTCAATTGAATTATTTGCCTACTTCATGTATATTTTATTTGTGATTTTTTTATGTTGTAAAATCTTTCTTTTGTATAAAAAAATGAAAAAAAAATCGTAATGAGGTGAATGGATAATCTAACATGCAATTTGGAAATTTATAGTATGTAAGTTATGGAACACATTTTTGTATAAAAATATATGTAAATTCATTTACAAAGTGAATGGAGAAACATAATTTGTATGATAGAAGTTTAGCATCTTATTGGGGTGTGTTATACCAACTGTTATTAGTATTTATACTATGGAGTACCTCCTAAATATAGGCTGTTAGGGTTACAAATGGGTTGAACTTGGTGGTGGGCATATGCAGGATACATAATAGCGACGTTGAAGGTTTTGCAAAACGATGACATGTTTGTTTCCAATATGGGAAACTCTTGTGTGAAGACCTCAAAATTGGAACATTTATTTAGAATTAGGGAAATTCATGATTTGTTATAGGGGTTCAACTTAAGTTGATTCTATGAAAGAGCATACTTAATACAATTAAATGATCTTATTAAACAAATTCAATACCAGAAATTTGGTTGAAATCATAATTAAGTGATGGAAAATAGATTGGATACATTAAGTGATTAGTAAGATTTTAGGATTGGTTTGTAATATACTACAAGAACAAACTTCATTTGATTTGATTAAGAATAAATAAACCTATAATAGGAAATATAGAATAATATGAAGTTCCTAGTAATAGTACCCCATGAATTTGCTAAGATCCTAGAAAATCAAGAAACCCCACTTGGGATATTTTGGTATACATTTAGGTCCATGTTATGCTTTTCATTGATTAAATGACTTCATTCTTTATTTAATGGATAACCATAATTTTTCATGAGTCACTATGATGTTTTAGAATCAGGGAAAAAATAGGATATATGAGTTTGTTTGAGGACTTGTGGTTAATTAAGGAATGCTTCTTGGAAAATAAGTCTTGGGTAACTAGAATTCTTGTTTTGGTCTTTTCCTTTTCATATCACAAGTTTAAGATAATCAAGAACCAATTGTAAATTTTCATTATTGCTTATAGTATCACCTGGTGTTGTACAAAAATACTTAATTGATTTGGGTATTTAACCGAAGAAGAAGGAAATTACAGGGATACCACAATTCAAACAAACTCTAAAATTCGGGTGAGTGTACAATACACGCTCATCAACATCACTCGCCTAACATTGAATGAACATGGGACAAACATGTTTCCCTCTCTATTTTTTTTCCTCTCTCCAATAGCTTGAGAATACTAGTCATGGAAACTCCAAGATTAGTAAGTCTCCTTTATGGTTTTTCTCTTGGTGGGAATCACTTCTGCTACTAGGCACTTAGCACAATATGGATCAGGTGGAGGTCAAGGCAGTGGCCTTAGGTATGGATCTAGGGTTGGAGACAGTGGTGCATGAGGTGGAGATGGAGGTGGAGGCAGAGGAGGAGGTGGCCTCAGAGGAGGTAGTGGATCTGGTGGTGGGATTGTGACGCTCCGATCAAAGTAAAATGAGATACCTCAAAACAAAGTGTGGAATTAACACAAATAATCTAGATTACTGGAAAAGACGGTAAATTAAAATCAATCACATCATGACATCTCAAGTTGAAACATATCACATATTAGTCCATGAAAATTACCACATGTATTACATAACATGTCATAAAGATGTCCACATCACTACTCAGTGGCCCTCATGCCACAAACCTGTTACATATAACATGTTCACATACACAAGCCATATTTGTACTACCAAGGCCTACTGCCAAAACCTCATATCGATATACAAATCCACATAACACCCCTAAGAACTTGAGAGTATAGCGACGAGACATAGGACTCTACTACACAATACTAGCAGCATATCCAACCTTTATCAACTACTCCTCTTTCTGCTTAGCCTCAACACCACTATCTCTACCTCGTCATGCATGACCACATAAACGATGTGGAAACTCATGAGGTGAGACCAGCATCCCAGTGATAGATATAGTTATCCACCGTAACTATTATTAACACAGATAAGCTAAAGCAAGAAAGTAATATTATTATTAGGTTGAGCAGATTCGGCTAAATGATATGAGTAAAGCATTTAATATTGTTTAAGTAGTTCATGCATCTACAACTAAGCAGTAGAGCATCTGATACTTTAAGAAGGAATATGAAGAACATGTATAACAATTGATTTCTCTTACTGCATTTATCATTCAAGAAATTAGTACAAGAGATAAGGAAAAGGGTCATCCAATGTGAGTCGCATTTAGCCCTAAGCAATGCACTACACAGCTGTGTTACATCTTTTAAATTGCCTTGAGGAAAGGAGGTATACCACTCGTGCTCCAACTGACCACTGCTAAGTCAAAATTAGTGCCATACAAGTTTAGAAGGAGATGTAATCCTATGATCTCCCACACCCTCAGTCAGTACGAGTCCTCCGCAGTGACATATAAAGTCCAACTACAAAACAACCTAGTATGTCATGGTATATAGGCACAACACTAATGAAAATTGAGTTACGACCGCAATATCACCCTACCAAGGTATGACCACATCCATTCTCAAAACGTATCATATACATATATCAAATCACATCACTAAAATACATCCTCGACCATTTTCCTGATAGGGTATGACTGCAGCCAATCCTGTGAAATGCATATACTCAACAATATACGACCCTAAGCTTCCACTAAGGGAGAACTCATTTCACCATCCAGAAGTACTGACATTGAAGATGAATCTATGGAACAAGACAACTACATGATTAGGGTTTCACTTGATTACTTAAGCCAACTAAGTATCTTTTAGCATCAAACAAGTTACAATGTATAAACCCTAAACAAACTCTACAAAGATAAGGGTATGTTACAACTTCAGAAGATATAAAATGTATGAGGTACAAATTTGTCACATCATCACTTGATACCACTACTATTCCAGGCCATCAACATTATCACATCACTAGGGGATAAAAAACCCTCATTACATCACTAGAGGATATCACCTCACACTAGGCATTAAGCCTCTGCTTGGTCATAAGACCCAAATCACATGATTCATGCATAGTCATCATTATCTCATCATGACTCATAAAGGGTCACATCCATTATCCTATGTCATATAGAACACACCATAGCATTCAATAGATATGTTATTTATTCAACCTACAATAGTTAATTTATTCAAGTAGGAGGGAGAAAATGCATCAACATTTTATACTACCACTTGAATAAAGTAGACAACTATATTATAATCCCATATTAGGGTTAGAGTTTCAACAACATATATGATTAGTATTTCCATGACATCGTATAGCATCAACCCTAAGTATCATTACCTCCCACATTCTCAGAGCATATAGTTCAACCATCATCATTACTAGTTGACCATACATAGGAATCATATGTTCTTGGATTATCATGGGTCAAAGAGGACAACACATCATGGTTGAAGACACAACCCAAGACTAGCAACCAAAACCATCAATACTCATATCAATAGTGAAAGGGAACCCAAAGGTTGAAGACCACTTCAGCAACCAAAGGCACCACCAAATTCAAACGGTCGAAGGGAATCAAACACATCAAGCGGTCGAAGGGAAATCATCAGTCTATGTGACCGAAGGAACCAATCTATGTGACTGAATGAAACATTTATGTGACCAAGGACAAAGAGAACCATCTCCTTTGACCAAATGTCTCCTCCAAGCCTTCAACTAAATAGAACACAACATGAAGAACATCTTACATATAAAACCAATCATATACCATGATCAAAACAAGTGATTATCATCTTGAAAACTGAAACCTCAAAGGAGAAAAATCATTAAGGGAAAGACATGCTCAAAACCCTAGAAATTCAATCACCAAACATAAGAAGATCAAGCCATGATAAGAGAGAGGTAACCATGCGTTTTACATATGCATGGAGTACCAAAAACCTCCATCATCCTCAAGATAACCGAAATATAATCAAGAAAATCAAAACAAACGTTTTAAAGTGTGCATGCAAGCACCAACTTGTCACCATCCACAAAACTCAAGAACAAGAACTAGGGTTTAGGGAAAAGAGCTAATCTAAGCAAGATTACTTCATAATCATAAACCCTAGAACAAGATATTATCATCATGCAACATATAATCCACGTTTTAGAGATAAAATAGGTTTTGCATGTAGATATTAAAGTGCAATATTAGAAGGGAAAAGAGTTATATAACCTACCTTAGATGATGGTGCAACCACCTCCAAGCAAAAATCTCCAAAAGCAAGAGAGAAACTAAGCTTGACCTCCTCCACAACCAAGCTAGCCACCACCTCAAAAGGAGAAGAAAACCCTAGGTTAAAGGGCAAGAAGGATAACCAAAACTTCTAGGTCGAAAAGAACAAAAGGAGGGAAAGGGAGAAGAGTTACTCCACTCAACTGGAACACTACCTTGGAGAACCAAGGATTCGGCCCAAGAAAGAGGAGTACCTCCATCCCAACACAAGCACCATCCATGGAAACTCTAGGGATTCAACCAAGAGAAGAAGAAAGAGGTAGGGTTTTGCATGAAAATGAAATCAAGAGATGGATCACTTACTAAGGATAAAAGAATCACCAAATATCACCAAGGAAGCGTAGCTCCAAGCTTGGATAACCACATGCAAAGGATTTCGGCCACCAAGCACCAAGGATGAACTCCTTCACACCATCAAGCACACAAGAGCCGAACACAAGATAGAAAAGAGAAGAAGGAGGGCTAAGAGACATACTTCCATGTAAAAGAGAGGGTTTATATACTTAAGAGTAGAAGTGAGGTGAAAAGGGGTTAGGTGTCAAGGTATTAGGGCTTCTCATGACACTTGTTCATCAAAAGATGACCCATGCATCCACTAAAAGCATTCAAGCACTAAGGTCATGAGAAACAAGGCAAACCACTGACCTCACTTGCTCCTAGAGGACCATCTATCAAAGAGAAACCAAGGGTACAAAGCCCATCGGTCGAAGACATCACCATCACTTCTAGGTCGAAGAAAAACCAACGACCACAAGAGACCCTAGATCATCTATGACTAAAAGAAAGAGATCTAGGCCTCTCTGATCATAGAAAACTCAAGCACACACTTAGAAAGCCTTCGACCATAGAAAGAAACACCAAGAAAACACAAGGTTGGTCTCTAGAAACCAAGATCATCAAATGGTCAACACAAGGTCAACACCAACCTAGGGCATCCACGCAAACCCTAGAAACAACACCCAAGGTGTCATCACTTCTCTCCTCATCAAACCAAGGCATAAAAAGGCACCCCAAAGAACCATCCTATCTCTCATGATGCTAAAACATGTGAGGAACATCCAACATGTGACAATTTGCAAAGTAACCCCTCAACCTGTGTGAATTGCAACTTGGTCCAAAACAAGCACACATATAGCATAATTAGCTCAAACATCATTCAAATTGGACCAAACTAAAAATATAAATGTGTCACATGTTATTAAAGCCCATCACATGATTAGATTAAGATTCAATCATCTTATTAATCAAATCAAGCACGTTCAACCACAAAGCTAGGTCAGGAGCCTTATAGGTATGGATCAGGATGTGGAGCTGGCGGTAGTAGAAGTGCAGGAGGAGGAGGAGGTGGTGGTGGTGGTGGCGGAGGTAGTAGTGTTGGAGGTATAGGAGGGGGATCTAGTGTGGGTATGGATTAGGCAGAGGATAAGGAGGTGGAGGCAGTGGTGGGGGTGGTGGAGGTGGTGTTGCTACTAGATCTGCTAGTGGATTTGGGTCGAGTGGAGAAAATGGTGGAGGGTGGTGGTAGAGGAGGGGTGGAGTTGTTTTTTTAGGATTTGGTACTGGCTATGGGTCCCGTAAAGGAATAGGTGGATGAGGTGGAGGTGTTGCAACTGTTGTTGAATCTATTAGTGGATCTGGAAGTGGCTTTGGGTCCAGAGAATGAAGTGGTGGTTGGATTGGAGCTGGTGGTGTTGTTGGTACTGAAGCATTTGGTACCAGATCTGGGAGTGGTTTTGGTTCTAGAGGAGGAGATGGTGGAGGTGTAGGTGTTGGTGGAGGATCTAGTGGTGGATCTGATGGAGGCTTTGGTTCAAGGGGAGGAAGCGGTGGGGGTAGGGTGGTGGTGGGGGTGGAGTAGGAGGCAATGGCAGTGGTAGTGGTAGTGGAGGATCGGGTAGTGGATCTGGTGGAGGCTTTGATTCTGGTGGAGGGAGTGACAGTGGTGGTGGTAGTGGTGGTGGGGGTGGAGAGGACATGGGGGTGTTCAGGTGTTGGTGGAGGCTCAAGTAGTGGATGTAGTGGAGGATTTGGTTCTGGTAGAGGAAGCAGAGGGGGTGGGGTGGGGTGGGGGTGGGATGGAGGAGGAGGCAAAGGTGGAATGAAGGTAAACTCTATTGGAGAAAAAACAACCACCACTAAGAAATTTAAAGAAAATACACCAAGTTCTTCTTCTAGACATGCATATGGATTTGGATTTGGTAGGGTAGAGGCATTGGTGGTGGAGGACTTGGTGGAGGTAGTGGATATGGAGTTGGATCTAGCTTCAGGTCTGGATGTGGAATTGGAGTAGGTAGAGGTGAAGCAATAGGTGGTCGTAATGGAGGTGATTCTACTTTTACAAGTGGACAAGGTTTTGGAATAGGAAATGGGAGAGGAGGATGAGGTAGAGGAGGAGGTGGTGGTGGTGGTAGAGTTGGTGGAGGAAGTAGTGGTGGCTCTGGACCAGGATTGGGATTTGGAGGTGCTCTAGGTAGTGGATGAGGAGGAGGTGGTGATGGTGGTGGTAGTGGTGGTGGTGGAGGTAACATATATGGATATGGATTTGGATCTGGAAAAGGTTTTGGAGATAGAGGAGCTGGTCGAGGTGGTGGTGGTGGAGGAGGAGGAGGAAATGGAGTTTGCTTTGGTTTTGGTTTAGGAAAAGGATTTGGAATAGGAGGTGGTGGTGGTGTTGGTGGAGACGGGGGTGGAGGAGGAGGTAGTGGAGTTGGATCTGGCTTTGGATCTGAAAGAGGATTTGTGTTACAACCCCAATTTTTGGGTTCATTTGGTGAGAAATGTAATTTCTCATATTAAAGATATTTGAACAAATAATGATATAATTTGTTTTGAATAAATGAATTTCGTTTACAATAGCCTTGATGATTGTTTTGTGGGATTTATTGGCTATTGGGCCCAATAACAAAAAAGGACAAAAGAAACTCTATTATTGAGTAAATAAGAAAATAGAGAAAAGAAAAATGTGGAAACATCTAGAAAGAAAAACCAAAAAGGGATTTCGTGCCTCTTGGGTTCCTTGGGTTCCAAGGAGTCCATAGTTACATAGAGAGTGAAATAAGAAAAGAAAAGATCAATTAAATATTTCTTTATTAAGAAAGAAATTGAAAACAATGATAAAATGTGGAAAATAAGTGAAAAGAGGTATAATTGAGTTATCCTTGATGGATTTTTGTTTCCAAATGATTCCTAATGTTAAAAGGAATGCCAATGAGGAAAATAAAAAGAAAGATAAAGAGAAATCCTCAAGAAGAGATATTTTAATAAGAAATAAACAAGATAATGAGAAATAATGAATATAGATGCATCTAGAAGGATAATAAGTATCCATAAAAAGGAATTTCGAAATCTTGGAGTTTCTTGGGGTCTAAGGAGCCCCAATGGAGAAGAAAGAAAGAGAAAATACCAATAATGCAAAATAAGAAGATAATATGATGCATAATGAATGTTTTTTGGGGTATTGTTAAAAGGAAGTATTTTCTATTAAAAGAAAATAGAAATTTCATGCTATTGGACTTAATTGATGGTTAAGTATGCCTATTCTGATATTAGGGTTATATTTTGTTAAAAGATAACATTAGTATCTTTCATAATGAATAGATGAGATAATTAGGGTTTGTGACTAATTGTATAAAATTAGGGTTAAAATGGTAAAAATGAAGGGAAACCCTAATTGCAATGGAAACCCTAAAAGTGGACTAGAAACCCTAGGAAGCGAGCTAGGTTTAATAGATCTTGATGACCTGAGTAATAAAAGGACAATTGTATGATTGTTTCAGGATCTTGTTATGTGCTTGCTTGCTTATTTGGAACTCTTGATTGATTGAATTATTCTGTCTCAAATCAGCCTGACAGGTATGTGGTTACGCTTATGAATATCTTGAATTAGTTTTTTGAGGTTTTCTGAAGTTTTCCTCGATGACTTGAATTAAACTATTGGACGAATTTAATTCATGCAAACTATAATGTGGATATGACTATCACTTAAGATATGTGCCTACTAGCTCAGATCCTAGTCCCCTCTGTTGCTTAATGGTTTGACCTAGTACATAGCTACCTATGGGGTAGGTCCATCAGGTCATTGGATGACTTAGTACATGGCTACCAATGGGGTAGGTCCATCAAGTCACCTTGAGTCAGGGATTGGGCTACCTTTGGGTAGGGCCATGCGACTCTATAACCCTAAGTATTGGCTACCTGTGAGGTAGGGCCATGGGGGTAAGGATCTACCATAGAGAGAGGTAGTATCCAAGTCCACTGCAGGGACAACATAGAGATAGGGGATAGGTAAGGATTGAGTAGTATTGCTTAAGATGTAATCTTGGTTGTTAAATGATAATTGGCTGATTACATTGTTATCATAGTTGCACGATTATTGCTTCCCCCACATACCATCTTTATGCTGACCGATGTTTTGTTTGTCGCCGTTTTAGGTACAAGTGAAAAGAATAAACAGTAAAGTGGCATATGTGGAATTAAATGAGGATTAACGAACAAGGAGGATTAGTTAGAATATTCTCTCAAATGGATAGAATATTAGTAATCCAAGTTTTTCAAAGGTATGCAAAAAGTTTTAATTTATACCAGACTTCAGTATAGTTGGTAGAATTTGATAATTGTTATTGATTATTTGTCGAACATTTGATCCTGTTAATTGGGATAATGGCTCTAACCTTCTAGTCTCCCTTAATTGGGGGTTACTGGAAGTTGGGGTCAATACATTTGGTATCAGAGTGTAGGTTCCTCATTTAATCTTTAATAATTATTAAATTTTACAAACTTTGTAGAACCCAAGGGAGTTATTAGAGGATTTTCTGAAAGACTGAGGTGTCTAGAAAAGGATCACATCCAGGGGCTGGCAAGATTTTCCTCCGCACCACTAATCGGAATACGAGGACTCTCGGATTAGTGTGACTGACTGGCCAATGTCTCAGGATTTGACTAGAAATAAGACACCTTTAGGACTCTCTCATCTTGTTCATCCCTTCTCAACTCAAATGCTATTAAGGATTATAAGGATTAGGGTTTTCCCTCTTTTCCTCACCCTCTTGAGGTATGGGTAAGGTTGATAAGGTTTAAGGAATCCTCCACCAAATTAATAAAAAGCATGTAAATAAGGTGTCATGGACATAAGCTTAATAGATTAAGCGTAAAAGAATAGATACATGCTTAGGTCGTATGGCATAAGTTGACATGCCCTCAGGAGAGACCTGAGGCTAGACCTTCTTATCTGGAGGATAAGTAAAGAGAGTTCATCTTAGAGGTAGAGATCTCCATTACAAGTAGAGACCTAGCACATCCTTTGAGGATGATGTTAACTGTGGCAACACATCCCATTATACACATAGATAAAGAGGTGTTACACGAAAATGTGCAGAGATCACCATAACCACAGATTATGAAAACATGGGTTAATTAAAACTGATTGCGGAAAACTGATAAACGGTGAAGCTATTACTTTTCAGTCCTCATCCTGCACAGAAACATGTCACATATACATATACATACACAAGATCTAATACGTGTCCACATCTCAGAAACAGTTGTTCATCCATCACATGAGTTCACCACCTGTTCATATACAGTAAAAGCCCACATCCGAACAACAGCAGGATATACAAAAATCATCGATCGATCATCGTGAAACAACGTCAAAACACTGCCAAGGACCTGAGAGTACAGGGATGACTCTAGACTCTACTACAAAACATCCAAAACAACAGCACATCCAATGCTTGCCTTCTACTGCTCCTCAAACTGCTCGGCCGCAACACCATGACCACGACCACGTCTACCTCGACCACCTAAAAAGGGGTTAAACCAACGGGGTGAGACAATTGAACAATTGTCCCAGCAGGAAACATAACTCCCCACCGCAACTACAGAACCTCAGCAAGATATACTATAAAAGCAGATATCTAATAACAGGTATAACAAGAGCAGTCTATATAAAACAGATTATTCTTACCGACAAGCTTACTCGTTATGTACAAGCATAAAACCAGATATCTCAAGGAATATGATTAGCAAGATAAGTTGTATCCCTATGTAACATGATTTCCAGAACAAGATATAATGTCACATAACCTGATTATCAAGATACAACATATCACCACATACCTGATGTATATAGAAGTAACTACAGGTATAACAGAATTAGCTACACAAAGAAGGCCTCAACCAATGTTTCGTGTTTATCTTAAGTAGTAAGTACTGAACGGCTGTATTACATATTATTATGCCTTGAGGAATTGAACTGTACCGTTCAAATCCAACCTTCAGTTACGAAACCCAAGCCGATGCCATACAAGGTCAATGGAAGAGCCGGACTCCACGACCTCCCACCTCGTGGTCAGTACATGAGTACAACACAAGCAGGACCACAGTCACATGCTGAAGTGGTCTAAGCCACAAGGTCAGCTCCATAGGCTACCCTCACTCTAGCCCGCCTTGGTATAGGTCTCGGCGCTAGTAAAATTGAGCCACAGGCCTGTTCACCGTGCTCTGAGCCATGAACGCATTCATGCTCTACACATCACATATCCTGAGCCATGGGTCTGTTCACCGTGCTCTACATACAAATATGAGTCTGTAACCGAAGTTACACTCTTACCTCCTCATTTTCAGGCTAGGAGCAACCTACACATATTCAACAATATGCGCTTCCAGGTTAACCCGTAGGAGAACATGTTTCACCATCACCAAGTCATGACGATGATGGATCTATGGCCAGGACAAACTACATGATATATTTCACTATGAGTAATTAGTATCTTTTAGATGGATTGCAGGATTCAACCAAGTTGTATAATATGGAAGGTATAACGGAAAGTAAACAACCTTATATTATTATTTAATCACATCAACCTGATCCATCACAAGGATCCAACATCACATGTTACCACTTGGCCTCTTGCCAACCATCCAGATCCATCTCAAGGATCATCACATACCATGGGATCTCAATCCCTCATCATGTACTGTCACTGCCCCTCAAGGCCCACATCATCATCATGGAACTTAACACATTATACATATCATTATATTAACCAGAGTAATTACCAAGTGATGTTACTCATCACATGTGTCTCATAGCCCTTTTCAAGGCTAATCATCACCTGCATGGTTAGAGTACACAATAATCATAGATTCAATCATAAGGAGTATGCTACCATCATGAAATGCTATTCAAGATACTTCTACTTATCATTCTTACACTATTTGCTGATCTTGTTAAGCACATCATTAACAAACCATATTCACGCTTACCCTTATTTCAAGATTATACAAACATTTAAGGTATTCACTTTATATAGAAAGCATGTTGGGTATATAGGGCAAACACTATTGTTACCAATATCATCACTGTTGCTATCCACTATCATCATTATTATCTTTATCATCAAGCAATCATTAATACAACTACCATTTATCATTGCCATTAACCATTAAGCATGAGACTCATATCAATATCATGTCATTACTATTCTTGTTACCATTATTACTATTATCAGCATCATCATTCACTATTACCTTTATTTCTATGTCGTTAAGCAGACTGTTGATGTAACTGTTACTTAGCATCATTATTAATATTATTATTACTTCCACTACTATCAAAGCATCACCATCATCAACACGATTGACATCTTTGTTATCAACAACATTATATTATTAACATCGTTTTGCTTTTACTTATGAGTAAGGCATTATCATCTCATCATCATTAACATCATCATTATAATCATTATTGAGCGAGGCATCACCAACATTGTGTTTGCATAGACGTCCACTTCTATCACATAAGAGTCCGTCACCGAAGGACTACCTACCCTCACCTAAGACCTCACAACCCTCACTAGAGCTTGCCCACACGGCTAGGGCATGGGGAGGAAGCAACGCTGCGCTGCACCCAGCCTTCTGCCCGCAACGCCGCGTTACAAGGCAAAGAGTGGCACGCGTCGCGTGACTCACTCCATCGGGCAACACCCGTCACAACCAACCCTATCGCCCAACATCCTAGTCTAACACCTATCTAACAACTTCACAACGGCCAGGAGAGAGAGGAGAGGAAGAAGTAAAGGAGAGAGGGAAGCACTCCTGATAACATGCAACTACTCACAAGGTCTAACGGCCGGCACTCTCCCAAACCCAAAGGCTTGACGCCCGTCACAGCCTACTCATATCACGCGTCACAACCCCACTCTCTATCGCCCGACACCACAAGATGCAACGCCTGTCAGGGCTATCGGTCGTCACACTTCTTGCTATAATGTTTAGCTCAACCAACTCAACAAAGAAAGCCCTATCGTCCACCATAAGGACTAAAGCCTATCGCCCATCAAAAGGGTAACGTTCAACCTTGCCATAACGACCAACAAAAACTATTGCTCACCCTATCATCCAACCCATGAGCAGGGTATCGGCCAACCCAAGAACTCATCATGTTGTCCATCATAAGATACCATATCGTCCACCAAGGAGGATGCCCTATTGTCCAATCTCAAGGACAAAAGGGAACTATGTCGTCCAACTCTAGGATATCGTCCACCACATCCACAACCACGGGGGTATCTCCCAACCCTAGGTCACCATCAACCTCCAACTCAAAACAACTCAAACCCTAGATCACTAGGTACCCTAGAAACCCTAAACCCTAAGGGTATATCGGCCACCAAAGGAAACTCATGCAAGGTACAAAACTAAGCTACTAAGCTAACTACTAACATGTAACAAGGTTATTGCTAGAGGTAAAGAGTTAGGGTTAGAAATTATGCAACCCGCCTTAAGATCCAAGCTCCAAGACACTCCAAGGTTCAAGCTATCGTCCTCTAAAGCTCCTCTAGGAAGGTGTATCGGCCACCACAAGCTAGAAGGAGAGGGATATCATGCACTCAAGGTGGAGGGGAGACCAAGAGATCAAAGGAGACTAAGGCAAGGAGAAGAGCTACCTATATAGGAAGAAGGGGAGGAGAAACCAAGGTTAAACCATGCCAAGTGTCATCCACCCAAGGGACACTTGTCCTAGGGTTCAAGCCAACACTCTAGCACACCAAGAGACACTTGTCCAAGCTAGGCACCAAGTGTCACCAACCAAGGCCAAGCCACATGGGTGACAGAAGCAACAACTACTGCTGGGCAACACAAACAAGCTACCGGGCAACACACCATGGTGTTGGACGTCACAAGACCACCCTAGGTCGACACAAACTTACCTTGGACGACACAAGGCAAGCCATGGCCGACACAAGGCTCAAACAAGCCCAAACAACACATCTCAAGGCCCAAACAAGATCAACTCAGGACCAAAGAACTCAAATAACAAGCCCAAGCCTTCCTCTCAACCCTAGAGGAAGCAAAGAGAGGGAAACATCTAACAAGATGGCAAACTTGCACTCAAAACCCTAAACTTGGTTTATTTGCAAGTAACCCCTCGAACTCTCAACAAAGCACAACCAAACCCTAATCACCACTCAAAGGTGATTAGCAAGCATCAAACCACCAAGGGTTAAGCAAAACAAACAGGGTAAACCCTAAACGCAGGTCAGGGTCCTTACATTAACCCTGACCCTAAGTGGAGGATAGGGAAAGAGATGACACGAAGAGTTAGATATCATGATAGACCAGGTGTTTTGGATGCCATATGAGCCATGAGAGGTTGGATGACCTAGCACCTTTGGCGACCCAACCCTGGGAAGGGTCGTGCATGTTAGAGTGAAGGATAGCTCCTTCAATGATGAGGTTAGAGAAGAACCTATAGAAACCCCATGAGCTTATATGAGCATGGCATAGTAGGCACCCATAGTACGTCAGTCGTGCTAAAACCCTGGCCAAGGGAGTGTGTTGGATCACTGATGAGATAATCATAAATGGGCTAGGGGTAACCTCGAGCAAACATAAGTTGGAACATAGGCTTCACCATGTAAGTGTATGCTTGTAAGCTTGATCCATCTTCATGGAGAGAGGACCTTTAGTATAAGGCTGGTTGTAGAGTTAGCTTGAGAGAGAGAAAGCAGGATCCAAGCAAGAAGTTTGGAAGCCTAGACTCTGGGAAAAGTGGGGAGTTGAGGATAATGTGACCTAAGTGGATGATAGTGGTACCCCCATGCTTGATCCCCGGAGGCTATTGATATCTTGGTTGCTATTATAGGAACCAAACCCTAGAAGAGGATGAGGCTTATGGTACCTATGTGCCTATGGTGTAGGTATTTACCTTCTGAGATAGGAAGAAGAGTTCCTTAGGCCTGGAGAGGTTTAGTAACAGGTTGTGAGGCCTTGTACCTTGTTGATTGTTCTTGAGGATGACTCAACTCTGAAGTGTTGCTCTAGTAGAAGGATGATAGGAAGTGCATGTCATACCTTGTACATGTTTGATTTGGGGTTAAGAGGTTGAGTAGATAGTTGGACATCAAAGAAGTGAACCCAGGGTTCCTAGGCCTATAAGACGGGAAGTGGTGTACCTGATGCTCATGATGAGATTTGAGTTTCTATAGATTCGAGCATGGTACTCCTCATGGTTAGAGGAGAGGGAACCCCTTAAGTTTAAGGTATGTTTGATGAACCCCTCACAGCTAAGTTGATGACATGGGAAGGTATGATCTTGATCCAGCATTGAGGAAAGAGAAAAAGTATGACCCAATATGGCTTAGTAGGTGGTCTACTTGTGCCTTAGTAGTTGTTGGGTTAAGCTTGCTCATGTGAATATAAACCCTAAGGATGTTTGTGACCTTGTTGTCAAGAGTTGTAGTTTCCTCCCATACTGGGAGAGGGACCCTTTGGTAGGGTGTGTACCAGTTTTTTTTTGAAGTAACCTAAAGAGGTCTCCTAGAATCTTGAGAAGCTAAGTTAAAAGTACATGGTATGAGAATAAACCTATAGACCCATAGATAACCACCTCAAAGTGCATGTGGATGTGTTACCATGGACGTAACCAGTATGGGGCCTAACCAAGGTAGGCAGGTCACCATGACCCCTATGAATGGATGAAAGTCAGCCCATGAATGCAGGGAGAGATGATGAAGGCTTGGGTGAGGTTCTATGTTGGACACGTACTATAATAGAATCCTAAGTTTTTCCTAGGGTCAGGTAGGGATAAGACTGATGGAAGTGGGAGTTGCCTAATTCACTAGTTGCACATGACCATAGGGTCAGGAGGTAACAACTAACATTATCTGAGGGCCATGGGTTAGGAGATTGATCACCTTCATGAACTCATGGAACCCAAAGGGAAGGTGTGTGACGACAGTCTCCAAACCGACAATCAAATCGTCACTAATTAAGTGGAATTAAACATAAACAACAGATTAACGAAAATCACTAAAAATTAAAACCATTTTTCAAAGAGATCCACTCCAAAGAAAACTCTTACTGAAAGGTCCAAAACCTTAAACACATCATTATTCACATTGTACATATCTGGTACATCTCATCTCGAGAATAACATATAAAAGTTGCTTTACCAAACTATACATGAGCAACATAAAACCTCGAGGCACGTAAGACAAAATCTCTTATTGATCATAAAACCAGTACAAACCAACTCCAAGGACCTGAGAGTACAGAGACGACACATATGACTCATATCTATAAGACATGAAAGACAGTAAACTCAACCTGAGCTGTCACTACTGCCTCAGCTATTGTTCTTCCTCTGCAGAAAGGTCTTCACCTCCTCGTGCACGTCCACCTAAAATTTTGGGTCCCACGGGGGTGAGACAATTGTAATTGTCCCAGCGAGAGATATAACTCTCCGCCGACCATATTATTATCACAAATTAAGCATTTATAAACTGAGCAGAGGTTCTTTTTATATTAACAGGCTGGATAATTCACTATATGAACAAAATGAAGTAATCTCCTTTCTTGAGGAGAACATTGCATCTACCCATGGTAGAGTTATAAATCATTTATCTGCCTTGTAGGGAATGTAAAGAAACATAAATAACATCTATCCACTAAGGATGCATAAAAGAAATGTAACATCAGCCAATGATTTTCGTATTCAATCCTTAAGCAAACATGCTATACGGATGATTACATTTTACAATCACACTTAAGCCCTGAGGAAGTGAGTCGTACCGTTCAAATCCAACCGACCATTGCAAAGTCAAAATTGGTACCATACAAGGTCCATGGAAGAGTCAGACTCCATGACCTCACCCGTCTCAGTCAGTGCGAGAAAACAAGCAGGACTGCAGTCTCTTGCTTAAGTGACCTCAGTCACACAGGGTCATGCTACCCTCTGCCTAGCCCACCTTGGTACAGGTGTCAATGCTAGTGAATCGAGCCACGTGCCAGTTCACCGTGCTCCCTGAGCCATGAACGCATTCATGCTCTATCACACTGAGCCATGGGCCTATTCTCCATGCTCTTATCACACTGAGCCACGGTCCTAAAACCGTGCTCTGGAGTCTACAACTGAAGTTGTACTCTAACCTTCCTATTTGTGGCTAGGAGCAACCCCACATATTCAACAATATGCACTCCGGATTAACCCGTAGGAGAACCCGTTTCACCATCACCAGCTGCTGACGATGATGGATCTATGGCCAGGGCACTACATGATAAAATTCCACTTGATTAATTAAGTGCATTACCATATTCTTTTAGCATCATTCAAGTTTTCACACATGAATTATTATGACAAATGCTACAAAGAAAGGTATAATACATCTATCACGTACTTTTCAAATCTTTAAAACACATGATACTTGGGATCTCAGTCCCTTATCACATTACTGGGAATTCTCATCCCTTCACATAATCAGTATCATGATTGCTGGATCTGGGTATTCAAACCCTTAGATCATCACATAACATTGTTACCTCTATAACAGGTAACCATTACCTCTAGGTCCTCAGACCAAGGTATTCATTTCACTTGTTGTGCAAGTATTCACATGGCTCACAAGGCCATCATACATCTTGTCACCTCTCACTAGGCAACAACTTATTCACAACAACTTAGGCACATCATGTTTTAATGCAATATTACCAATAGATGTATATGAATGGATAATAGTGTCTTGATTCTTTGACCTTGAAACTTCAGAGTTGACTATGGATCTCTTGGTATGGACATCAAGTATGTTCATCTATGCCACTTTTAGTTGGACATACATGAACTTGAAACCCTAATATTCTTCATTGAGGCATTTATCAAATTTAGTTCATATTTGAATCTTATTTTAGCTCTTTTATTATATATGCTAAGTTATACATGTTTCTCGTTTCTTGGCTAAAAAAACAAGATACTTGATTGATTGGTCCTTTGACCCCACATAAATTGTGTTGGATGTATTCAAACCTTTTTTTCTTGAATATACTTTGGACTAACTTATGATCTTGCCTTCCCTATTATGCTTTCTAAAATTGAACTATTTATATCCAAAAGTATCTCAACCATTTTCATGCATTGGGGTTTCTATTCTCACTACCACATGTTATATATTTAGTTGTTGATGTTTTATTCCTCCTACCAAGCACTGGGGTTTTATTTCTCCTAAAATTGTTTACATGTTGGGAACTGGGGATTGATTCCTCCTACATTACATTGGATTTATGTTAATCCTACATTAAATGATGCTAATATTTGTTATAATCTAGATGCACTTTACATTTATTGTGATTTTTGAAATAATGACAAGGCAAGAAGCATCAATTCATGAATTTTGTCTAGGATAAAATGTCTCAATATTTTTGTAAACATTCTTTGTTATTAATTCTATTATTTCACTATATCTTGAACTTACCCAAATGTATATAACCCTCTTTTGACTGGGATCACCCTTGTTTATGCACTTAAATCTTTAATATACCCATGTATTTAGTTAATACATATATGCCATTGTTTTCTAATGTATACCTTACTTTTTATTTCTCCTTTGTACTAGGTGTTGTTCCCAAACCATCTAGATGTAGGTGTTTTAGAGAATGGTGATTCATGAGGAACATGTATCAGAAACATGGACTTCAGCATATCTCAATATGGCTAGGTTTCCCTCTACAACTATTCCTTGGTATAATGTTGTCAAACATTTTCTTTGTTATAATAATACGCCTTGTGGTGAGGTATGATGCAAGTTTAGAAATAACGTATAGTCTAACACTACACTTATATTTACTAATAATGTCTTTGTATATCATATGAGAAGTAAAATTTAATAACTATTTTATATCATAAATTTTAGTATGTTTGGACTTGGATGGGATTATTACTCAATTAGGTTAGGAGTGGATCCCCTCCCAGTCCTATTTTGTAAAAGTATAACATCAGAGCTTGACCAGTCAATTTATTTGATTTTTCAATCTATACTCTATTAGATAGTAATATTAACCTATATAGACTGTTGATGAACCTATTCTTAAGTCGTGGACTTTCAATTAGGGCTTCAACACCTACTCATTTTGGTCTATACTACTCCTTAAACCACTTAAGTAGCTAACTTAGTTTTAGTAATCCTAATGACCACTACCTTCACTATATTAAAGAAAATATTGTATAAGAGTTGAATCTTCTAGTGATATCTTGTATGTCTTTATTTATGGGAAATTAGATCAACCTCTATAGATTTTTTACTACCTTTAACTCTCTTAACTAGGATTAAATCTAGACCCAGTCGATGTGTGTAATATTGTACAGGAAAATTTTCCTAGAGACTAGCCCTTAGGTTTTTACATAGACTACATACAATAATCATCACCCACAAGCAGACAAATATTATCTCAATATAGTTTAGGATTAAACCCAAAGGAAAACATATTTAAGAATTAACTAATCAAAGTAACCAGTCAAGAACTAGTATCTATCACAAGATTGAGTTGGTTTAGTTAACTAAAGTTGCAAGAACCAAAAGAGTAAGACTAAGGTCTAGTTATCAATGGATGGAGACACTATCATAGAATCAGATTGCACAACCACTATCTAAAATCTAGACATTCATTTAAATCAAAATTTTTATGAGGAGGTAGTTGAAGTTATGCAATTTTCTCCTTTCGGAATTGGAAACTTTCATGAGAAGATTTCACTATAAGGTCGATATCTCGATGCTTACATATCATATATCTACTACTTGGGAGACTTCCCATATGAAGTTCTTGTCAATTCATCAATCAAAACTAATTGGTATTCAAATTTTAAACATTGAAATTCTTTGTTAGTTCATTAATCAAAACTAATCAATATTGAAATATGAAACGTTGAAGTTCTCACGGACAAAGATTATAATAAATCATGTAAAGTGGGTGATCAATCCACAAAACAGGCATTAAGCTATCAACAATGAATTAAATGAGTTTGTACAAGAATAAAATAGCAAGAACGAATAGCGAGGCTAGTCCCCACACCCCCATGAAAGCACTACTCCCTCTACATGGCAAGATTAATATGACAGTTAGAGGAAGAGGACAAAATCATGGTCATGACTGTAGAAGAAGTAGCTCGGCATGGTGTGTGATGATAGACTCCCTTCTCTCTCTCTTCCAAGTTTTAACCCTAACTTGTGGTTGAAGTAGGTGGATGGACATCAGCTCAGTGAAGAGGTCGACTGCCCTAGAGTGGGAGGTTTATAGCCTTGAACTTGTAGAGGTTGCTCGGGAGGTCGATCCATATGAGGTTTATGGCTATTGAGTTGTTGATGAACAGGCTAATCAATCATTGTTATCGACCTAGAGGTTAATCACTCTTTTGGTGGAGATGTCAATAGTTCTTGGCAGAAATAGGATGGTTGATGGCTCAAGATCCTTGAGAGGTTGATCACTCTCACTGGAGAGGTTGATTGCTATCGCTAATAGTAGGATGAACATTTGTCCTCTATTGTAGAAACAAGTATGACTTGACTAGTGCCGCATACTGGGAGAGCCTTTTTTATGGTTCTACAATGGGTATTTATAGTCCTTTGTACCCATATGTTAGTAGTCAGATCTACTCCATGTGGACAGTTGAGATTGATTTCTTGGAAGCTAAGAAACCATCTGAGATCAATAGGGAGAAGACCAATCTTTGAGTTCAATCATCATTGGATCGATTGTTATTGACCTAAGGGCTAGTTAGGCATGATACAGTTTTGTTTCCTAGAATCTATTTTCTAAGCTTTTGTGAATGAAATTTGTTTGGTATGATGTGATCAGATTTTGTTTGTGGAGTTATGTTTCCCAATTTCTCTACAAAATGTATTGAAAGAATATTTTTTGTTTTGCGTTATGTATCCGTGTGATCGAGTCTAGTAGCACAGGTTGACAAAAAAATTATTCTTACTCACCGCTCATAGTAGAATATAATTGTCTCTTGTAGTGGAGGCAACTAAATGGATGATGGATTTACAGTGGCTGAAAGTTGAACTGCCAACCTCTAAAGTTGCTTTCTTTTAATAAATGAGCACAATATCAAATAGTAATAGTATGTGATTTGCATTGGTAAATACTCTTTTATTTTTCAGACATGAATATTGTTTCTTCTGAAAATATACTGCACTATGCATAAGAAAAAAAATCTTGGAATTTAGGTTACCTATAACCAAACAACATAGTGGTAGTTTAAATTCCATACTTTTGATCTTATTACATTCTAAAACATACTTTGTACTCTAACTACATCCTACTACAGAGTCTCTAAAGGTCAATGGCTTTGGAGGTTGCTTGAGTTAAAGTGGTTGATAGTAGATTGAAATGGGCTATTGACCTCAAGGTCGGTAACTGCTTTGAAAGTGTAGCTCGATCAGTTAATCTCAATTTATAAAGCTCGATAGATGTGTACATTGAATGATAGAGAGGGACCATTTAGGCCTCAACTGGTGCACATACATAAGACTCAAAATCTATAAGAGGAATCAATAAAGGTATCATAATCCTACAAATTTTAGCATAGAACCTAATCATAATGAGATGAAGCTATTTCTAATGAAAATAAAGATATCTGAATGCAAAACTTGGATAAAAATTCCATTAAAACTAGGATGAACATGCATTCATCACCAGACTTCAACCATTATTTTTATTGTCTGTCTAACATGCCTCAAATATGTCCACTTTGAGTATCAAGCATCAATGCATAATGAACTTTGAACCCAAAAATAAGTTTTATAGTATCAATGTTTCCTTTTGCTAGGTGATAACCCAAAAATTCTCCATTAATATAGGGAAGACCTCATCTTCAATATGTTTGTCACTTTAGTATATTTTTTATTAAACCTATTTTCTAAGGAGGTTGGATACTATCTCCCTTGAGTTCTAGATTTATCATCCAGTAGGATTAGTTGAGGGAAGTTGCACATTTTGGTGAATATCCTTAGAAGTTCATCTATATCACTTAAAAAGTATAGGTTACATAAGATGATTCCCTTAGGGAATATGGGTATATAATCACCTAGCTAGACCAAGTGTTAATTGCCCATATATATCCCTTTGTCTTGTAAACCTTAATCTCTCTTTTGGGAGTGACTTTAGGTCTAAGAATCATAGTAGTTAAAAAAGGTTGAGGGAGAGGCCAAGGTGGAGGGTGAGGGTGAGGGCATATTCATCCAGGTGGAAGGGGAAGGGTGAAATCAATGATTTCCTGATTGAGATGACCATGTCACCTCCTCCCGATCCTGATGTATCTAGAGGAGAGGGGCAGCCAGGGTCCGATCCCTGGTAGCTCCCAACCATTATTTGTAGAAGGAGGTGGTTGAACCAAATCTAAGAGAGGAAGATAGGGTTGATCCTACTGATCCGTCAAAGCTTCATCGACTTCTCCTATAGGATCGAGGGAATCTATGAGCCAACTAGAAGCTCCACTGTCAACTCATCTAGATTGGATCCATGCTTCTCACTAGGAGAAATCATATTTTGATATAATGGTTATTCCATTTGTGGATCCAGTTGTACAAAATGGATTAAAATCCTATTCCATTCGTGGATCCAGTTGTACGAAATGGATTAAAATCCACTTAGTTAACTAGTGCAAAGGGTGATCTACCTACATGGGATGATCATACCTCTATCAAGTTTGTTACAAGGAAACCCTTTCAAAATCTACTTGTGGGTTGGATTCATAGGCGCTAATGGCCTAGCATGAAGTTCAACATTGTGGTAGAGGAAAAGGAAGTCTTTTTTGTCACAGATTCCTACGCACAAAGGAAGGGAGAGATCCTAGCTATGTCTCCATGGATGATGGATGACCTACTGATTGTTTCTCAGAAATAGTCTGTTAGAGCTCTTCTTTTCCCCCTATCTTTCTTTGTTTCTCAAATTTAGTTCATAGTTGAGAGCCATGGATTTTTGTGGACACTGGGTATTCTTGTGAGAGTTACCAATATTCTGAGGTGTCTCCCTAATTATGAGGATTTGGAACTGACCGTAGGAAGCCTCGGTCCAGCCAAAGTATGTGTTAATATTCAAGCTTCAAATCCTATTCCAAGAGTCGAGATAATGTCTATTAATGGGGAATCATCTCTTCTAAAGGTGGATTGTATCACCAGACCAAATCATTGTGCTAGAAGTAAGTTTTTTGGGAATCAGATTACCTCTTTCCACAAAGTTGATCATGACTTTAGTCTCCCACGTAATCTCCAACTCAGAGTTGGAAAGCACAATGAAGGTGTTCGATGATATGTTGATGAAATAAGCAATCTGAGATTTTCTACTTCTAAGGGTGTGTGCCCACATAAGAAACTAGAGGAAGGGGTGGGATCAGGTGTTATTGGTCAGGAGATTACACAATAACTCATTGGGGTTACTACTATAGTTGAGAAAGATACAGATAGAAAAGAGAATCCTTAAGGAAAATAAAAATTATGGTTTATGTACCTATGATGGATAAATCTCTATTGCTAAATGTGTTAGAAAACAATGGTCGACCCTTAGGGAAACTGAGGGGAAAATGTGTGGTTCTTAAAATAATCTAAGGATACATTGCATGGAAGATGAAGAAGACTATGAGGAGGAGTCTGAACCAATTCTACAGCCATGGGATACATATGAAGATTGGTGTGGGAATCTAAAACCAATCAAGAAAAAGAAGCCCAAGTGAATCTGAGTATTTATGGGCCTCTTCATTAAGGTTTCACATGGAGTGATTTTGGTCATTTGGCACGCATGCTTTTTGGGTGAACATATAGTTTTTTGGTTTCTTCGGGGTAATGTAATTTATTTCCCTATGGGGCATGGGAGATTTTAAGGAATGACTTCGGTTTCTAATTCTTAGAAATGCAAAAGGAATCTGAATTGACTTGGTTTTTCTATGTAGGTCTCTCAATTCATATATTTTGATGTTTTTGGATTTTTTGACTGACATTTACATTTTAGTAGAGTTTTTCTTAATAGCTTTACTAGTTGTATGACTTAGTTATTGATCTCCTAATCCTTATTCCCGATGAGGAGTGTTGGTTTGTTGTAGTACATGTTAGTAGTTTATTGTATGGGGTTGCAATGTGAAGCACCAATAGGAGTTCGGCCATGCCTAAAATATCATTTGACCTATGTGTGTCTAAGTTTACAACAAAAGTTACATTTTTCTCTAATCTTAGTATCTTGTCCTTCTCCTATATGTCATCCATTTCCCTTGGCAGCATCAGTAAGAGAAGCATGATTTTTGGATTTTTGTTCTCCTCTAGGAATGGAGACTGGATCAAAAGAGGGCTTTTGGATCCTCCCAAATGCCTCCGTGGGGCTTGTCAGTTTATCTATAGAAAGAATGACACTTCTAGAAGGATCATAGACTAAAGATTCAACCCTGATACAAATCTAGTACTCACCATGTCATCTTTGTATTTCATCTTATCACTAATTTTTAGTGGTTGTTAGAAGATCAATTATTGAGAAATTGATTGCATCACACCAAAACAATCCCCCAAAGAATAGTTATCTTGTCTTTCAAAAAAGATGCAATTATGGTTGGTTGTGGAATAGAACATGAAATTATATGCAATTGGGGTTTGATGATATTCCACGACTAGGATTTTACTAGACCATTGTGTTTCCACCATGTGGATTAGGCTTTATCATTCTCACTAGGAGGTACTCTATAAGACCAAACTTCTCCCAAGATTCAAGAATAGTATAGATGGCATTGATTTAGCAAAGAAAATTTTTGAGTTGAGCTTCACAGAAGTTAGTTGTGATTGATCATTGTAGACTGTTATAGAGAAAGTCGTTGGCTCTTCATCTTCCATAGTGAGACTATGTCAGAATAACTGCAATAGTAGAAGAACACGTCAAGATAGATTTCTATGGACATGTAGTGCAACATATAACTCTATTGGTTGAAGATGATTTGTTGGGTTTTACATGGTTGGAGTAGGCATCAGAAACAAAAAATTTACTTGACTATAACCCATAACTAGCAAATTGCATCAATATCTATGTAATGAGAATGGTGGTTTTAGCAAGATATACCTGATCCTGAGGCTTTCTCAGTGATAATATCTCGCAGCTAGTGCGATCTTCAACCATCTGTCTTTGACAACATCTGTGCAACTCCTGGTCTTGACCCAGACTGTGGTTGACTGTCGTCCTCCTGAGCGACAGAAGTCTCCCGCCTCTATAGATAGTCCACACAAACTACCAGAAACTCTAGTCATCTTGAAGAATGAACTAGAAGGAGTTGTCCCCTTCTGGCAGTGTACTAGTCACTAACACACTCTCCCACAACCATTTGCTTTTCTACAGTTGTCTTTCCCTCGTTATTCCTCCCTGGATGGGTAGAACTTTCTTGGGCTCTCTTAGATACCACAACCAGAGAGGACAATAACTTTGTAGAGAAACCGATGTTCTGAGTTGTGTCTCTGGAGAAGCCCCCTGTACCCCTCTATTTATAGTAGAGGGTAGGGTGAGGGTTCCCAGTCTGTGTGGGAGTAGAAGGGTCCAGAATTTCCATGAACAAATTACACTTTGGCAGGCAGACTGATAGTTTCAAAACTAAAATGGTCGTATGGCAAGGTGAACCAATCGGTTCACCAGTGAAATGGTCAATTGGGAGTGTGAACCGGTCAGTTCACTTAGTGAACCAGCCGTTTCACTTCCCAAACTTGCCTCCAATTGACTTTACCAGTCGTTTCACTTCCCAGACTTTCCTCCAATTGACTTTTCTTATTTGTTTCTAATTAATGCAAAGATTAATTCTTGTCCCAATCGAATTGAACAAGTGAAACGGAAAACTTTTTCTCACGAACTAGGACAACCCAACACTGCTCACTTGGACAAGTGAACCGATCAGTTTACCAGAGTGAACCGGTTGTCTCACTGACCATGAGCCGATCGGTTCACCCAGTGAACCGGTCAGTTGGTGGTCCAGATTGTGTAGAACAAAGTCAATTCAATTCTCAATCAATCTGACACTCTAATCATATGGTTCAACACTTGAACTTAATGATTCTGAGTCAAGTCTATTGATTAAATGTTTGATTTAGTACCTAAACACTTTAGTAATCAATCCAAACATCATTCATGGATAAACTCCTCTTCCAGGTTAATCCTTTGTGTGTGACCCTATAGGTCCCATTTCACGTTGGCATTGAATGTCCATAACTAGCTTATGACATCACAAGCAAAGAGCAATACCTAGTCGCACATCAGTGCTACCCAAGTGAAAAGGAAAGTTGGAGAACAACTTTTAATCCTACAGTCTATGATTGGTGTTCCAGTGAATGTATAATTCATTTGTCTCTGATATCCTGAACGAACTCAAGGCATGGCGTTGTCATCCTTTCAACGTTCATTCATGACTGTCTGAGATATGTGTGACATCAATATCATATATTGATTCACATGTGCATGCGCATGCCTTTCTCAGTCTAGCTTATCAAGTGGTCGGGACATCATACTCCCTTAGGAGGGACAAATCTCATATCTATCACTCACAATCTATCTCATGCATCAAAGCCACCCAATCATCACCGTTATAAGATCTCATGTTTTTGGACTGCATTTGATGATATCAAAGTGTACCCAATCACATTCGATGAGTGCAGTGATTTCAGGTCTAAGAATCACAATCACGACCATCACTATGAGACATGAATTTGATTACCATGTCATGGTTCCATGTGTCATTCTCATGGTGGGTCTGTCTGATACATTGTTCTCCAACATGTAACTATGTGCTTGGTTTGATATCACATATCATGACTAATGAGACATTGTCATCAACTTACCCACACTCTAGTCTTTATGTGTCATTGTTGTCTATCAACCTTCCACAATGACATCCGACTAGGGAAATAACAAGAATGTACATACTCTTAGCATCTGTATGATCTCATTATTCAGGTCCTCAACCTAAAGACATACGCCATTGAGTATTGTCATTCTTTAGACATTCATTCTGCTCCATCATTTATCTCATAATCAATTAAGCTAGAATAAATTGGAAGCTTGCCTTTGATATTTATCAAATCAATCATGGTGTATGCCAATCCAATCATCATATGATTGGCTATGAGGGCATACATACCAATAGACTCCCACTTGCACTTAGAGCCAATCACCTTTGAATCATATTCTCAGTGATCTCTAAACATGTCCCACATGTTTCTGCTGCGCCAGTGCTAATCTAGTGAGTTAGAAACACTTTACTTTAGTCGGTATATTGCATGTTTCACATCTCCTCACTGTACGACATTTTGTATGAGATGGAGTTTCCATAATATGCTATCTGATATTCGTTGCCTAATAATTAGCTCCATTGTTTGACTTAATATTTCTACTTTGTCATCAATGGTTGGAATATCTATAAGTTCATCTGTATGAACTTCTAGATCCATATAGTATCCTATGCTATTTATAACACAAGGATACTCGACATTCCCTTTTAGAATTAAATGGATTTTAATTTTACTCAGAACATTTTCATTTAACAACTCATATTCACTTTTATATTTTATATTTTGCGATCATTTTATGTTATTTCGAAAGCTTACATTAGTGTAACTCATTTACACTCAACTCTTCCTTTTATTACCATAGAACTAATCCTTTAATACTTCATAAGCACTTAAATAAGTTCTTTATGGTATTCCAATGACTATCACTGGAAGTAGATAGACATCCACTCATCATGTCCATTACATACAAGATGATGAATGCATATATTTTCTTGTTATGTCCGATACATACAAGATAATGGGATGATTACATACATGATAGATCCAATTGCAAATTCACAAGGCATCTATCTATGTGTTCCTATTCTTCATAATAATTTGGGACACGAGGCATCTGAGAGACTAATTCCATGTACATGGACACGTTTTCTCCCACTGAATCTTTGCATATTGAACCCTTCACTAAATTTTGCCAATGTATGCTCTGTCTTTATCAGGTCAAGATATTGTTGTGAATTATCTCTATAGATATCTATTCCTATAACATAGGGCATTTCTCTTTATTTCCATAAAGAAGGTATTTCCACACCAGTTTTGTTTTATTCCTCATTATCATGTGGAATATGAATACGCTCCCACTAAATCTTTGTAATTATAGATCCTTTCTTTATTTTGACATATTAGTCAAACCTTTTGACTATATAATCAAAGGAAAGACTCCAATTCTTAGGTGCTTGTATTTAATCAATCATATTGATTAATCTTTTGTAACTTATAGACTGCATTTGCATTAATGGAATTATAAAACCCTTTAGGTTGTGTGACATACACAGCCTTGTGTTATTCCTTCTAGGAATGCAGTTTTAATATCCATATGCCAAATTTCATAGTCTTTAAGTTCCAATAGCAAGCATGATCCTTTACGTCATATAGCCACTGCAATTGGTTAAATAAAATCATCAGGTTCAATACCTTGAACTCACTTGAATTTATCTCAACCAATCAAATGTCATTCATGTCAGTCTTCACTCTTAGGACCCAATTGTACTTATGGGTTTTATCCCTATAAGTGCTACCATTAAGGTCAACCTTATTTGGTTCACATGGAAGTCATTTTGGATCTTACGGCTTCAATCCAAAACTCAAAACACAGTTCCTCAACATCATCTAGATAGATTATTGCCTCATCATAGACCAATTCATCACCTTTGAGTTTGTAGGATATCATTATCCATCAAGATCTATGTATTTTTCTACTAGATATATGAGGTGTATCTGTTACATAAGGAATTTGAGATTCCACACAACACTTCTGATTCTCAATCTCATTTCATAACTTTATTTAGTGTAAAACATGTTCTTTAGAAGAATTCCAGAAGATTAGTTATTTCTTTGATGATCATACTCTTACTATTTAGAGTATGATTCCTTCTTTGATTTAGACATCATTATGCCTTAATCATGAGTTCTCTATGATACACTATCATAGTTACTCATAAGGTCCTCAAACATTTGGTTTAAGTATCTTGTTCATTGATCGTATCAAAGAATTAATACTTTTACCAAGTTTGTTCTTCATTTTATGATATTCTTGAACATTTCAAGATATTCATATTGGTATTTCATTGAATACCATATCTAAAGTATTAGCATTTATTCCAATAGGTATGTATATACATCAATATGTATTATACCTAATAGAGTAGTCATTCTCCCACTACATCTAGTGAAGATTGACTTGTCATCATGCCCAATAAACAATACATTCATATCTATTAATGGTTCATTAACCAAGAGAGTCTAGGTTATCCATCAACATGGTACCCAGAGATGAATTTCCCATTCATTTGTTTAGATGATAATGCCAATTTATTGTTTGAGTCATCAATAACTTTTAGGTATTATTATTTCATCTCATACATACCAAGCACCACAAGATAAATAAGGAATTTCCATAAAAGATCATATCTTTGAAATTAAAACATGAACTTTATTGATAGACACCCTTGTCATTACAAGATGTAGAAATAAAATGTTTCTATTTATTGGCAAAATGAAATAGCAGCTCATAACTCTATTACATGCCCTTTGGGATGAAATAAACTAAAAGGTACTACTATATATGGCAGAAACACTTTCTCCAATGTTGATGAGTGTTCCTTCCTAGTTCTTTCATAAAGGCCATCACTTCTTTTCAGATCCTACACATCATATATGTCATATCTATATCTCGGTATCATATACCTAAGATAAAGAAGCATTTTAAGTTTATTTCATAAAACCTGAGGTGGAGACTTGCATCCCCTCCTTCTTCTTATTTAGTTCATCTATGTATAGGGGGGAATTTGTCCTCCAATGTCTTGGCTCATGACAATGGTGACATTTTCCTCCCTTGTTCACCCCTCCCTTAGCTTTGAGAGTTGAAGATGACTTGGGTTGATGGCTAACATCAGAACCTTTCTTTGCTTTGCCCTTGCCTTATCCTTTAGACTTCCCTTCTTTCTGTTGATCATCATAAAAGATTTGGGTTTGTCTTTCTTCATATGTGCCTCAGCTGTCCCCAACATGCCCAACAAATCTATCAGTGGCATGTCAAAGTTGTTCTTGTTGTAGTTCATCACAAACTGGTTGTAGGATTCTGGAAACGATTGTAGTATCACATAAGTAGCCAACTCTTAGCTCAGGGGAATCCCATTCGAGTTAGGTTCTCCACATACCCAATCATCTTGAGTGTGTGAGGGCCTACTAGATCTCCTTCTGTCATGACTCACTTGAACAAAGCCTTGGAGACATCATACCTCTCTTGTCGTGCTTGGTCTTGATACATGTTCTCAAGATGTTGAACCATCTCAATGACGTCCATGTTCTCATGTTGTCTCAGTAACTCATAGTTCATTGAGCACAACATCAAGCACTTCACGTACATCAATGGCATCCTTAGTATGCTTCTTGTAAGCACCCCTTTCAGTCTTTGGTGCAGTGGAAGAGGGTTCATCTAGCTCTGGTGTATCTAGGACATAGAGCTTTCGCTCTTGAGTGAGAATAATTCTCAACATCCTAAACCAGTTATGGAAGTTGTTCCCATTTAGCATGTCCTTCTCAAGGAACAATCACAATGAAAAGTGATTGTTGTTGGTAGCCATTTATTCTACAAAAAGGAAATTTGCAATTTTAGTCCAAAACTCTTTTGATTTGATTTGATTTGAAGATTGACGATATAATTAGGTCTTTAATTAATTATCACTCCCACTATTTTGATCAAATTGATAACCCTCATGTATCAATTTGAAAGCTTGCAGCGTACAACCTTCTAGTGAGTAAGATCCTGACTTCCTCTTAGTTATGGACCAGTGAGGGATGTCACCCACAACTAGATTCTTTTAGGTAGGAAACTTTTGCCAATTGCATCATATGCAACTCTTGATAGATGTCATGCGCAACTCTTTGCCATGTTCATCCTTATGCCTCAAGATTCTTGATCCTATCAAGGTCACCAAGTTAAGTCCGACCCAAAAGCCAACACAATGAATATGCACCCTGCGAAGGTAGACCCACATATTCACCATCACACTTCCACGAGATAGATGATGCGCCATGTGAAGGTGTGTCCACACTTAGTTGATCAAGCTTTTCATGTGTGCTTCTTTTAGAAGGCATCTTAAACTTAATATTTATATTTGAGGGGTTTGAATATGCTTATATATGCATATAAGTATCCAATCACCACATATATAGTACGTATCATATACATGCTATATCCCGCAAAAAAAACATGCAATAATGATAAAGCCATGATTATGGCCATCCTATTGTAGTTCCTTGGAGCCACAAGGAACTACGGTCATCTAAGGTATACATCACATGCAACCTATTGTTGATGAAGATCTATGCTTAGTCCGTTCTGGGTTGATCAACTCATCCTATGATTGATCGGCTCGCCTCCTGGCCGGTCAATTGGTTGTCACCAATCGATTGTATGGCTCCTCCAGAAGGTCGGTTCATTGGGTCGTCAGGCTCCTCATCAGGCCACCAACTGCTCCTCAGTCTATTGTCTCGATCCATCAAGTGGTCTTCTTCATTCTTCGTAATAATAAGAAATAAAACTGTCCTACTTTTACATAATCTTTGTGAAACCTCGAGTTACACTTGAGGGGAGCAAAGGTAGAAGAGAATCTTGAGTTATCTCAAGTTACATTCAAAATAGAAGAAGAGGGATCAGTGCACAGACTGAGAAGAAAACAACCATAACTAACCACACACATGCACATAAGGTTTATAGGCCATAACCATGCTACACATACACCATCAAAACTGTTTTATGGTAACGTGTATCGATTGCACATATATACCATATCATATATGTATATATTAGTTTGGGATCATGTGGTATTAATCGAATATTCACATTAGTCATTTAAATATCTGCATTGCATGTAATAAATAAAAGATGATAAAACCAAAATTTGATCATATCGATTATCCCAAAACATAGAATATTGACGTGGCTATGATACCACTGTTGGGTTTTACGTGGTCGGAGTAGGAAACGGAAACAAAAATGTTACTTGACCATAAACCCATAACTAGCAGATCACATCAATATATATGTAATGGGAAGGATGGTTTTAGTGAGATATACCTGGTCCTGAGGCTTGCTCAGTGACAATACCTCATAGCTAGTGTGGTCTTCAACCACCTGTCTTTGACAGTGTCTGTGCAGCTCTTAGTCTTGACCCGGACTACGGTTGATTGTCGTCCTCCTGAGCGGAAGAAGTCTCCCGCCTCTATGCATAGTCCACACAGACTACCGGGAACTATAATTGTCCTGAAGAATGAACTAGAAGGAGTTGTCCCCTTCTGTAGGCGTACTAGTCACCAGCACACTCTCCCACAACCAATTACTTTTCTACAGTTGTCTTTCCCTTGTTGTTCCTCCTTGGACGGGTAGAACTTGCTTGGGCTCTCTCAGTTACCACAACTAGAGAGGACAATAACTTTGCAAAGAAACTGTTGTTCTGAGTTGTATCTCTCGAGAAGCCCCCTATACCCCTCTATTTATAGTAGAGGGAAGGGTCAGGGTTCCCAGTCTGTGAGGGAGTATAAGGGTATGGAGTTTCCATGAACAAATTACACTTCGGCAGGCAAACTGGTCATTTCATAACTGAAACGGTCATTTGGTAAGGTGAGTCAATCAGTTCACTACTGAAATGGTCAATTGGGGGTGTGAACCAGTCGGTTCACTTGGTGAACCTGTCATTTCACTTCCCAGATTTTCCTCCAATTGACTTTCCTTATTCGTTTCTAATTAATGCAAAGATTAATTCTTGTCCCAATCAAATTGAACAACTGAAATGGAAAACATTTTCTCATGAACTAGGGCAACCCATCACTGCTCACTTGGACAAGTGAACTGATCGGTTCACCAGAGTGAACTGGTCATCTCACTGACCATGAGCTGATCAGTTCACCTAGTGAACTGGTCAGTTGGTGGTCCAGATTGTGCAGAACACAGTCAATTTAGTTCTCAATCAATCTGACACTCTAATCGCTAGGTTTAACACTTGAACTTGATGATTCTGAGTGAAGTCTATTGACTGAATGTTTGATTGAGTACCTAAACACTTTAGTAATCAATCCAAACATTACTTATGGATAAACTCCTCTTCCAGTTTAATCCTTTGTGTGTGACCCTATAGGTCCCATTTCACGTTGGCAGTGAATGTTCATACCTAGCTTATGACATCACAAGCAAAGAGAGGTACCTAGTTGCACATCAGTGCTACTCAAAAGAAAAGGAAAATTGGAGAACACCTTTCAATCCTACAGTATATGATTGGTGTTCCAGTGAATGTATAATTCATTTGTCTTTGATATCTTGAATGAACTCTAGGCATGGAGTTGTCATCCTTTCAACGTTCATTCATGTTTCTTCAACTTAGAGAAGACTGTCTGAGATATGTGTGACATCAATATCATATATTGATTCACATGTGCATGTGCATGCCTTTCTCAATCTCACTTATCAAGTGGCCTGGACATCATACTCCCTTAGGATGGACAAATCCCATATCTATCACTCACAGTCTATCTCATGCGTCAAAGCCACCCAATCATCACCGTTATAACAACCCATGTTTCAGGACTGTGTATGATGATGTCAAAGTGTACCCAATCACATCCGACGAGTGCAGTGATTTCCGGTCTAAGAATCACAATCATCACCATCACTATGAGACATGACTCTGACTACCATGTCATGGTTCCATGTGTCATTCTCATGGTGGCTCCGTCTGATACATTGTTCTCCAACATGTATCTATGTTCTTGGTTTGATATCACATATCATGACTAATGAGACATTGTCATCAACCAACCCACACTCTAGTCTTGATGTGTCATTGTTGTCTATCAACCTTCCACAATGACATCCGACTAGGGACATAACAACAATGTACATACTCTTAGCATCTGTATGATCTCATTATTCAGGTCCTCAACCTGAAGACATACGTCATTGAGTATTGTCATTCTTTAGACATTCATTCTGCTCCATCATTTATCTCATAATCAATTGAGCTAGAATAAATTGGAAGTTTGCCTTTGATATTTATCAAATCAATCATGGTGTATGCCAATCCAATCATCATATGATTGGCTATGAGGGCATACATACCAATAGACTCCCACTTGCACTTAGAGCCAATCACCTTTGAATCATATTCTCAGTGATCTCTAAACATGTCCCACATGTTTCTACTGCGCCAGTGCTAATCTAGTAAGTTAGAAACACTTTACTTTAGTTGGTATATTGCATGTTTCACATCTCCTCACTGTACGACATTTTGTATGAGATGGAGTTTCCATAATATGCTATCTGATATTCATTGCCTAATAATTAGCTCCATTGTTTGACTTAATATTTCTACTTTGTCATCAATGGTTGGAATATCTATAAGTTCATCTGTATGAACTTCTAGATCCATATAGTATCCTATGCTATTCATAACACAAGGATACTCGACATTCCCTTTTAGAATTAAATGGATTTTAATTTTACTCAGAACATTTTCATTTAACAACTCATATTCACTTTTATATTTTATATTTTGCGATCATTTTATGTTATTTCGGAAGCTTACATTAGTGTAACTCATTTACACTCAACTCTTCCTTTTATTACCATAGAACTAATCCTTTAATACTTCATAAGCACTTAAATAAGTTCTTTATGGTATTCCAATGACTCTCACTGGAAGTAGATAGACATCCACTCATCATGTCCATTACATACAAGATGATGAATGCATATATTTTCTTGTTATGTCCGATACATACAAGATAATGGGATGATTACATACATGATAGATCCAATTGCAAATTTACAAGGCATCTATCTATGTGTTCCTATTCTTCATAATATTTTGGGACACGAGGCATCTATGAGTGCAGTGATTTTAGGTCTAAGAATCACAATCACCACCATCACTATGAGACATGAATTTGATTACCATGTCATGGTTCCATGTGTCATTCTCATGGTGGGTCTGTCTGATACATTGTTCTCCAACATGTAACTATGTGCTTGGTTTGATATCACATATCATGACTAATGAGACATTGTCATCAACCTACCCACACTCTAGTCTTTATGTGTCATTGTTGTCTATCAACCTTCCACAATGACATCCGACTAGGGAAATAACAAGAATGTACATACTCTTAGCATCTGTATGATCTCATTATTCAGGTCCTCAACCTGAAGACATACGTCATTGAGTATTGTCATTCTTTAGACATTCATTCTACTCCATCATTTATCTCATAATCGATTGAGTTAGAATAAATTGGAAGCTTGCCTTTGATATTTATCAAATCAATCACGATGTATGCCAATCCAATCATCATATGATTGGTTCTGAGGGCATACATACCAACCGATAGACTTTTTGCAACACACCATGTAGAAATGTGACACATCATGTAAGTTGACGAAGATGAGAATTAGTCTTCACCATGTAGGATGTCAAATACATGAAACATGCTTCCTTCAACACGCCATGTAGAAATCTTACATGTTGTGTAAGATGTCAAAGATGTAAAATAGACTTCCATCATCATGTCGTTTTGAAACATAAAATGCCATGTAACTTTAGATTTGAACAAAACCACATATTGATGAGGATGATATATGGATTGTGACATGACATGTTGGTCGGATAACACATCGTTTTTGACACCACTGACACACAATATGGATAGGAATTAGCTTTATCAAGGAGAAAAAAACCTCGAGAAGATACATTAGGTAATGATGGGAATTAGCATTGTCACTTGTGTTAATAGATGATGTGATTTGGATGCATCAACAGATCATAGAAAATTGGGCACTCAAACACATATATGGAATACATGGAGAGGAAGAAATATAAAACAAGGGATGTTTGTCCCTATCCACATAATGGAAGGAATGTTTCTCCTCCTCTCCTTCAAGAAGCCACCTTGATGTAGTAGATATAGAGGAGAAGATGAGGCTAGTGTAGCCCAAAGAGGATTTGTAGTTGACAATGCATGACAGTGAGATAGATGCGATTGAAATAGGTGTAGAGTGGAGAAGAAGAGAGGGGGGAAGTGAGGAGGTTAGCGGATAGGGTTACATGCCCAGGGTGAGTCATGATACCATGTGAAAGACTATTGGGACAAAGTGATACCCTATTGTAGCAGGTTAGTCTCTTATTATATAGGAAGAAAACACTTACATTATAAACCCATTAAGAAGGAAAATAAGAAAATACTACATGAATAGATTCTATTCTCTAAGAACCATCACAATTGGGGGCAATAAGAATGGTGAGTTCATATTCCACGGGTAGCGTATCAAATGCTATTTCACAACGACTGGCATGTGGGTTAATCATACGCTCATGCCCCACTCACCTCCATTATATAACTAAGCAACATGCATCAAGACATCAATATATAACAAATGCACTTTTTAGGAGGAAAATGAATCATTATTTCCCTTTATCATCTTTAATATTTGGATTCATTTCTTTCCCATATCATCATGAATTTTTTACTAGTTTCATAGTGCATCTCATGATAAGTTAATAAGTTCTAAAAAAATTGAATGTATGTGGAAATCATTTTTCTAAATGGATAGTAATCATGTATTGTATTTCATCCATAATGGTTCTTCTCCTCCAACTAGAGTTTACTATTTTCTCAAGGATGAGAATATATCTAAGTTTGGGTTGGAGGGTGTGTGCCACATATTCTACTTTCTTACTACACCTACATGTTTTTGACTTAAGATCTCATTGTCACATTTCCACATTACATTTTGACAAGAAATATCAACACTTCCTATTTAGAGTTATCAAAGTCGTTACTTATTTATACTAGATTTGAAATCTCAATTTTTAACAATGAACTCAACTAGAACTAACCCCCTTAATTAAAGCAAATCCAAAAATTGATAAGTTTTGAGAACTAATTTATGTCTAGAAATATCCCTATGCGATATAAGAACCCTAACATCATGTTTCCCTAAATCTATTGTAAGTATTTGACACTTGGGAGGGATAAAACACATCAATTTTCCTACTAACTACTGAAACTAATTTATGGAACTATCACTTCATCCCCTATCATGTAACTAGTTGAGCGCAAAGAAACTAGAAGAACCACTTGTCATGAAAAATTGTAAATTGAGTGCATGTTGTTTAGAACCCTCTTGTACACCTCCTTCTTCCATCTTCTTACCTTCTATCCACACACAAAAAACCTATAAGTGTGACAAACCCTAAGTTTAAGGTAGAACATTGTCCTTTCCACTCTATCTGCTTCCTCCATACCCCTCTCTATGTGTGGCAACACATCCCATTATCACACAGATAACGAGGTGTTACACGAAAACGTGCAGAGATCACCATAACCACAGATTATGAAAACATGGGTTAATTAAAACCAATTGCGGAAAACTGATAAACTGTGAAGCTATTACTTTTCAGTCCTCATCCTGCACAGAAACATGTCACATATACGTATACATACACGAGATCTGATATGTGTCCACAGCTCAGAAACAGTTGTTCATCCATCACATGAGTTCGCCACCTGTTCATATACAGTAAAGGCCCACATCCGGCCAACAATAGGATATACAAACATCATCGATCGATCATCGTGAAACAACGTCAAAACACTGCCAAGGACCTGAGAGTACAGGGATGACTCTAGACTCTACTACTAAACATCTAAAACAGTAGCACATCCAACACTTGCCTTCTACTGCTCCTCAAACTGCGCTGCCGCAACACCACGACCACGACCACGTCTACCTCGACCACCTAAAAAGGGGTTAAACCAGCGGGGTGAGACAATTGAACAATTGTCCCAGTGGGAAACATAACTCCCCACCGCAACTATAGAACCTCAGCAAGATATACTATAACAATAGATATCTAATAATAGGTATAACAAGAGCAGTCTATATAAAACAGATTATTCTTACCGACAAGCTTACTCGTTATGTATAAGCATAAAACTAGATATCTCAAGGAATATGATTAGCAAGATAAGTTGTATCCCTATGTAACATGATTGCCAGAACAAGATATAATGTCACATAACCTGATTATCAAGATACAACATATCACCACATACCTGATGTATATAGAAGTAACTGTAGGTATAACAGAATTAGCTACACAAACAAGGCCTCAACCAATGTTTCATGTTTATCTTAAGCAGTAAGTAATGAACGACTGTATTACATATTATTATGCCCTGAGGAACCGTACCGTTCAAATCCAACCTTCGGTTACGAAACCCAAGCCGGTGCCATACAAGGTCAATGGAAGAGCCGGACTCCACGACCTCCCACCTCGTGGTCAGTACACGAGTACAACACAAGCAGGACCGCAGTCACATGCTGAAGTGGTCTAAGCCACAGGGTCAGCTCCATAGGCTACCCTCACTCTAGCCCGCCTTGGTATAGGTCTCGGCGCTAGTAAAACTGAGCCATGGGCCTGTTCACCGTGCTCTGAGCCATGAACACATTCATGCTCCACACATCACATATCCTGAGCCATGGGCCTATTCACCATGCTCTACATACAAATCTGAGTCTGTAACTGAAGTTACACTCTTACCTCCTCATTTTCAGGCTAGGACCAACCTACACATATTCAACAATATGCGCTTCCAGGTTAACCCGTAGGAGAACCTGTTTCACCATCACCAAGTCCTGACGATGATGGATCTATGGCCAGGGCAAACTACATGATATATTTCACTATGATTAATTAGTATCTTTTAGATGGATTGTAGGATTCAACCAAGTTGTATAATATGCAAGGTATAACGGAAAGTAAACAACCTTATATTATTATTTAATCACATCAACCTGATCCATCACAAGGATCCAACATCACATGTTACCACTTGGCCTCTTGCCAACCATCCAGATCCATCTCAAGGATCATCACATACCATGGGATCTCAATCCCTCATCATGTACTATCACTGCCCCTCAAGGCCCACATCATCATCATGAAACTTAACACATTATACATATCATTATATTAACCACAATAATTACCAAGTGATGTTGCTCATCACATGTGTCTCATAGCCCTTTTCAAGGCTAATCATCACCTACATGGTTAGAGTACACAATAATCGTAGATTCAATCATAAGGAATATGCTACCATCATGAAATTCTATTCAAGATACTTCTACTTATCATTCTTACACTATTTGCTGATCTTTTTAAGAACATCATTAACAAACCATATTCATGCTTACCCTTATTTCAAGATTATACAAACATTTAAGGTATTCACTTTATATAGAAAGCATGTTGGGTATATAGGGCAAACACTATTGTTACCAATATCATCACTGTTGCTACCCACTATCATCATTATTATCTTTATCATCAAGCAATCATTAATACAACTACCATTTATCATTGCCATTAACCATTAAGCATGAGACTCATATCAATATCATGTCATTACTATTCTTGTTACCATTATTACTATTATCAGCATCATCATTCACTATTACCTTTATTGCTATGTCGTTGAGCAGACTGTTGATGTAACTGTTACTTAGCATCATTATTAATATTATTATTACTTCCACTACTATCAAAGCATCACCATCATTAACACGATTGACATCTTTGTTATCAACAACATTATATTATTAACATCATTATTACTTTTACTTATGAGTAAGGCATTATCATCTCATCATCATTAACATCATCATTATAAGCATTATTGAGCGAGGCATCACTAACATTGTGTTTGCATAGACGTCCACTTCTATCACATAAGAGTTTGTCACCGAAGGACTACCTACCCTCACCTAAGACCTCACAACCCTCACTAGAGCTTGCCCACACAGCTAAGGCATGGGGAGGCAGCAACGCTGCGCTGCACCCAACCTTCTGCCCGCAACGCCGTGTTACAAGTCAAAGAGTGGTGTGCATCGCGCGACACACTCCATCGGGCAACGCCCGTCACAGCCAACCCTATCGCCTGACATCCTAGTCTAACACCTATCTAACAACTTCACAACAGCCAGGTGAGAGAAGAGAGGAAGAAGGAAAGGAGAGAGGGAAGCACTCCTGATAACGTGCAACTACTCACAAGGCCTAACGACCGGCACTCTCCCAAACCCAAAGGCTTGACGCCCGTCACAGCCTACTCATATCGCGCGTCACAACCCCACTCTCTATTGCCTGACACCACAAGATGCAATGCCCGTCAGGGCTATCGGCCATCACACTTCTTGCTATAACGTGCAGCTCAACAAAGAAAGCCCTATCGTCCACCATAAGGACTAAAGCCTATCGCCCATCAAAAGGGTAATGTTCAACCTTGCCATAACGGCCAAAAAAAACTATTGCTCACCCTATCGTCCAACCCATGAGCAGGGTATCGGCCAACCCAAGAACTCATCATGTTGTCCATCACAAGATACCATATCGTCCACCAAGGAGGATGCCCTATCGTCCAATCTCAAGGACAAAAGGGAACTATGTCATCCAACTCCAGGATATCATCCACCACATCCACAACCATGGGGGTATCGCCCAACCCTAGGTCACCATCAACCTCCAACTCAAAACAACACAAACCCTAGATCACTAGGTACCATAGAAACCCTAAACCCTAAGGGTATATCGTCCACCAAAGGAAACTCAAGAAAGGTACAAAACTAAGCTACTAAGCTAACTACTAACATGTAACAAGGTTATTGATAGAGGTAAAGAGTTAGGGTTAGAAATTATGCAACCCGCCTTAAGCTCCAAGCTCCAAGGCACTCCAAGGTCCAAGCTATCGTCCTCCAAAGCTCCTCTAGGAAGGTGTATCGGCCACCACAAGCTAGAAGGAGAGGGATATCATGCACTCAAGGTGGAGGGGAGACCAAGAGATCAAAGGAGACTAAGGCAAGGAGAAGAGCTACCTATATAGGAAGAAGGGGAGGAGAAACCAAGGTTCAACCATGCCAAGTGTCGTCCACCCAAGGGACACTTGTCCTAGGGTTCAAGCCCACACTCTAGCACACCAAGAGACACTTGTCCAAGCTAGGCACCAAGTGTCACCAACCAAGGCCAAGCCACATGGGCGACACAAGCAACAACTCCTGCTGGGCGACACAAACAAGCTACCGGGTGACACACCATGGTGTTGGACGACACAAGACCACCCTAGGTCGACACAAACTTACCTTAGACGAAACAAGGCAAGCCATGGCCGACACAAGGCTCAAACAAGACCAAACAACACATCTCAAGGCCCAAACAAGCTCAACTCAGGCCCAAAGAACTCAAACAACAAGCCCAAAGCCTTCCTCTCAACCCTAGAGGAAGCAAAGAGAGGGAAACATCTCACAAGATGTCAAACTTGCACTCAAAACCCTAAACTTGGTTTATTTGCAAGTAACCCCTCGAACTCTCAACAAAGCACAACCAAACCCTAATCACCACTCAAAGGTGATTCACAAGCATCAAACCACCAAGGGTTAAGCAAAACAAACAGGGTAAACCCTAAACACAGGTCAGGGTCCTTACAAGCTAACCCCCTTTAAGGGATTTCGTCCCCGAAATCCGAAGAGAAAAGCGAGGGATACTTCCTCCTCATCCCTTCCTCAAGCTCCCATGTGGATTCTTCGATGCCACGACGCTGCCAAAGAACCTTCACAAGAACCAGGTCCTTCCTTTTCAACTTCTTGATCCTTCTGTCAAGGATCGCCACAGGACCTTCCTCGTAGGTCACATATGCATCAAGCTCAACCTCAACTGGCTGTATGACTGTACCTGAATCCGGATGACTTTTCTTCAGCATACTGACATGAAACAATGGATGCAACATGTGCAACTCTGGAGGCAACTCTAACTTGTAAGCTACCTTACCAACACGTGCTATCACTGGATAAGGCCCCATATACCTGGGAGCTAACTTACCCTTCCGTCCAAACCTTAGCACACCTTTCCACGGTGAGACTTTAAGATACACTTTGTCTCCTACCTGGAACTCCAAAGGTCGTCGGCGATTGTCTGTGTACGACTTCTATCTATCCTGTGCCACTTTCAACTGTTGTTGTATCACTTTGATCTTATCTGTCGTCTGCTGAACTAACTCAGGACCCAAAAGCTGATACTCACCTGATTCATACCAACATAAAGGAGATCTGCACTTCCTTCCATACAAAGCCTCATAAGGAGCCATGTCGATGCTCCGCTGATAACTGTTATTGTAGGAAAACTCTATCAAACTCAGATGTACATCCCAGTTGCCTATAAACTGCAAAACACAAGCTCGAAGAAGATCTTCCAAAATCTGAATAGTCCTTTCAGACTGTCCATCTATCTGCGGGTGAAAAGTTGTACTGAACCTCAACTGCGTTCCCAACGCCTTGTGCAACTGTTCCCAAAAACGACTCGTGAACTGAGGACCTCTGTCAGAAACTATCGACGCTGGCACTCCATGCAAACATACTATCTCATCCACATACACTCGAGTTAGTTTCTCAGTTGTATATGTCGTCTTTACTGGTAGAAAATGGGCAGACTTAGTCAATCTGTCCACTATCACCCAAATGTAATCATGATTCCTAGTTGTCCGGGGTAGACCAACTACGAAATCCATGGTTATATGATCCCATTTCCACTGCGGTATCGGCAAAGGTTGCAACGTACCTGTCGGCTTTCCGATGTTCAGCCTTCACTTGCTGACATACCGCACATCTCGCCACGAACTCAGCTACATCTCTCTTTAAACCGGGCCACCAATACAAGTCCTTCAGACTATGATACATCTTGGTGACACCTGGATGCATAGCATACATCGACGTATGTGCTTCCTTAAGCACCAACTTCCTCAGATCATCAATATCTAGAACCACCATCCTATCACGATAGCAAACTAGCCCATCCTCTGACTCATGAAACCCATCACGCTTGTCGCTGCCGAACTCTGTTATGATCAACTGTACCGCATCATCTGTCTGTTGTGCATCCTTGATCTGCTGTCTCAGCGTAGGTTTAACTTGCATTTGTGCGAAAAGACCAGACAACACAGAAACTTCTATCTGCACATTCATCTGTCGCAGAGAAACAAACATATCTCGCCTATGGCATCCCAGAGAACTCAACTGTGCCTTCTTTAAAGAAGGAGAAGAAGACTTTCTGCTAAGCGCATCAGCTACCACGTTCGCCTTACCAGGATAATACTCAATAGTGCAGTCGTAATGACTGATCAACTCCATCCATCATCGCTGTCGCATGTTCAACTCTTACTGCGTAAAGATGTACTTTAGATTCTTATAATCCGTAAAGATTTGACACACTTCCCCATACAAATAGTGTCTCCAAATCTTTAGCGCATGAACCACTACTGCTAACTCCAAGTCATGTGTCAGATAGTTCTCCTCATGCTTCTTAAGCTATCGCGAGGCAAAAGAAACCACATGATCTTCCTGCATCAACACACAACCTAAACCTTTCTTGGAAGCATCACAGAAAACAACATAGCCTTTCCCAGGCTTTGGCAAGATCAACACTGGAGCACTTGTCAACTTCTCCTTCAAACTTTGGAAAGCTTGCTGACATCGATCATCCCAAACAAAAGGTACATCCTTCCTGGTCAACTTCATCATTGGAAACACGATCACACTGAAGTCCTTGATAAACCTCCGATAGTATCCTGCCAAACCAAGAAAACTACGAACTTCTGTCGGCGTCTTCGGTTGTTCCCAATCCGCAATGGATTCCGCCTTCTTCGGATCTACTTTAACTCCTTCAGCAGATATCACATGACCCAAGAAAGTCACTTCATCTAACCAAAACTCACACTTACTGAACTTGGCATACAACTGATGTTGACGAAGAAGAGTCAATGCTTGACGAAGGTGTTGCTCATGCTCTTGCCTGTCCCGACTATAGATCAAGATGTCATCTATAAAGACTACAACAAACTGATCTAAGAACGGACAGAACACTCTGTTCATCAGGTCCATGAAAGCAGCAGGTGCATTGGTTAACCCAAACGGCATAACCACAAACTCAAAATGACCATACCTCGTCCTGAAAGCTGACTTTGGTATGTCATCTGCCTTTATCCTCAACTGATGATATCCAGACCATAGATCGATCTTCGAGAACACTGTAGCACCACGCAACTGATCAAACAGATCATCTATCCTCGGCAATGGGTACTTATTCTTGATCGTGACCTTGTTCAACTGCCGGTAGTCTATACACAACCGCATTGAACCATCCTTCTTCTTAAAAAACAACACGGGAGCACCCCACGACAATGTACTTGGTTGGATAAAACCTTTCTCCAACAACTCTTGCAACTGCTTCTTCAATTCTGCCATCTCTGCTGGAGCCATCCTATACGCTGACTGTGCAACTAGCTGCGTTCCAGGAAACAAATTGATCTCGAAATCAATCTCTCGAGGTGGAGTAACACCAGGAAACTCCTCAGGAAACACATCTGCAAAATCTCGAACCACGAAAACCTCCTCAAGACTAGGACCTTTTGCCTTAGTAACCACAACGGTATCCACCACGTGAGCTAGAAACGCCTCACATCCTTGTCGTAACAACTTATCTGCTACCATAGCTGATACCAAACACGTCGGAAGAATCTTCCTATCTCCCTGGAAAATCCACCGCTCTCCAGCAACATCAAACACTGCCTGCTTGGAACCACAGTCCAAGACAACCTTATACTTCTCTAAGGTATCCATCCCTAGGATAACATCGAAACCATGCCTTTCAAGTGGTATAAGATCCACTTGAATACGATGTCCCTAGAAAGACAAGACACAAGGGGGACACTCTTCTCGAAGCAAAGAGGAACCATCAAGAGGGGTTCTAACAACAAGCTATCCTTCTTACAACTAACAGGTAAACGACAGTTTTCAAGCATACTATAGGCGATAAAAGAGTGTGTAGCACCCGGGTCAACCAGAACAGATATAAAGCAAGAAGAAGACATATCAGAATGAAATAACTCCATCTGACATGTCACCGCTCGCGGGTTGAATATCGCCTCCGACTGACTCATAGCATAAAATCGAGCCGTTGCTTGTTGTCCACGACCTCTGCTTCCTAGAGCAGACGATCCAGCCTGAGACGTTAGACCGCGTCCTCATCCTCTGCTACCACTGGCCTGTGGCCTTTCTGACTTCTGATGACTCTGCCTCGGCTGCTGCGTCACTTCAACATCTTTATTCGGGCAATTAAGCTTGAAATGCCTGACTAGACCACAAAGATGACATGACTTGTCCTCAAACCATGGCCTAGATGGCCCTGTCACTGCCACAGAGTCTAAACTGTGTGCCTTAGACGGTGATGAAACATAACCTCTTCCCTTACTCAGAGACCACTGAGATGGTACACCGACACTTCTCATCGCTGACGGTGTCGAAAACCTGGGCTTCTTAAAGCCACCAAACCTACGTCCTTGAAACTGAGTAGGTCTTTTGTTAGACATAGATTCTCTTTTATCCCTTACTGTCCTCTCGATCCGTCGAACATATTCCACGAACGTAGCAAACCGTTCTCGGTTCTCCAACGCAGATACCGGGGTTGTCAACTCGACACTCAAACCCTTCTCGAAACGTCTGATCCGTTCCTCATCTGTTGCCGCCATGTGAGGACAGAACCTCAACAGATCCATAAACTTGGCTTCATACTCAGTGACGTTCATCGTTCCTTGCCACAACTTCTCAAACTAACTGATCTTCTCATCCAGGTACGTCTTGGGAAAGTATCTGGTGACGAACTCACGTCGAAACACTTCCCAACAGATCACCTCACCAGGCCGCTTCTCTTCCTCGATGGTCCACTAGTGACCAGCACTACCTTTCAGAAGGTAGAAAGCATGCTTTACCTTGTCCGCTTCGGGGATGTCAAGGATCCGAAAAGCCTTCTCGAGACTTGTCAGCCACAGATCTGCATCCGCTGGATCAGACGTTCCAGCATAATCCGAAGCTCCAACTCAGCGAAGCCGCTCAAAGGTCTTCCCAATACCCGATGCTTCTCCATGGGGAACCTGTGATCGTGGGGGAGGTGTTGGTAATCGTTCAACCATGAGATTCATCATAGCCATTAACTGCCCCATAAGTTGTTGGTAAGAAGGATGTTCAAGTATGGCTGGGTTAGGTTGGGGGACCTCAGGCACCCGATCTTCATGTGCATGTCCATCTACTCCATCAACCAATGCAGCATCACTGTACTCAGCAGAGTGTTCTTCATGGTTTCCAGACATCTTGACTTTTCTTCCGCTGAGGGCAGAAGATATTTGTAAGAAAACCTAGAAAACTCATAAGAACAACTCAACCTAATCCTAAATCCCTGTAGACTCAGCAAACCTAAGGCTCTGATACCAAAAACTTGTGGCAACACATCCCATTATCACACAGATAACGAGGTGTTACGCGAAAACATGCCGAGATCACCATAACCACATATTATGAAAACATGGGTTAATTAAAACCGATTGCAGAAAACTGATAAACTATGAAGCTATTACTTTTCAGTCCTCATCCTGCACAGAAACATGTCACATATACATATACATACACGAGATCTTATACGTGTCCACAGCTCAGAAACAGTTGTTCATCCATCACATGAGTTCGCCACCTGTTCATATACAGTAAAGGCCCACATCCGGCCAAAAGTAGGATATACAAACATCATCGATCGATCATCATGAAACAATGTCAAAACACTGCCAAGGACCTGAGAGTACAGGGATGACTCTAGACTGTACTACAAAACATCCAAAACAACAACACATCCAATGCTTGCCTTCTACTGCTCCTCAAACTACTCGGCAGCAACACCACGACCACGACCACATCTACCTCGACCACCTAAAAAGGGGTTAAACCAGCGGGGTGAGACAATTGTATATTGTCCTAGCGGGAAACATAACTCCTCACCGCAACTACAGAACCTCAGCAAGATATACTATAACAGCAGATATCTAATAACAGGTATAACAAGAGCAGTCTATATAAAATAGATTATTCTTACCGACAAGCTTACTCGTTATGTACAAGCATAAAACTAGATATCTCAAGGAATATGATTAGCAAGATAAGTTGTATCCCTATGTAACATGATTGCCAGAACAAGATATAATGTCACATAACCTGGTTATTAAGATACAACATATCACCACATACCTGATGTATATAGAAGTAACTGTAGGTATAACAGAATTAGCTACACAAACAAGGCCTCAACCAATGTTTCATGTTTATCTTAAGCAGTAAGTAATGAACGACTGTATTACATATTATTATGCCCTGAGGAACCGTACCGTTCAAATCCAACCTTCGGTTACGAAACCCAAGCCGGTGCCATACAAGGTCAATGGAAGAGCCGGACTCCATGACCTCCCACCTCGTGGTCAGTACACGAGTACAACACAAGCAGGACCGCGGTCACATGCTGAAGTGGTCTAAGCCACAGGGTCAGCTCCATAGGCTACCCTCACTCTAGCCCGCCTTGGTATAGGTCTCGGCGCTAGTAAAACTGAGCCATGGGCCTGTTCACCGTGCTCTGAGCCATGAACGCATTCATGCTCCACACATTCAACATGAACAACAAGCATATATTTTACATAATTTAAGGCAAAGTTAAAATGCAATCTCAATTTGAATAGAGGGAACATTCCCATATTCCTTACCCCACTTCTCTACATTTTTGTCTAGGGGCACAATCAATGTCTCAACTTGATATTTTTTTAATGTACCCTAGTTTTGCATCTACATATCCTTGCGATTTTGTGGGTTTATTTGAACTTCCCACAAACTCTGACGTGCTTGATATCAATGACAGTGGTAAGCTAATATGTTTTGGAAATGAAATCAAGAAAAAGGACATGGATACATGTGTTTTCTGATCTCAAAAAGTTGGTGTCCCAAAATCTAGGAGCTTATCATATTCCCATGATTAGGATATTAGAATGCTTGGTTCTTTAGATTTGACTGAAAAAGGATAAAATTATACCTTAATAAATAATATTAATACATGTAACATATTATGTAATCACCAACATATTTACGTAATAACTTAAATGTGTGATAACATGTAGGTAAGTTCATGAAATATGTTACATGTATTTCCTTTGCCAACTAATATTCACATAATTGCTAAATAAGAGGATAATGTGCTTAATACATATCTTAGAATAACAATTGGAATTTTCATGTACAATCATAAAAGTTAAACTGTAATTAATGGACCAAATATGTTAAGAAAATAAAATATGAAATGCATGCATAATAATCAACAGTAACCTGTTTAGTAGTAATGTGAAATTAATGGAACTCTAATTGAAGATTATCAATATATATGTAATTAAATTTCCTAAACTATTATGGTGATATAACTCTCAAAAGGAAATTCCAAAACCCAAATATAATGGTAAAATCATGTTCCTCGGGTTTGAATTACCTTGGTTGTCAAGTTTCACCTTATTTGTACCATAATAACTATCCTAATTTTATTTACAGAAGAAAATATAAGTTTTGTTCCAATACGTTAAATAATATGTTCAAATACTTCAAAAGTGTAAATAAAACCCAAATTAGAAATACAAATACCAAAATTAGTCTATGTGTGATGTTTCACATTAATTGGACAATCTTATCTATTCTAGTTTAGTTTACAAGAGAGGATATAACTTGAAGTCAAAAATATTAAATAAAATAGTAAGTGATGCATGGGTTTTGAGTCACTTTTATAGGCTTATTTTATATCTGTTTTATGCATGTATTTGTCATTTTCTTGATTATATTTGCATAATTCACTATAGTTGGCCTTTAAACTCTTTTTGCATCAAATTATACTTCTTTTATCATATTTATATGATTTTATATAATCCCCGGACTTATACACATGTTTCGGCACTTTTTCAGGCACTTTTGCATTGTCCAGAGTCGATACTATCGACCCTGGAGTCGATAGTATCGACATTTCATCAGAAAGCAACCCCAAAATGCGATTTTGGAAGGAAAAACCTGTATCATGGTCGATACTATCGACCTGGGGTCGATACTATCGACAACGTCAGGATCTGGCGATTATCAGCACTAAAACGGAGCGTTTTAATCCGACGGTTGAGCTTTTTCGGAGCCGTAAAGTGGTCCTATGACCTAAGAAGAGCACAGACGGCCCGAGGGGGATATCATATCATGTTGCAAAACATCCAAGAAGGAGAGAGAGAGAGGATACAAGAGATGAAGGCCGTCAACCGAGCGATCTGGGCACCTTCGACGGGCGATTTTGCTATCGGAAGACTGCAAAACACACGTTTCTCGAGGAGGATCTCCAGGAACACCTTTGTATCAGGGGTCTCACGAGTTTAATCCATGTTTCCCATGTTTTTCTTCTCTACTCCTACGTATTTTCTATTGTCAACCATGCGGGGCTAATCCCCTTAATCTTTAGGACCGGGAGTAGCCCGGGGAAGAATTGTATGACGTTTTTATCATAGTAATTCATAATTTGTCTCCTAAATCTGTGGTATGATTTCGTTTTCTCAATTATATTGTTATGATTAATCACCATAATGATAATCTAATGCCTTTAATTACTTTGAAAGAAGAATTAATGGTTGAAAAGAGACAAAATTCACATTAATTAACAAATCCCTTGAACAAGGTGATTTATGGTTAATGGTGGAAACCCAGAGATCGATTCTAATGCACCTAGTTTAGGGTATAGGTTACTACGACGGTGGAACCGACCTAGACTTAGGTAGTGAATTGTACCACGACAATGGACAATTCTGACTACAGACCACTACCCGGATTGAGAGATGAACTTGAGTAGCTATATGGAAATTCATACATTGAAAACCCACGGTGAAACCACAATCCTAAAGATCTCCATTTGAATTGATTAAACTAAACATTTAATCGATTGCTTTGTTTTATTTTATTTTCTTTTATTTTACAACAACTCTCAAACTCTTTTAATCAGTTTAGCAGATCACAACCAGTTAGTAGTAGTCTACTAAAATTCACATTTCCCTGAGTTCAACTCGGGCCTCACAAGGCCTATATTACATTGATATGTATACTTGCGTTTGCATGCACCGTTTACGCGTGTCAAGTTTTTGGCGCCGTTGCCGGGGAAACGGTGAATTTTAGCACTAAGAGTGTTGCGAGCGGCCACACTAGGCCACTTTTAATTCCTGTAATTTTTTTTCTTTTCATCTTTTGAACTGAATTATAAATCTTATTCATTGTTTTAATTATTAGTATAGGTTCATACACTACCATTTGAAATTTCACGTACTAGTAAAGTAATAATGGGTGACGGAGTGGAAAATGAGGAGCAGACGATCTGGGAAAGGATTAAGGCTTCTTCTTCTTCTGCGAAGAAGGGGCCAATCAAGAAACAAGCTATCAACATACCCAGTTATAAGATTGATCCAGGGCTTATTCAGTTGGTCAAATCACAGGCTTTCCATGGATTTAAAAATGAGGATCCGGTGACCCACATCAGCACGTTCGTGGAAAATTGTGATATGATAAAGATTGATAGATTCCCGCAAGAGACACTCTACCTGAAACTTTTTCCCAATTCTTTAGCGGGCAATGCTTGGGAATGGATGCACAATCTAGATGATGAGTACATTGAATCTTGGGATCACATGGTTGAGGTGTTCTTTGAGAGGTTCTTCTCACCTAAAAAGTCAAACAATCTAGTGAGGAAGATACACAACTTCATCCAGCGAGCCGGTGAAACATACTATGAAACTTGGGAGCGCTTCCAGATCATGTTGAGGAAGTGTCCACATCACGACTTAGACAAGGAGAAGCAAGCTAAAATTTTCTACTTCGCCCTAAATGAACATGATATGAGCAATTTGGACTCAGCAGGTTCTGGTTTCTTTTTGAACAACACAAGCACAAGGTGTTGGGAGATTCTAAGCAACATGTCCAAAAAGTAGTCTTGGGGTGAAAGAGATGCACCGGAGCAGGTTGGCATGATACATGAAGCAAGGGCCATCAAAGCGCTTAATGACAAGTTGGATCTTATAGCCAAGAAGCTCCTAGAGAATGAGAACAAGGGGTCTGATGATGAAGCACATGCAAAGTATATGCATCAACAGGGATATAGAAATAACAATTATGATTGGAGGAAGGAACAACATTTTCAGAAGCTACAACCTAGCCTAGAGGAAAAGAACAATGAATTTCTTAGCCAGGTGGTGAAACAAAATCAAGAGATGATGAGTACATTCGCCAAGCAGTTACAGTCTCAGGGAGAGATTTTGAATAAATTTGGGCAGACATTGCAAAGTCATGGAGCACAAATGAGGGCACTAGAGACGACTGTGACCCAAATTTCCAATGAAGTGGCGGCCATGAAGCATACAAATCAACAAAGATAGGCTGGGAAAGAAGATGCTACTCAAGTACATCATCAAGTGAAATATATATCTGTGATTTCTGAGGCAGAGCCCCCGGTGGTGGAGGTCCAGGACAAAAGCAAAAAGATTTTTGATACGGAGGCTACACCAAGAATATTGTATCCTCGCAGTCATTATGGACTACCGGGCGGATTTTGTCCATTCAGAAAAATCCGCCAAGAGTACATCGCGGCTGCACCCGCACCTAGGCAAGAGGAGCAGGTGAAGGCCATGCGTCATGGTGAAGCTACAGTCACTGAGAGAGGGGAGCAGCCACAAGTCATGCCATCCACGGATGATGTGTCAAATCCTATCCTAGAAGGTGGTGTTGAAGCAAGCTTAGGGGAGGAGACCCCTAAAGTTCCATATGTGCCACCACACAAGCGAGCGAAGGACCCAAACATGCCTTTCCCGGATATTCTGAGGCCGAAGAAAGAGCATAGGCACTATAAAAAATTCTTGGAGATGTTTAGGAAGCTCCATATTAATATTCTGTTAGTGGAAATGATAGAACAGATTCCAGCATATGGAAGGTTTATCAAGGACATAATCACCAAGAAAAGGTGGATAAAAGACAATGACATTTGTGTTGTTGATGAAAAAGTGAGTTCTATAATCCAAGGACGGATACCAAGGAAGAGGAAAGATCCAGGATGTTTCTACATCCCATGTTTCATAGGTGGCCAACATTTTCCACAAGCACAGTGTGACTCAGGGGCAAGCATTAATCTTATGCCACTTGCCACTTTTCAAAAGTTGGGATTGAAGAAGCCAACACAAACTTCTATGACAATTGAGTTGGCAGATGCATCCATTGTGAAGCCACAAGGTATATGTGAGGATGTGCTAGTCAAGGTTGACAAATTCATCTTCCCTGTTGACTTTGTGGTCATGGACATGCATGAGTTGGAAGGAGGTGAGATGCTATTGGGAAGGCCGTTACAAGCTACGACTGATGTAATCGTTGCCATTGGGCGAGGTTACTTGACACTTGGGATTGGTGATGATAAAGTTAAATTCAAATTACCACATGACTCATTGGAGACATCTCTTGACAACCCAGGTTAAAGGTATCCTTATGTCAAGCCTAAGACATTAAACAAGGGCGCTTGTTGGGAGGAAACCCAACTTTAGGTTCATTTTTATGTTTGGTTATGTTCTTTTATGTTTATGTACTTAGTTTTTGCTTAGGTATTGATAATTTTTGTAAAAATGGTACCCTAACTCGTGTTTTGAAGTGTGCAGAATGTTAAGGTCGATACTATCGACACCCATGTCGATAGTATCGAGTTTGGATCAGTAAACGCTGAAGAAAAGTCGATACCATCGACCTTAGGGTCGATAGTATCGAGATTCCTGAAGATTTACAGAAAAATTGGTGACAATAAAGTCTATACCATCAACCCTAGGGTCGATAGTATCGACACTTTTGAGTTCCCAAGCTTTTAGATGTGTCGATACAGCAAAATTGCTGATCCTGGGTCGATACCATCGACCAAGTCGATGGTATCGACACCTGCAGGACAGCTACATAAAATAGGCCGTAAAAGGTATCGAAACGAGATTTTTTCGAACCATTTTTTGCAGAGGAAAGATGGATGAAGCAAGTCACGTCTTAGAACCACTAAGACAAAAAAATGGGCTATAAAAAGGAGGGAGATAGCAAGTATCACTTGGTCCACTTGAGCATCTAACCATCCTTCTTCACCACACTTCAAAGTGAACGGTACCGTTGTTCCACCTCTTAAGTGAGAATGTTGACTATGAGGCCATAGTCATATTCAAGCTTGGAGGGGGGGTGGAACAGCCCTCTATCTTAGTTTTTACTTACTTATTCATGTTGCTTTTATTTTTGAAATATTAGTTGTTTTTATTTCTAGGTTTACTTCTTTTGTAGGATCCACATCTATCTAGTGTAATATGTGGAGCAATAAATGCATGGTGTCAATTGCAAGTTTTACTCTTGGGTTGTGGGCACATGAAAATATGAGCATATTGAAAACTTTTTGAGCTTATTCTTGTGAGTAATTGAGTTGCATAACTGAGGAAGTGCTTGGGTGAGTCAGCTTCAGGACATGGGGACATGAATGACCAACTTTATTGTCCAAGGAAAAGTGATTGGCAAGGATGTTTGAGCCCAAACCGACCAAACACTAACGTGACCTTAGACTAAAGTTTAAGAGAGAAATCCTTCAGTTACCTTGTACACAAGTCTTTAGAGAGGGACATATGATATTTTCAGAAGGTTCTGTCAATTAGTCTTGTGATCTGATCCACCGTAATTTCATTCACACTCCACCATAAGAAATGGGAGCACATTACTGTCTTTCACTTTTTGATTGCATCTCATGTAGATAGGTCTTGCATTATATCTATTTTCACATTATTTTTTTTGCATGAAAATGAAAAAAAAGGATAGAGTAGTTATACATGCACATTATCCTTAGCTGTGTGTCATTTAATTGCATAACTATCAGTATGTAGTTGCATTTGCATCTTTTGAGCATATTGTACACCATGTATCTTATGTTACTCTGAAAACATTAAAGGTGGTGAGCTTGATCCATACCCTCCAAATAGAATGCTTCAAATGTATAAGTTATGTAACAAGAAGTGAGCCCGACAAATAATTCATTGTCATCTATGAAAATAAGGGCTTTAAAAAATTGAAGAAAAATTGAAAAAAAAGAAGAAAAAAGAAGAAAAAAAGAATTGAGAAGTAATAAAGAAGAAGAGGGAGAAAGGAACATGTTCTCACCTGAGAACTAAGAAGAATAAGCACATGGTGTAGTTTTTGTAGATATTCCATCTCACCTTGAGACGGAATGATAGTGCATGCATCATTTCACCAAAAATATAGCATTAGGACATTTTCACTTGCATTTTGCATCATGATAGGTCATTAATTTTTGTATTGCATGATTGACTATTATGTGCTTCCATCTCTTCCACAACCGCCTATCCCATCCACTCGTTGCTCTAATCGGTAGGCCACCCATGATATTCTCCTCATTCATTAATATCAGGAGATCTTCTTCCATTTAGATGATAGTTAGGAAATAAGCAACGTGGATAGGAGATCACAAGATGCATCAAGTATGGACCAAATGAGTTTATAATATTAACTGCTTTAATTGATAGTGTTTCACTGATTCGGGGACAGACATCTTTTACATAGGTCTTTGGTCGCCTGGATGGCAGTTAGTGTTCAGTGGTCAATGAGGGCCGATTTGTGGAAAGAAAGTGGGGATGATGTAGATTCATTTCATGTATTTATGTCCTATTGCTGACTTATCTATCCAGATCCAAAGATTTGTTGCTCAAGGACGAGCAAGGTTTAAGCTTAGAGGAGTTTGATGCATGGGTTTTGAGTCACTTTTATAGGCTTATTTTATATCTGTTTTATGCATGTATTTGTCATTTTCTTGATTATATTTGCATAATTCACTATATTTGGCCTTTTAACTCTTTTTTGCATCAAATTATACTTCTTTTATCATATTTATATAATTTTATATAATCCCCAGACTTATACACATGTTTTGGCACTTTTTCTGGCACTTTTGCATTGTCCAGAGTCGATACTATCGACCCTGGAGTCGATAGTATCGACATTTCATCAGAAAGCAACCCCAAAATGCGATTTTGGAAGGAAAAACCTGTATCACGGTCGATACCATCGACCTGTGGTCGATACTATCGACAGCGTCGGGATCTGGCGATTTTCAGCACTAAAACGGAGCGTTTTAATCCGACGGTTGAGCTTTTTTGGAGCTGTAAAGTGGTCCTATGACCTAAGAAGAGTACGGACGGCCCGAGGGGGATCTCATATCGTGTTGTACAACATCCAAGAAGGAGAGAGAGAGGAGACTTGAGATGAAGGCCATCAACCGAGCGATCCGGGCACCTCCGACGGGCGATTTTGCTGCCGGAAGACTGCAAAATGCACGTTTCTTGAGGAGGATCTCCAGGAACACCTTTGTATCAGGGGTTACACGAGTTTGCTCCATGTTTCCCATGTTTTTATTCTCTACTCCTATGTATTTTCTATTGTCAACCATGCGGGGCTAATCCCCTTAATCTTTAGGACCGGGAGTAGCTCGGGGAAGCATTGTATGACGTTTTTATCATAGTAATTCATAATTTGTCTCCTAAATCTGTGGTATGATTTCATTTTCTCAATTATATTGTTATGATTAATCACCATAATGATAATATAATGCCTTTAATTACTTTGAAATAAGAATTAATGGTTGAAAAGAGACAAAATTCACATTAATTAACAAATCCCTTGAACAAGGTGATGTACGGTTAATGGTGGAAACCCAGAGGTCGATTCTAATGCACCTAGTTTAGGGTATAGGTTACTACGACGGTGGAACTGACCTAGACTTAGGTAGTGAATTGTACCACGACAATGGACAATTCTGACTACAGGCCACTACTCGGATTGAGAGATGAACTTGAGTAGCTATATGGAAATTCATACAATGAAAACCCGCGGTGAAACCGCAATCCTAAAGATCTCCATTTGAATTGATTAAACTAAACATTTAATCGATTGCTTTGTTTTATTTTATTTTATTTTATTTTACAACAACTCTCAAACTCTTTTAATCAGTTTAGTTGATCGTAACCAGTTAGTAGTAGTCTGCTAAAATTCACGTTTCCTTGAGTTCGACTCGGGCCTCACAATGACTATATTACATTGATACGTATACTTGTGTTTGCACGCACAGTTTACGCGTGTCAGTAAGCATTCCCAAAATGGAAAAACCAGACTCGTCGTGATTTAATTTGCTTGAACGTCAATTTTCAAATCTTTTGAGTGTTCCTAGATGCCTCAAATTCATTAAGGAAAGAAAATACATGATATAATATGAAAATATACAATAAAATACTAAATGTCTTCAAAAGTAAAAAGTAATTCCAAATATGGAATCTACATGTCTTAATTAGTCTAGGTGTCCTTATTTGTATTAATTCGAAAATGTTTGAACCATCAACTTAAGTAGGAAAGAAAAAGAAATTAATTAATTATTACTTTAGTCAAAATCTGATTTGGGATTTAATTGGTCATGTTGTCACATAGACTATGAACTTAGTGGATGCACGCTTATTTTGCAACTATTAAATGCAAATTGAAGGACTGGTATTTACTCTTCTACCTCAAGCAAACCACAAAAGTAGTAGGTTGGAACATGACCAACCAAAATCATGATTTCTCACCCCTCAGTTCACCTCTTACCACGATTCTTTTGCAAAAAGTTTCTAGTTTTTTATTCCACATCATGCATTCCTCTATTCTAGAATCACACAAATTCCCTTCCAAGTCTCTCAGAGATTCCACCCATATAAATCCTAATACTACAACCTATAAATACCTAGACATATTGTTGCTTCCGCCACACTTTGTGGATTCTTATTCTTGTATCAATTTCCCCCATTCGTCGTCCTTTGTCATTGCTAGTCGAAGACCTATTCTTGATGTCAGTGAGTTTTTCTCCCTCTTTGCCACCTTCTAGTTCAATTCTAATTAAGGTAAGCCTCGTACACCATCGTTCTTCATTTTTTCACACTCAAAACATCAGGCTCTCTCCCTCTCAATTTTTCCCCATATTAGTTGTGACCTACTGGTTTACTACTCATAACCATGGAAGCAACCGAGGTGAGGGGATCATTTCCCCTTATGTTTTCTCTTCCCTAACCCTCATTTCTATTTGCATTTTGTTTTCTCTTCGGGGGCAGAATCATCATTTTAGCCTTGATTTATTTTCTACATATCACTAAGTTGTGGGCCTCATTGGTCGTTGACTGGGCCAAATGGCCACTGGTGATTAGGCCATCTCAGAAGGCCCATCCCGCACAAGAGGATATTGTTGTCTTGCGTGGATTATCTTTGTTTTCTGATTGTCTAGTCATACAAAAATATGTAACGAATTCCCTGGTTATCCAAAAATTATGTAAAAATACTTGTTGGAATCAAAAAATTATTATTTATTTAAATAAAAATATTCCACAATGTAAATCCAACTATAATGAGAATAGTAAGCTAGGATTTATAATATGAATACTAATGGTTTGTATATAAAAACCTATGTTAGGTAAACAAGAATCATGACTTGAAATTAGGGTTTGGGATTTGAAAAATTACCAAACATCTTGAGGTATGTTGCATTCCATATTATTTTTATTGAGCAATCACCTATTTTCCCTCTATCTTGGTCCTATGGACAAATTATCCTAGACAATTTCTCTCTCTTCTGAGAATCTATTTCATGTGAAACATTTTAAGTTGATTCTGGTCTTGTGGTCATCTTACTAGTTGGATATTCTTATTGGACTATTATGTGTATCATATTCTTCTTATTCCTTGTGAAACCATAATTTGAGATATTAAATTAAATGTGGACTTTTATGCATTTGATTTATGGAGATTGTTGAATGTTGGCTTATGGGTCCCCAGACCCCAAATGATAACTATTGGAAGACTACTTAGTATAATATGACATGTGTTGTTTTATGTGGATGTATAAATTCCCACACTTGATATTGTAGAGGTGATGATTCCTGTAAGTGATATTACTAGAGCAGATGTATATCTTGATCTACTTAGAGAATAAGTGTATATGTTCCTTCTCATCCCGTATGTATGGTAGATATGTTATCTCCTACCAACATGTGTATATTGTTCTAGTATTGACACATGTATAACAAATGGATGCCTTTCTCTTATTTAACATCTTGTTGCAATTTATATTCTTTTGATATTTGATTGGATAGTAGTTTTCCTCTTTTATGGGAAGCCTTGTTATATTTAATGTCCTTTTCCCTTTATATTTATCATTCCCGAATTAATATGCTCATATCAACTTTTATGTTGATAATTTCCATTTCTATCTTCTCTTCTGGGGTATGCCTTTAACCCCATGTGTAGGACATGGAGGACATGACATGTTGACATAGAAATTGCTTATGGAGATGACTCTTAAATGGTAGACAGACTTAATATAGTTGGATATCCCTCTACTTATTTCCTGGTGTAGATGCTTTCATGTAATCCCCTTAATGGGAGAATATTTTCTAACCTTGCACAATTTGAATATAGTCATGAAATATTATTCCTCTAGTATACCTTGGTCTTTTTGTATATCATCATTTGAAAATTAAGAAAAATTACACCTATTCTATCATATATTTTTAGTGTTCCTGGAATAGATAGATTCATTCCTTAAATTATGTAGGGAGTTTATCCCCTCTTGGGTCCCACTCCTTACAGTCGGGCATTATTGACACCCCATTTTTTCTCACTCAGAAGAAATTTAGTTTAATGCAAATTTATCTGGATAATGATGGAGTCCATTCCACATTCCACCCATTTCCCAAATTAATCATTTTCCTCACATTTTTTCACATTTGTCTTCATATTTCATTTGCCTATTTTCACCCACTTTTACCCACTTTGGGGATTTATGTAAAGAAAATTTCATTCCAGACCAAAAGTGCAATCTGCTCATCAATTCTGCTTCTCATAAGGTCATTAGAAATTTCTTTCCAGACCTAAAGTGCAATCTTCTCATCAATTCCACTTTACATAAGGTCATTTTAATAAAGTTCCTAGTTGAGTTATACACAATAAAAATATTCCCATTTACCATGGATATTCAATTGTTTTTCATGATAAGTTCAAGAAATAATCCCAAATTATCATTCTCTATAATTTTGTTTGATTTTCTTTAGAATAATCCTAAAATTACTGGAAAATTGTGAAACCAATTTTCAAACAATTGGGACAATTGATGGATCGGACCCATCCTCCATATTCCATGTGGTGGATCATCTCGATATGTGTGCCACTCCAATGTTGTGTATTTGTAGAAAAATATTTCCAAAGATATTCCCCTTAAATAGCAGATTGTGTCAAATTGTATAGATAGGGATGGAAAGTTGCAAAGTATATACTTGGTCATGGAGCAAGTCTAGCGACTATCCCTCTTGTGGCGTTCTTCTTTTACAAGTAGCACCTAAACGGATGTTGACAGCAACCTCCTGGTCTATCACCAAAGATAGCGGTTGACGAAGTCCTCGTAGCAGGTGGCAAAGGCCTCCTCACCTATATGTAGTCCACGTGGACCACTGGAAACTCCGTGTTGTGCTACTAGATGTAACGGGAAGGAGTTGTCCCTTCAAACGTCAACCTGTTCGGGTTGATTTGTTCTCTCGTGTTGTTTCTCCCTTTTAGGGTAGGAATTGCTCGGGCTCTCTAGTTACCACAACTGGAGGCAACACTTTCCAGAGAGTATTTTTGTGTCTTTTGAAAGTTTTGACTACCCCTCTATTATAGGAGGGTCAGGGTCAGGGTTTCAAGATCAACTCAGAGTCAAAGAGACAAAATTTCATGAATTTTCTAGAATCTACGAACCACGAACTGGTCGGTTCACACCTGAACTGATCGGTTCACATGTGAGTTGATCAGTTTAACCCTTGAATCGACTAGTTTACTATGTTTCTTATTCGATATCATATTGGATTTCAATATTTGATTAATGCACAACATGAAGTCAACAACAATCCTTGATCCAATTGTATTGATCATTGAATTAGGTGATCCACAAGTTGAAGTGTTGACTTCAGACCTTGCACCAATCAGTTCACTATCTGAACGGATCAATTCATGCCCAGTTCAGGCAATGTTCAACTAATGTAGTTCAAATTGACATGACACTTGAATCGAATGGTTTAACACTTGAACCGGTAGGTTCATAGTCTAGTCAGCCAATTATCAACAATTGTTGTTCAAATTGAATACGTAAACACTTTAGTAGTCAAATTAAACTTCATTAATGAACAAAGTCCAATTCCAAGTGAATCTTATGTGTGTGACCCTATAGGTCCTAGGATACATTGGCAGTGTATGCCCAAACCAATTTATGTCATCACAAGCAATGAGCAGTATCTACCAATACATCATTGCTACCCAATTAATTGGAAATTTGTAGTATAACTTCAAACAAAAATCCATGACCAGTGTTATTGGGGTCGTATAGTTCTTTTGTCTTTGATATCTAGATTGAACTCGAGGCATGGAATTTTCATCCTCTCAATGTTCAATCCATGTTCGTTGAACAAGATCAGATTATATGAGATGTGCATGAGACCATATATCACATATTAAGTCACATGAGTATGGACATACATTTCTTAGTCTTTCTTATCAAGTGACCTGGTTATCAATCTCCTATGGGAGGGACAAATCCCATCTACATCACTGACACTCAATCCCCATGTGTCCTAATGCACTCGAGAATCACCTTTATGAAAACCCTTATTCAAAATCATGTTGGATGCTGTCAAAATACATTGAACAACATGTGATGAGTGTAGTGACTTTAGGTCTAAGAACCACAATTATCACTATCACTATGAGAGATGATTCTGACTACCATTCCATGGTCTCTATGTATCATGTCAAGGTGGGTTTGTCTGGTACATTATTCTCTAAAAAGTACCTATGTGTGTGGTTTGATATCACATACCATGACTGATGAGATTTTGTCATCAACCAACACACACTCTAGATTTATGTTTACTATTGTCTATTTAGATTCCACAATAATATCTGACTAGGGACATAACAAGCATGTATGTATTCTTACCATACATATGATCTCATTGTTTAGGTGCATTGTTTAGGTCCTCAACCTGAAGATATATGTCATCGTGTAATATCATTCTTTAGAAATCTACTATGTATGTGTCGTTATCTCATGATTCAAACAAACGTAATAAGCATAATTACCTTTATAATTATCAAATCAGGTATCTAATGCCCCCATTACAATAATTGTATGATTGGCTCTCTGGTCATACATACCAACAAACTTCGACTTGCACTTAGATATAATCACCCATGAATCTTATTCCAAGTGATTTTAACATGTCCATCATGTTTCTACTTCACAAGCCTTTTAGAGTGGGTTAGCAATGTTTTCTTCTAGAGAGTATTTTTCAAGTTTCACATTTCCTCATTCTATGACTTTTTGTATGAGATGGAATTGTCGTAGTATGTTTTTTGAGATCCCTTTCCTATCTAGTAGATCCATTGTTGTCACAATATTTCTTCTATGTCATCAATGGTTGAAACCTCCCATAAGTTTGCGCAAATGAACTCCTTGATCCATACAGTTTCCTATGTTGTTCTCAAAATAGCAAGGTACTCAGCTTCCATTATAGAATTAAACAATTGTCTCTTGCTCAAAACTTTTGCAACATACAATTCTCATTTTAAGGTCAAACACAAATTTAGATTGTGGTCGTTAATTTTATTTGTCATTTGGAAGCTTGTATCGGTGTAACCCTTTGCATCCAACTCCTCCTCATTACCATAACCATGGAACTAACCCTTTTAGTGCTTCTCAAGTACTTAAGGGTGTTCTTTATGGAAGTTTACTGGCCTTCACTAAATTCTAAAGGATATCATCTCATCATGTCCAATACATATGAGACAACGGGATGAGTACATAGTATTGCATATATGATAGATCAAATTGCGAATGCATATGGTCTCTTACTCATATGTTCTCGTTCTTTACAAGAACTTGGACATTGGACTCTTGAGAGACTAATCCCATGGAACATAGATAGATTTTCTCTCATTAAGCCCTACATGTTGAACCCCTTCAACATCTTGTCCATGTATCTGCTTTGTCTCAGGTCAATAAGCTTTCTAGATCTATCTCTATAGATCTTGATTCCTTACATATAGGATGTTTTTCCTAAACCCTTCATACATAAGGTACTTTCCTTGCTATTTTTTAGTATTTGCAGTATAAGGATGTTATTCCCCATTAATATGTGTAATATAAATATTCCCCCACTCAAATTTTGTAATAACATATATCATATTCATTTCGACTAAAGTTAAACTCTTTGATTGTCTTGTCCAATCAAAGATTCCAGCTCTCAGATGCTTACTTCAATCCATAGATTGACCTTTGTAGCTTATACATTTTATTTGCAATAACATGATTTATGAAACCTTTGGGTTGTGTCACACAGACATCCTCATGATTATTTCCATTAACTAATGTGGTTTTAACATCCATATGCCAAATCTCATAGTCATAATAAGCTGCAATGGCAAGCATTATCTTGTTGGGTTTAACAGTGGCAAATGGTGAAAATATTTCTTCATGTTCGACACCTTAAACTTGTTTGAAACCCTTTGCAACCAATCTTCCCTTAAAGGTTTGTAAATTATTATCCATGTTGGTCTTCTTCTTGAAGAAACAATTCCACCCTATCGGTTTTACCCATTCAGGTGGATCCTCCAAGGTCATACCTTCTTTGTGTACACGGAGTGCATCTTGGATATAATGGCTTCAAGTTATTTCTCATACTCTGGTGACTCAATAGCTTCTAGGTAGATTGTTGACTAATCTTCTACGACCAACTAACTGCCTTCTTGAGCCATAAGATGTCCTAATCTTTCAATCTCACAGTGTGTTCTACTAGATCTATGAGTTTTGTGTTATAGAAGGAACTGAGATTCCACAAAAATTTGTTGTTCTCTTTGTTCCTACTATAGATCTTTAGGTTCAATGTTTTCTCGTTGGTCTTCAAATTTTCAAGTTCTACTTTTCTCTGACTAATTCCTATGAAATTAAATTCCATGTAGGATGGTGTCTTTTGAACCATTTTAGATGGTACATTGTTTGAGTATAAAGCATGTGGCAGAAAGAAAATTGGAAGATCGGTGAGTTTTATTGATAATCGCACCATGACTTAACAGGGTGTGATTCTTTCTTTCTTATACATAATTATGTTTCAGGTAGATTTTTTTATGATACACTATCACGATCTCCTAGAAGGTCCTAAAACTCTTGCTGTAAAGTATTCCAATATTGATCATATTGAACTATGTCAATACTTTTACCGAGCAGTTACGTATATTATTCATGATATCCTTAAACATCTCATGAGATTTAGACTTGTATTTTATTAAATACAATTTACCCTATTTTCTGAGATCATCAACAAATATAATGAGGTACTTCATAACCACCTCTAGCATTTATTATAAAAGTCTACATACATCAATATGTACAAGCCCTAATAGAATACTCACTCTCCCACTACATATAGTGAAAGTTGCTTTTGCCATATTCCCCAATAAATAAGAATTGCATATCTCTATTGGTTCTTTAACCAAAAGAGTCTAGACAACTATCATTATGGATTCTACAAATGCATTTCTCATTTATGTTCTCTAGATGACAATGCTATAGGTATTCATCTTTTGAGTTATTGAGTCATTCAATATATATACCTTATACATATTTTGTCCTAATAACTATCAAGTATTGTTTATGAGACTGTAACGACCCCGTCTCCTGGTAACCCCCAATTAAGGGAGACCCAAAGGTCAGAGCCATTATTCAATTAATAGGATCAAAGGTTCGACAAATAATCAATAACAATTAATAAACTTTACCAACTATACTGAAAACTGGTATAAAATAAAACTTTTATCACCTTGTGCAAATTGGGATTTCTAAACTTCTATCCATGAATATGCCAATCTATCTAATCCTCCTGTGCACGTTACTTCTCATTTAATTCCACATATACCACTTTACTATTTGTTCTTTTCATTTGTACCTAAAACGCCGACAAACAAAACGTCGGTCAGCACAAAGCTGGTATGTGGGGGATCACAAAAATTGGTTCAACTATAGTAACAATGTAGGTAACCAATTATCATTAAACATTCAAATTACATTTTAAGCAGTACTACTCAATCCCTTCCTATCCCTTATCCCTGTAGTGTCCCTGCAGTGGACATGGATACCACCATTCTCACTTGGTGGATTTTCATTATACCCTGCATGATCCTACCTGGCAGGTAGACCAATACCTAGGGTTGAGTTGCATGGCACTCCCCGTAGGAAGTCCAATCTCTAACTCGATATGACTTGATGGACCTACCTCCTTGGTAGCCATTTACTAAGTCATTTACGGACCTGATGGCCTACCCCATTGGTAGCCTTTTACTAGGTCATCCATCAAACTACATGAGGGACTGAGATCTGAGCTAGTAGGCATAACTTCTTATGTGATAATCATATTCACTTTATAATTTGCTTGAATTAAAACATCCAACAGTTTAATTCAGTTCATGATGAAAACATCGACAAAATCCCGGAAAAACTACATCGGTTAGTCATAAGCGTAACCACATACCTGTACATGTGGACTTGAGACAAAATATTCCAATCAATAATAGGCAACCAAGCATTCAATAAGATCCTGAAACAAACATCCAATATTTTCTATCATGGATCATGGTATCCAAGTCTAATAGACCTATTCGAGCCCTAGGGTTACTATTTCATTTGTAGGGTTTCTATGGCAATTAGGGTTTCCTTTCATCTTTCACAATTTTAAACCCTAATTATTCACAATTATTATATAGGTTATCCCTTCACAACATTTAACCTTATTTTTGAATCATTGTCCATCAATTAAACCCATTATACTTATCTTACATTAAAATTGTCATTTTTATCCTTTTAATCCATGACAAGATCATTATGCTTATTTATCATCAATTTGTAATTCATTACGCTCTATCATTCATATGAACGTTATTAATCATTAATTCTACCTTGATTCATGAGAAAACCCTAATGACTACATTTAGGGTATTTATCCACAAATTAACAACTTTTAATGTTCGAAATAGATTATAACCCTGAAAACTTAGTTCTATTCATGAAATCGAACAATTAAAGCCATTAGTACTCCTAAGTACCAACATTAGGGTTTCAAGGCCCATTAAAGCCCATTTATGCACATAAACTCTAAATTAATCAAATTACATGCAAAGTTCATCCTTTTTATTCTTAATGTTCCTTTTTATCATTAACAGACTAATATCAACTTTAGTCATCAATTAAACCCTCTTAATCACATTAATCACATCAAAATAGGGTTTCTTAATCATCATTACATTAAAGTTAATAACTTATACTACTTTTCGAATTGCAAGAAGAATTAGGCTTCAACTATATTTTATTTAGATTCTTCTCGATTTTCTGAGCAATTTTCATATTTTACACGTACTAATCCGAGCTACGAAAATTTAGTTACGATTTTTGTAAGATTTCACTTACCAGAACCAACCAGAGGCTGACACGTCACCCTTGTCCATGCAAACACGGCCCGTTGAGATTATAACCAATAGACTATTCTGCCCTTGTTTAGTTTGTTGGTTCTTTAGCCCGCGGAAGGGCACTTTGGTCCAATTCATCTTTGCCTTCTTCTTCCTCGCGAACCCAGCGACGCCGCTAGGGTTGGGGTCTGCTGCTGCGTTGCCTCCCCACCTTGGTACTCGAGAAGCACCGCTGAAGGTCTCTCTACCTCCGTCGACCTCCATCGCACCCACGGGGCCTTCGGTCGTGGCCAAAGAGGCTGGGTGCTGATCCGCTGCTGCCTCTTGTCCGCCGGACCTGTAGGCAGGGTGCAGGTGGCTGGCGGCTCATACCCTATCCTCTCCGGGGTCCGAGGTTGCCACCCTGGCTCCGCCACGATCTGATGCAGCTAAAGCACCGACAAAACCACGACCTAACAGGTCATTTTCATGCACGACGTGCCTGCAACTACGACCGCCGTTGCAGCCGTGCAGCTGTAGTTGCGCGCCGGTTCAAGCGAAGGGATTGCCACCGAGCATCCCGTTGGTAACGTGGATCATCCAGAATCCAGAGAGCGCACCGAAGGGTTCGTAGTTGCTCCGTGAAAGCTCTACCTTTCTACCCTAGGGTTTGCTTGCAAAGAATCATAAGGAAGAAGAAGAAGGAAGAGAGGTGCGCGAGGGATCCTTCCTGGACTCGAATTGGAGGGTCTACCCTTTATATAAGGGTGAGTACGAAGCCCTAAGGCGTGCCTTCTTGAGGATTCAAGTCCTATCCTTGAAAGGAAACATACTTTCCTTGGTTGTGAAGCAACCACCTCTCTCTCTCTCTCTTCCTTATCTTTTTAATATTCCTTTTTCTTTAAGTATTAGGAATTCAAAATTCCTCTCCTTCACTCTCTTTATTTGCCTTTTAATCTATTGGCCACGAAATCATGTTTCCTTTTAATAGAAAATACCATCTTTCGAAAAACAACACAAAATTCATTAATAATATATCACATTATCTTCATATTTTGCAAATTTAGTATTTTCTCTTTCTCCTCCTTTATTGGGGCTCCTTGGCACCCAAGAAACTTTAAGAATTCGAAATTCCTTTTAAAGGAATACTCATCATCCTTAAATGCATCAATATGCATTATTCTCATTATCCTATTTTAATTCTTATTAAAATATTTCCTTTTGTGGATTTCTCTTTATTCCTCTCTTATTTTCCTCATTAGTATTCCTTTTATTATTAGGAATCATTGGGATACGAAATCCCACTATAGATAACTCAAATATACTTATTTTCACATATTTTCCCTATTTCATCAATGTTTTCAATTTCTTTATTAACAAGGAAATACTTAATCGATATTTTCTTTTCTTATTTCCTTTTCTTTGCAACTTTGGACTCCTTGGAACCCAAGGAATCTAAGAGGCACGAAATCTTCTTTGGATTTGCCTTCTAGAGGTTTCCACACCTTTCTTATCTCAAAATCTCAGTTATTCATTAATTAATTGAATATCCTTGTTATTGGGCCCAATAGCTAATAAAGCCCACAAATCAAACAACAAGGCTATTGTAAATGAAATCCATGCATTCATCCATTATTTGTTCATTTATCTTTATTATGAGAAATTAAATTTCTCAACAAATGAACCCAAAATTTGGGGTTGTAACAGAGACATTAAGGCATTTCCATATAAGATCTTATCTTGTAAAGAAAAACATCAATTATTCACAATATGTTCGTCCATACAAGATACATGATGCTTTCATTAATGGTAGACACATAAAAGAAATTCACTAATTCTATTACATTCCCATCAATGACTAACTGTATTGGTAACAACTCTTTCTCTACATAGTTCCAGCTTGATTCTTCTTGGGTCCTGAAATTAGAGTTCTCTATCTCTTTCTTCTTCTTGGGGTCCTCCAGATAAAGAGGACAGTTCCTCTTCCCAGTGTCCAGGATGGTGACAGTGGTGGCACTTTCCTTTCTTGTTCATTCCTCCCTTAGCTTTCATTGCAGAAGACTTTGGTTTATGGCTATCTTTAGAAATCTTCTTAGCTTTGCTTTTGGCCTTGGACTTCCCTTTGTTGATCATCATCACATATTTGGGGTTGTCCTTCTTCATCTGCACTTTAGTTGTCCTCACCAAACCAAGTAGTTCTAACAACACCTTGTCAAAATCATTCATGTTGTAGTTCATGACAAACTGGTTATATGATCTCAGTGGTGATTGTAGAATTACGTATGTGGCCAACTCTTAACCCAAGGGAAATCCCAGTCTAGAAATGTTTATGCATACCCAGTCAACTTGAGTACATGAGGACCTACTAGATCTCCTTCAGCCATATTGCACTTGAACAACACCTTGGAGACATCATTTCTCTCTTGTTATGCTTGATATTAATGAATGTTCTTAAGATGTGTTACCCTCTCAATAACTTCCATGTTCTCATGATGTTTCTACAACTCATAGTTCATTGAGCACAACATCAGGCATTTGACATCCATGACATCTTTAGAATGCTTCTTGTAAGTATCCCTATCAGCCCTATGGTGTGGTGGGAGTAGGTTCATCTGACTTTGGTGTCTCCAGGACATAGAGGTTGCTCTTGAGTAAGAACGATTCTCAATGTATGTAACCAGTCATGGAAGTTTTTCCCATTTATATTTTCCTTCTCATGGACCGATCACAAAGAAAATGTATTTGTGTTTGCCATTAGATTCAGCAAAACAAATTTGCAATTTTGTCAAAACACTTTTTCATTTGATTTTATAATATTGATGATATTAATTAGGCCTTCAATTAATTATTGCTCGCACTATTTTTTTCAAATTGATAGCCCTCAGGTATCAGTTTGGAAGATTACACTACACAACCTTCTAGTGATCCAAGATCCAAAACAATTGGGTTATTACTCGGCCAATGCCAACGCCCATAACAAATTATTAAGGGAGGCAACTTTTGCCAATTGCATCTCATATAATTCTTGTATAGATGGTATGTGCAATTCTTTGCCATAGTCATCTGCATGCTTCTAGGAACTTAATCTCATTAAGGTCACCTAATTAAGTATGACCCAAAAGCCAACTGGTAGTAATGAACCATGCTTGACAGGCCTACATGACTACCATCACACTTCCACAAGATGAACAACGAACCATGCTTGACGTGTCCACTCATAGTTGATCAAGCTTTTCACATGTTTTCCTATGGAAAGCATCTAAGACTTAATATTTGATTGAGGTATTTTATATTTATATAAATTTATATACATATCTAATACTTATATGTATCATATACATACTATATCCTCAAATGAAACATGCAATTGTGAAATACAAGTGATGGTTATGTCCATACTATTATAATTCCTTAGAGACACAAGGGATTACTACCACCTAAGGTCCACATGATATGTAAAAACCTATTTTTAATGAAGATCTATGCCAGTCCAAGTTGATCAAATCAACTCTAGAATCGATCGGTTGGTCTCTATCGATAGGGCAACTGGTCTCCAGTCCAAGTGACGTCTGGACTCCTCCAGCGATTGGTTGGGCCACCAGCTGATCAGTCAGCTCTTGTTGTCTGGCCTCCTCGATCCCCTAGATGATCGGTTTGACTTTCGAGTCGGTCGGTCCATCTGGTGTTGAACGCCTTCTTTTCCATAATAGGAAAAATAAAACTATCTTATTCCTATTTAACTTATTACATTGTAATAAGGCAACCTCGAGTTACATTAGAGGGGAGCATAGGAAGGACATCACTAATACTTTTTCATATGGAAAAGAAGAGAAAGGCTTAGTATGCAAACTAAGATATAAATCTGGAATAAAAACCATACAACCAAAGACAAAGATCTAGGGGTTATTGGGTATAACCATGCTTACATCCACCATAAAAAACACAATTAGGACCACAGATATAAATTGTATATATATCATATCATAAATATATGGGGATCGTATGTGGTATTAATTGGATATGAACATTAATCATTCAAATGTCTACATCACATGTAATAAAGAAATTATAAAACAAAAATATGATCATATCGATTAAATCTCAAAACATAGTAATTTGATGTTGCTCTCATACCACTATAGGAAAATATGGCCACTTATATGGCAGTGGACACAAATAATTTCTTGTCATATTACCCTTGAATAGTAGATGGTGTCAAAAACAATAGATTTGGAAGGAAGATTGGCAGGTATATACATGTTCCTAAAGCAAGTCTAGTGACTATCCTTGTAGTAGTGTGCTTCTTTTGCAAGTAGCACCTAGATGGATGTCGGTTGCGACCTCATGTTCTATCACCATGGACGGTAGTTGATGAAGTCCTCCTAGTAGGTGGAAAAGGCCTCCTTGCCTCTACGCAGTCCACGTAGACTATAGATAACTTCACATTGCACTACCAGAGCCAACGGGATGGTGTTCTCCCTTCAAACGTCAACTTGCTAGGGTTGATTCTCTCTTCTAGTTGTCTCTCCCTTTCTATCCCTCCCCTTTACGAGTAGGACTTACTCGGGATCTCTTGGTTACCACAAATAGAGAAGACAATGCTTGTCAGAGAGTATTGGTGTGTCTTCTAAAATCCTCTACTACCCATATATTTATAGGAGGGTCACGGTCAGGGTTTCCAGATCAACTTGGAGTCGAAGAAACGGAATTTCATATATTTTCCAGAACCTCCAAACCACAAATTGGTTGGTTCACACTTGAGATGATTGGTTCACATGTGAGTCAATAGGTTCACTCCTTGAATTAATGGGTTCACTATGTTTCCTATTTGCAACCATATTGACTTTTAATATTAATGCACAACATGAGATCAGCATCAATCCTTGATCCAATCACATTGATCATTGAACTAGGAAATTCACAAGTTGAATCAGTTCATTCAGACCTTGAACCAATCGCTTCACTAACTGAACCGATCAATTCATGCCCCAATTCAGGCAATGTCCATCTAATGTAGTTTAAATTTATCTGACACTTCAATTGATCAGTTCAACACTTGAACCGATCGGTTCATAGTCCAGTCAACCAACTTTCAACACTTTAGTAGTTAGGTTAAACATCATTCATGGACAAAATCCTAATCTAGGTGCATCCTATATGTGTGACCCTATAGGTCCCAAGTTACATTGGCAATGTATGTCAATAACCCATTTATGACATCACAAGAAATGAGTGGTATCTAGCAACACATCATTGCTACCCAAATAATTTGTAAGTTGGAGAACAACTTCAACCTACAATCCATGATCAATGTTACTATGATCTTATAGTTCCTTTGTCTTTGATATCCAACTTGAACCTGAGGCATGGACTTGTCATCCAATCCATTTTCCTTGAACTAGAGAAGACTATATGAGATGCATGTGAGCTCTATGATATATTGAGTCATATGAGTATGCTCATACATTTCTCAGTTTCACTTATCAAGTGGCCTAGATATCAATCTCCTATATGAGGGGAAAATACCATCTACATCACTCACACTCAATCCCCATGTGTCCTAATGTGCCTGAGCATCACCTTTATGGCAACCCTTATTCAAGGTCACATTATATTATATCAAAATACATTAAATTAAATGATGTGTGATGAGTATAGTGACTTCAGGTCTAAGATCCATAATTACCGCTATCACTATGAAAGTTGATTTTTACTACCATTTTGTGGTCCCCATGTATCACTTTTGAGGTGGGCTTGTCTGGTACACTATTCTCTAACAAGTACATATGTCATTGATTTGATGTCACATGCCATGATTGCTGAGATCGTGTCATCAACCAACACAAATTTTAGTGGTATGTATTATTGTTGTCTATTTAGATTTCATAGAGTATTCGACTAGGAAAATAACAAGCATGTATGTACTCTTAACATATATATGATCTCATTGTTTAGGCCCTCAACCTAAAGGCATATGTTATCAAGTAACATCATTCCTTAGACATCTACTATGTTTGTGTCATCATCTCATGATTGAGACAAACATAATAGATGGAATTATCTATATAATTATCAGATCATGTATCTAATACCCCATTACAATCATTGTAAGATTTTCTCTCAGGAAATACATACCAAATATGTATTGTTGTGATTTTTTGCCTCTTCTAGAAGGTTTTTTCTAAAACCTCAAACCCTAATATCCACCTATAAATACCCCCCCATATCCATTGTATTTTTGTCCCCTTTTAAAACCATTTGAAGCTAGAGGCTCTAACTACCTCTCTCTTACTTTTTGAACACCTAATGATCATAAAATCCTTCCTTCAATGCCTATTGCACTGTTAGAATCAGTGGACTGTTAAAATGGAAGTCTGTCTACTATAACTAATACACCTAATCTACCATAACTACTACAACTACTTTGAGCTACTGCTCTATTACTTTATTTTGTTCATTTTAAAATCATATCTTATCATTATCCTCACATCGAGTAATAACCATGTAATCCTACGCACTGGTCCTAATCACCCATGAGGGATATCCATTATGGAAGGTCTTAAGGTGATTAGGACCTCAATTTACCTTAAAAATAGGACTTTTAGGTTGATGGGGTCCATGATCTCGATAATGATGAAGTCCATTCCACATTCCACGCATTTCCCAAATTAATCATTTTCCTTGCATTTTAGGTTGATGGAAAGGACACAGACATCTCCAACCTTACAAGCCCGCTGACCAATAAAATTCTATGTTTTACTACTTTTATTTTGATTTTATCCCTGTACTAAATTGATCTTTTCTTTGCAACAACCTAAAAGCATCTCGATACTGATTTACTGGGTGACATGGGGTGCTTATTCTTCCCCACTCGTACCAACATGGTTTGTGTTATTTTCTCATCTATTTGACTTGGTGACAACTTAGTCATACACAGTGGCTTCAAATATTTGTCTTTTTTCTCATTTTCCATATAAAACGTGGTGGAAACTCCAAACATATATCATTTACTTTCCATGCGCCTGCCAAAAGAAGTTTCACTACCCAGAGGATAGAAGTTTCTCCATATTCTCTATTTTTGGGTGGGGTGGGATAGACTAGAGACTCCATTGGAGACACAAAAGGATTTGAATCGATATCCTTACTATATTGTTGCAAAGATAAAGCATCTTCAAGAGCGTTTATTTTTTCTAATTTCTTTCTTTATTTCTTGTTTTACTTTTTTTTCTATTTCTTTATTGTTTTATTCTAATTTTTTATTGGCTTAGGGTCTTGGTGGTGCATCCCTCTAATTCTCTAATCTTTGGCTCACAGTTCAAGGTGATCCTCCAACCACACCCCTCCTCTTTGTCTCTGATCAGTTCTTGTAGTTTTCTTTCATGTTCTCTTTTTTTCCTTTATTGTCCTTTATTGATTTAAGGTTTCGATCAAGCTTCCTATTTAAAGGGTTCATGCTTTCTTCCGTCAAGTTTTTTTCCTTTTCTTATATCTTCACCATTAAAAAGAGGATAAAAGGAATAGCAGATTTAGGTTGGCGATAAAATTCGAGTATCTTGAGAAATATTGTTACTCTTTCTTTACATGCATATGACTAGCTTTCATGCTTTATGGGCTTTTTTCCAAAAATTGTAAAACCCATCACTTTCACTCTACTCTCCAACAAACATATGTGGATGTAATGGGTGCCAACCTCATGTTGGATCTATGGAAATGATTTGGGATATTAGTGAAGGTATTGGTGTAGCATCAAGATGGATGTCTAAGGGTCTTGAAAGCATCCCACTCTCCTAGCACCCATGACTAACCATGGTTGTTTTGGTCACAATATGTACTGAGAGAAATACCCTTATCTATTGCACCCAGGTTACTATTGGTATGTATGCCTAGAGAGCCAATCATATGATGATTGTAATGGCGTAACTTGTAAATGATTTGATTAATAATAAAAGTAAGTTTCCAATTCATTCTAGTTTATTCAGTTATGAGATAATGAAATTACATAATAAATGTCTAGATAATGATATTACTCAATGATGTATGTCTTTAGGTGTGCAACCTAAATAATGAGATCATACGGATGTTAAGAGTATATACATTCTTGTTATGTCCCTAGTCAGATGTTATTGTGGAAGGCTAATAGATAGCAATAACACATAAGACTAGACTATGTGTTGGTTGATGACAAAATCTCATCAGTCATGATATGTGATATTAGACCAAGCACATAGATATTGGTTAGAGAATAGTGTATCGGATAGACCCACCATAAGAGTGATACATGGAAACCAACATTGGTAGTCAGAATCATTTCTTATAGTGTTGGTGTTTATTGTGGTTCTTAAACCTAAAGTCACTACACTCATCACATGTCGTTTGATGTACTTTGACATCATCCACTGTGATCTAAATTAGGATTGTCATAAAGATGATGATTGGATACACTGTGACACATGGGGATGAGTGTGAGTGATGTAGATGGGGTTTGCCCCTACTACGGGATTATGATATCCTGGACACTTGATAAGTGAGGTTGGATATACATGGCCATGCACATGTGAGTCTATATGTGATTTTGAGCTTACATATATCTCAGATAGTCTGCTCTAGTTCAAGACACATGTATTGAACGATTGAAGAGGATGATGATTCCATGCCTCGATTTTAGTATGAGATATCATTGACAAAGGAACTATACAAACACTATAACACCAATCACAAATTATAGGTTGAAGTTGTTCTCCATCTTTCCATTTACTTGGATGGCAATGATGTGTGACTAGATGTCACTCTTTTCTTGTGATGTCATAATTGGTTATGGACATTCACTGCCAATGTAATATGGAACCTATAGGGTCACACACATAGGATTCACTTGGAATAGGAGTTTAAACAAGAATGGTAATTGAATTGAGTACTAAAGTATTTAGGTACTCAGTTTAAACAATAATTGGCTAACTGGACTCTAAACCGACTGATCCAAGTGTTGAACCAATCAGTTGGAGTGTTAGGTTAATTGGATATTGCATTGGCTGAATTCTGGATGAGCCATGGCATGAACCGACCAATTCATTGAGTGAACCGATAGGCTCAAAGTCGACAAATGACCGGTTCATGAGATGAATCGTCCGGTTCATAAGAGAAATTCAATTGCATTAAGGATTAGTGTTGATGTCATGTTGTGCATTACTTGGATTAGAATTTCCAATACAATTGTGATTGGGAAACATGATGAAATGACTAGTTCATTGGGTGAACCAATTGGCTCACATGCCAACTGATTGGTTCATCTGTGAACTAAGTGTTCTGCCTCTCACATGTTGCAAAAATTTATGAAATTCTAGTCTCTTCCACTCCCACACAGATTGGGAACCCTGAACCTAACCCTCCTATAAATAGAGGGGTAGTGGGGGCTTCCCAGAGACACAACCCAATTACTTCTGGAAAAAATTTATCCTCTGGTTTTGGTAACCGAGAGAACCCGATCAAGTCATACACGATAAAGGTAGGGATAGAGAGGAAGAACAATTCTGGGAGAGCAAGTTGGTGACTAGTACACCAACATGAAGGGAGAACTCCTTCTTGTTTGTTTTACTAAAACGAAAAGAGTACCTAGTGGTCCCTATGGATTACTCTAGAGGTGTGGAACTTTTCCCACTAGGAGTTGTTAATTAATGTGAATTTCATCTCTTTTCAACCATTAATTCTTCTTTCAAAGTAATTAAAGGCATTAGATTATCATTATGGTGATTAAGCATAACAATATAATTGAGAAAACGAAAGCATATCACAGATTTAGGAGACAAATTATGAATTACTATGATAAAAACGTCATACAATGCTTCCCCGGGCTACTCCCGGTCCTAAAGATTAAGGGAATTAGCCCCGCATGGTTGACAATGGAAAATACATAGGAGTAGAGAAGAAAAACATGGGAAACATAGAGCAAACTCGTGTAACCCCTGATACAAAGGTGTTCCTCACGCATAAATCCTTCCATATTACATCTTTCTTCTCCTTAGAAACTTTATGCCAAGAATCTATCTTACAACCGCAATGGCTACGAGTAACATACCCAAGATATGAAACAAATGAATTGCGATTCACACCAGATGCATTTCCTACATTATCAAAATCCACAACATGTTTGGGTCCATTGCCCTTTTGCGCTATTAACTTCTTCATCATAGTGATGCCCCTTCTCTTGTCAACTTTTTGGTGTTGCTGATCAAGTGCCTCAAGTGCTTCAGATGGTACATGTGCACCATCAACCTAAAATTTGACAAAATAAACACATTTACAAGATATAACTATAAATGGACATATAGATATAAATATATGATATATTTTTAAAACTTACATTGTGAGGCGGCGCATTGATGTCCTCACCCTCACGGTAATCATAAACACGGTCATCAGGAGAATGCTCAGCCATCTGAAAATTCACATTCACATTGTAAAGTTCACAATGTAAAGTAATTCAAATGGTAAAGCTCACATTTTAAAGTTCACATTCACATTGTAAAATAATTCACATTGTAAAGTTCACATTATAAAGTAATTCACATTGTAAAGTATACAATCTCAACACAATGCTAAGCTTCATAAACTTAGTACAACCTATGTATAACGATATCTCAACATCATGCACAATGTTTCTAAAAATGGGAGGTGGATCAGTGTGCTCTACCCCACAACTATCTAGCATCGCATCAACGATGTCTACTAGAACTGGTTCATTCACATCTACGTCATCGTAGGCAATTTCTTCTTCCACACAAGCACTACTATCGACATCCACTAGTTTCAGGTTTGAAATCTCTCCATGCCAGTGCCATTATGTATAGCCTTGTACAATCCCGTTGCACATGACATGACTTTTGATTTCATTACCAGTGCTGACTTTCAAGTTGTTACTGCAATGCCTACATGGACAGTAGAACCTATCTCCAGGTTGTTTCCTATGTTCCTTGACAAATCTAATAAACTAGTCAAGACCAGAAATAAACTTTGGGATGCAGCGATTGCGAATGGACATCCATGATCTATCCATTCTATGATCAAAGAGAAAACAAGTATATATTACAACAAGATTAGGGTCTAGGGTTAACAGATTAGAGTTTTTGCATGGTTAAAACTTTATGCCAACAAATACATGTGTTGTCATTCTTATATATAATAAATGTGTACCACCTATCTCATTCTTGAACACCTAATCTCACTAGTAAGTGTATAATGTGTATTGGGTTTTCAAGAAAATTTCGGCAGCATTTCCCTACTGTTCTCTAAGTACATATGTACTTAGAGAACAAATGGGGAAATGCTATCAAAATTTTCTCGAAAACCCAATACACATTATACACTTACATCCTAAGTGAGATTAGGTGTTCAAGAACAGTCCCAAACAGGGGACTATCCAAGATTTACTCCTAATGAGTAAATCTTGGACGGGTTTCTAGGCCAACAAATACATGTGCTGTCATTCTTATATATAATAAATGTGTACCACCTATCCCATTCTTGAAAACCTAATCTCACTAGTAAGTGTATAATGTGTATTGGGTTTTTGAGAAAATTTCGGCAGCATTTCCATGATGTTCTCTATGTACATATGTACTTAGAAAACAAACGGGGAAATGCTACCAAAATTTTCTCAAAAACCCAATACACATTATACACTTACATCCTAAGTGAGATTAGGTGTTCAAGAACAGTCCCAAACCTGGGACTATCCAAGATTTACTCCTAATGAGTAAATCTTGGACGGGTTTCTAGGCCAACAAATACATGTGCTGCCATTCTTATACCTACAATCCTAGTTTCATCATTCATATCCTAGTTCTTCAAGTTAGGTGATTAACATTGTCAATATACTCAAAAAGGAAACAAGTTACCAATTTCATAGTTAGGATGGTAGAGATACCCTAAGATCTAGATCTAATGGTTCATAATGAGCCTATGATAAAGTTACATCACTAGATGCTTATATAATTTCAAAAGTAGTACACAAATAAATTCAAATGAGTAGATAACTAAATAAAAAACAATAGACAAAAAATACAAATAAGTAGATGAAAAATACAAATAAGTAGATGAATAAATCATAAAAAAATCAGTACATAATTAAATAAACACAATCAGTAAATAACTTTAAAAAAAAATCCACTAGCTTGGCGAAATCAGTACATAAATAAACACAATCAGAATATTTTTCAATGGCTTTTGGGGTGACTTGGTGAAATCAGTGCATGTTTTGGGCATCCTTTGTATAGGTTGATCTAGGGTTCAATCCAGTAGATGAATCCAAACCCCAACAGCAGCCTAGGCATGCCCTGGCACCACCCAAGCATCCACCCAGAGGCCTAGCTAGGCAGGGCACCTGGGCTTGGGACCCTAGGCATGCCCTGGCACCTGCTTAGGCGCCACCTGGGTGAGGTTTAGGTCGGCGGAGGCAGAGAAAGCAAGCGGTGGAGGAGAAAAGGCGGACGATCGAAGGGTTACCTTGTAGGAAGCTAGCAGAGCAGAGACCTAGCAGGAAGCTGGCGGCGGTGAGGAGAGCACTGAAGCGGCTACCGGCAGGGGTGGCGGCGACGACAGAAGAGGAGCAACGACCGGCGGCAGCACCGAGCGACAGTGAGAAGAGAAGCAACGAGTGGCGACGAGTAAGAAATCGCCGGACCTAACTGAAGAATCGGGAATGAAACAGAGAAGGGGAAGAGTCGCTCGCGCTGGTGCTGTTATGTTAAACATAAGCGTCAGTTGTTTAAATGACCGGCGCTACAGTCTAACAGCGTCGGTTTCCATAAAAAACCGACGCAATAGGGGTGTAAAAATTTTTGGCGGGGACGGCACGCGCACTCTTATAATGTCGGTTATTATAAGACAACCGACGCCCATAGTAGAACTTTTGGCACAAATTTTATCTTCATTCAGCGTCGGTTATTAGCTAAAACACCGATGTTGTATCTGATACTTTGGCGCAGTTTTTTTTTTGCTCAAAAAAATTGGATTTTGCGGGCTACTTTAGGCGTCGATTTTTTTTCTTCAACCGACACTGAATGAAAAGTGATACCCGTGTCAGGCTGGTCTTCAAATATAGACGTCGGATGTCCTTATTAACCGACGTTTAATGTGAGTAGCGCCAGTTTTACTAAAAAACCGACACCTCTAAAAGTGACGTTGAACGTTGTTTCTGTACTAGTGCCATCTAAAAAGTAAAGAATGTGTCATTGCAGAGGCGTCGGCTTACCCATCCCTACCAGGGGAAATGTTTCATGGTTCTCCATTACTAGTTGGTTGGTTTTGTGTGAGCCCGGTACATATATTCCCCAATTGGATGGATCTTCCACTGCCATATGTCCACCCAGATTGTGAAACACTTGGTGAGGCAGAAGGCGGAGTGATATTGTGGCCAAAAGTCGATGTCCTCTATACTGAAACTGTATGGTAAATTTACATTACGTTAAATTGTTAGTGTGTGTATCTGATGTCAATTGATCTAAAATTATATATATATACAGGTTAAAAAGAAGACACCTAGAGCATCTAGGCCTCCACCTCCACCTCCTACATTACCAAGTTGGGTTCCACAGGACCTACATGTCCCGTTAGGTCCTAATTGTAGGGGTATGGCAATATGGTTAGGCGAACATGATATAAATTGCCCTATAACTTTTTCTATAGATGCGGATGCTGCAGGTCAATCATACGAAAGCAACCTATTTATACAAGATATTTTGGAGTTGTCTCGATATGATTGGCTGAATACATCTGTGATAGAGCTATGGATAAGGTGAGATCTTCTTTATACATCCATATACCTTGTATATGATCTGGTGATCTTGTTTCTTATTTATTAATGCATACGTAATACATGTTTTGCAGCTACTTAGACAAGATATGTGTAGTTTTTTCATTCAAACATGTAGGATTTTTTATTCCATCTTTGATTAGTCTAGTAGCTAAAGACCCTCCGTCAGTTCAACAATATTGTTGTGATGCTTTTACAAATTTTGGTCAAAATAAGAAGACGGTGATAATAGCTCCATTCAATGTAGAGTAAGTTTACTTTGCGTATAATTTGGACTTAAGAAAATTACATTTTTAGTGTGGATTTTAAGTTATTAATTTTTAACCTTTTTACCTCTAGTGGTATGCATTGGGAGTTACTAGTTATTGTCCCTGAGACGTTCACTGTCTATTATCTAGATCCTAAGGGGACTAAATTGAATTCAAAATATGGACACAAAATGAAAATGGCATTATTCTGGTGAGAAATATTTCATTTTCATATCTGTTAACATATGTTATTACATTAATATTTAATTATGCAGTGTATTGTGTTACATTAACATGTAGGGGTTTAGATGAGTTCAAAAAGGATGGAGGAAAGGTCCCCAGGAAAAAGAACCAGCCAATAATTTGGAAGAACGTGGAAGTAAGTTCCCGACTACAATGTATATATTATTTATGTGAACAATGCTTAATTAGTTGTATTTTTTAATATTTTGTATGTTTCAATTCATAGTGTGCTACACAAGACAACAGATGGGCATGTGCATACTATGTGATGCAATTTATGCACATGATTATCAAATATGTCGTAGTGGACATCGATACCATTCCTGAGGTATTATATATAGTCTCATTAATTAGATAATATGAAATATATCTATCTTATTTATATATTATTAATTATATATATACATCATTCTCTTTGCAGGTGTTTAAAACTGACCACACTACAGTAAAGTCCTTACCAGATGTACATGCTCCCTATATGATGGCAGAATTAAATGATGTAAGAGAAGAATGGGCAACAACCTTACAAGTAGTGGGGGTTTTAACATATAATTGGGATGTTGATAGCGAATAATGACTAAAGAATGATATTTTGTAAATGAATTTTTGAATTATAATATGTGTGAATGTTTCTACATGTATGAATGTTTCTACATGTGTCTGAATGTTTATACATGTGTGAATGTGAAAATGAATGAAATTGCTGGTTGCTATATGAATGTTTCTACATATGTGAATGTGAAGATGAATGGAACTACAGATTGCTACATGAATGTTTCAACATGTGTGAAAATCGAATGAAACTACATGTTGCTAAATGTGTGAAAATTAATGTTGTTAATTTTGCAGGTTTGTGGCCTGTTGTTGGATGATATCAATGGATGTCGTAAAACCTACAGTTCATAACTGAACTGCAGGTTTCTCATCCTGCGACCAGCCACAGCAGGTCTGTAGACTGGCAGAAAAAAAAACTTGCAATAGGCGTTGGTTATTTGTTTAAAACTGACGACAAATGATTATAGCGTTTAATAAATAATTATTACTGACGCCTAATGCATGTGATGTGGCATCGGTTTTTAATAATAAATTTATGCTGATGGTTCTGGCGTCGGTTTCCCTACTAGTAACCGACGTCTATTTCCCTAATGAGGTCAGGCACCATGACCGTGTTGGCCACCTTGGTCGTGGCAGTAGACCAGACACCACGGCCATTCTGGCTAGCACGGCCATGGCAGCTGGCTAGACAACACGGCCGTGTTGGCCAGTACGACCGTGGCAGCGGGTGATATGGCGTCGGTTATTAGTAATAAATCGACGCGGATAATGCCCCAGATGGCGCACTTTCTGTGGCATGAAGGTTTATGGCGTCGATTTCAAAGCTAATAACCGACGCTTATACCCCCCTACTGGCACGTTTTCAGTGGCACACGAAGGGTTGTGGCATCGGTTTGAGAACCGACGCCTAACATTTGGCCTTTTAGCGGCACCCACATAGGTGTCTCACTAAAACTGACACTAAAGGCCTTAAATAACCGACACTAAAGGTCGGTTATGCACTAGTGTGAGTTCGAACCTAGGCGATGGGATGAATGAATCACCAATTTATTTTTAAAAAGTTAAATAAACAATTTGATATATACCTTTGAATCCAATTACACAAGAAATGAAACATCAAAATAAAAATAGATAACTTGCAAAATTTAGGAAAAAATCTTAGTACTACTAGTTGCTCTCAGTGTTGCTCAAGTGTTAGGTCCTCATGTGTGAATCATGTTCTCATATTTACATGAAGATCATCAAGCTTAACAAGAAAAATTGAATCATGAAAATTCCATATAAATTTCCAGGAAGCATTAAAACTTCAAAAATGAGATGAATGACACATAAGTTGAATGAAATGGATAATTCAATGGGGAAAATGATGCAAAGACGCAATAAATTTCTATCTAGCATGGTATGTGAAGATTAAAGACTTAATAAAACATATCTTCTGAAATTTTAAACAACTATATCAATATATACATGCTAGTACAAATTATCACAGTTCTAAATCATAGATTCCAAGAAAATGAAAATGTTATATTTTAAGACTATCCGTTGCGCATTCTAGAACTAACACAAGTTTTATAAATTTATCTTGGATATGTACAAAATATGTGAATAGTCTCTATTTGAAAGTAGAATAAAACACAATAAAATCATTGAAATTTTCAAATGTATCTGAGGTTGAAATTAGTCTCATTAAGAAAATTAAATATTGGAATTCAAATTTAGCTAACAACACATAAAAATACCACTTCCTCTACTGATTGGAGGAAAACGCACTGCAAGCACTACTACAGAAATGGCTTATGAAGTCACTTTCCAGTCGTCGGTTATTAACTAAGAACAGACACCTACAACCTATCGCGTCGGTTTAAAACACAAACCGACATATATAGGAGAGGCGTGTCCAGACACGGGTATCGCTTTCTTTTTAGCGTCGATTGTAGAATAAACAACTGACGCCTAAAATTAACCGCCAAATCCCAAATTTTGCGTGAAAAAATTACCTCCAAAATTTGACATATGGCGTCGGTTATTTACTAAGAAACCGACGACGAAAGGTTATTCGCGATACAACAATTGGAAACATTTTGGTCGTTGGTTATACTACAAGAACCGACGCTTATGGGTTTTCACGCATTTTCCCGGGAACATTTTCACACCCTTTTGAGCATCGGGTTTAGAAAGAAACCGACGACTATGGTCATTAATCGAGAACATTTTATTTAATCGGCGTATGTAGATAGACGTCAATTTTTTTCTAGTAAAAACCGACGACTATCATTAAGAATAGGTGTCAGTTGGTTTGTAGAACCGACACTTTAGGTTTACGTATCGGTTGTTTTTAATAAGAGACGCCGATTGATAACTTAACAACACCCGCGAGCCCGACTCTTCCCCTTTCTCTGTTTCATTCATTGTCTCGCGCAGCTGCTACTCCAGGGTTTGGCGATTTCCGGTGATTTCTCCTCTGCCCCCACCTCCGCCGCCGTTTACTCCGGCCGCGCACTGCTCCGCTCGCTTGAGTGGTCCTCTTCCCACCTCTGCCGCCGCTTGCCCTCTACCCCAGCTACGACGGCCTTCTCTCCTTCCCCGGTGACCTTCTATCTTGCTCCGGCGGCCTGCTCTCCTACTCCTGCTGCTTGTTGCTGCTACTCTCCCTGCCAACGCCGCCAAAGGTACCTGCTCTGCTCTTCTTCCTCCTCTTCTTCCTCTGCCGAGGTGTGTGAAATCGCAGGTTGGCATGGTCATGCTGGGCAGCACGACCGTGTTGGTAGCACGGCCATGTTGGTTGATTTTGTGCTATATTTCTCAATTATAACCGGATAGCTTATAATGTTGTGCTACATTACTCTTCTAAAATTATTCTTATATTGTTGAATCGGGTCAATGACCACACCTGCTATTGTGCCTGAATTATGCCATGTATGTTTGTACAAAGTGAATCTTATCGCTCTAATTGTGAATTATTGCATGTTTGAAACTATTGAATTCTTGATTTATTATTTAATAATGCTCTAATTGTGAGGATGAAATGTAAGTTAGCAAATACATGTAGTGGATATGTACTCATTAGCCTAGAAACCCGTCCAAGATTTACTCATTAGGAGTAAATCTTGGATAGTCCCCAGTTTGGGAATGTTCTTGAACACCTAATCTCACTTAGGATGTAAGTGTATAATGTGTATTGGGTTTTTGAGAAAATTTTAGTAGCATTTCCCCGTTTGTTCTCTAAGTACATATGTACTTAGAGAACAGCAGGGAAATGCTGTCAAAATTTTCTCAAAAACCCAATACACATTATACACTTACTAGTGAGATTAGGTGTTCAAGAATGGGATAGGTGGTACACATTTATTATATATAAGAATGACATCACATGTATTTGTTGGCCTAGAAACCCGTCCAAGATATACTCATTAGGAGTAAATCTTGGATAGTCCCCGGTTTGGGACTGTTCTTGAACACCTAATCTCACTTAGGATGTAAGTGTATAATGTGTATTTGGTTTTCAATAAAATTTTGACAATATTTCCCCATTTGTTCTCTAAGTACATATGTACTTAGAGAATAACGGGGAAATGCTGCCGAAATTTTCTTGAAAACCCAATACACATTATACACTTACTAGTGAGATTAGGTGTTCAAGAATGGGATAGGTGGTACACATTTATTATATATAAGAATGACAATACATGTATTTGTTGGCCTAAAGTTTTAACCATGCAAAAACTCTAATATGTTAATCCTAGACCCTAATCTTGTTGTAATGTATATTTGATTTCTCTTTGATCATAGAATGGATAGATCATGGATGTCCATTCGCAATCGCTGCACCCCAGAGTTTATTTCTGGTCTTGACCAGTTTATTAGATTTGTCGAGGAACATAGGAAACAACCTGGAGATAGGTTCTACTGTCCATGTAGGTATTGCGGTAATAACTTGAAAGTCAACACTGGTGACGAAATCAAAAGTCATGTCATGTGCAACGGGATTATACAAGGCTATACAGAATGGCACTGGCATGGAGAGATTTCAAATCCGAAACCAGTGGATGTCGATAGTAGTGTTTGTGTGGAAGAAGAAATTGCCTACGATGACGTAGATGTGAATGAACTTGTTCCAGTAGACATCGTTGATGTGATGCTGGATAGTTGTGGGGTAGAGCACACCGATCCACCTCCCATTTTTAGAAACAATGTGCATGATGCTGAGATACCGTTATACATAGGTTGTAGTAAGTTTACGAAGCTTAGCGCTGTGTTGAGATTGTATAAGCTGAAAGCTAACAATAGATGGAGCGACAAAAGCTTCACGTCATTGTTGTCTTTGTTGAAAGAAATGCTTCCTGAAGGAAACGAGCTGCCAATCTCAACATACCAGGTAAAGAAATTGTTGTGCCCAATGGGAATGGATGCCAAGAAGACACACGCATGCCCAAATGATTGTGTACTATTTCAAAAGGACTATGCAAATTTGAAAGATTGTCCAAAATGTGGTGTGTCATGGTATAAATTGACGACTTCGGGGGAGTCCAAAACTGGTTCTCCTGCCAAGGTGATGTGGTATCTACCTATAATATCACGGTTTCAACGCTTGTTTGCCAATCCGATAGATGCGAAGAATTTGAGGTGGCATGTAGATGTTAAGAAAAATAATGATGGGATCCTACGACATGCGTCTGATTCCCCACAGTGGAAGAAGATTGATCTATTGTACCCTGAATTTGGTGAAGAAGTCAAGAATCTAAGACTTGGGCTTTGTACAGACGAGATGAATCTGTACGGGACATTGAGCAGCCAACATAGCACTTGGCCAATCATGCTTGTTATATACAATCTTCCTCCCTGGTTGTGTATGAAAAATAAGTACGTAATGCTGTCGTTGTTGATATCGGGCCCTAAACAACCTGGAAATGACATCGATGTTTATCTTGAACCTCTGATTGATGACTTAAAGAAACTCTGGGGTGAAGGTGTGATGACCTATGATGCTTCACGAAGAGAGACATTTCATTTGCATGCTATGTTGTTTTGCACTATTAATGACTTTCCAGCATACGGGAATTTGTCTGGATATAGTGTCAAAGGAGCTAAAGTGTGTCCTATATGTGAAGAGAACACTGATTCAACAAGACTAAAACATGGCGGTAAGACTGTATATCTCGGTCATCCAAGGTTTCTTCCAAAATTCCATCTGTATCGTAGGAAGCGCAAAGCATTCAATGGATTGAATGAGGAACGGAGTGCACCTAAACCTATACCAGGGGAGGTTGTTTATGAAAGAGTAAAAGACTTTGTCAATGAATTTGGTAAGAGATCAAAATGTACAAAGGCCATACGGAGTGACAAATCTTTATTCAAGAAGAAGTCAATATTTTGGGATCTTCCTTATTGGAGTTCTTTGATAGTCAGGCTTTGTATCGATGCCATGCACGTTGAGAAAAATGTTTGTGATAGTGTCATTAGTACTTTGTTGAATATACCAGGTAAGACTAAAGATGGGATAAAATCTAGACTGGACCTACGTGAAATGGGAACAAGGTCAGAATTAACAGAATTTCGTGAAATGGGAAATCGGAGAACATACTTACCTCTCGCTTGTTACACATTGTCTAGAAAGGAGAAGAAAGCTTTTTGTGAATGTTTGGTAAATGTTAAGGTGCCACAGGGTTACTCATCCAACATCCGTAGATTGGTATCAATGAAAGATCTGAAGTTGATAGGTCTTAAATCTCATAATTGTCACACTCTAATGCAACAAATATTGCATGTGGCAATTAGATCTATATTGCCGAAGCATGTAAGGTTTGCAATCACCAGACTTTATTTCTTTTTCAACAGTCTGTGCAGCAAAGTTATTGACACTGATACTCTCGATAAATTGCAAAGAGAAGTGGTTTTTACACTATGTCAGCTTGATATGTATTTTCCTCCGTCGTTCTTTGATATCATGGTATATCTTGTTGTCCACTTGACTAGGGAAGTGAAAATGTTGGGACCAGTTTTCTTGCATTGGATGTATCCCTTTGAACGATACATGAGCGCTTTTAAAAGTGATGTTCGAAACCGTTATCGGCCTGAAGGGAGTATTATCGAGGTTTATGTGGCGAGAGAGGTTATGGATTTTTGCAATGACTTTCTCAGTGGTAATGACACTCCTGATAATGACAAGAATATTGACGAGCATTTTGGCAAAGGAATTTTGGGATTACGTGTGAAAGTAATCAGCCGTGAGCAGTTGGAATAAGGTCACTTGTATATTTTACACAACATGTACGAAGTGAACATTTATATCGAGGAACATACCAATTTCATCAAGAGACAATATCCTCGAGCCAATACAATGTGGCTTGCTAGAGAGCATAACAAGACATTTATTAAGTGGTTTGAAAATAAAGTCTTACGTCAACTATGTCAAACACCAGATGATATTACGGAAACTATCAAATGCCTCGCCTTTAAACCAAAATTGACTGTTATGTCTTATGAAGGGTATGACATTAATGGATTCACATATTACACAAAGCACCAAGATGATAAGAGTGTCATCCAAAACAGTGGGGTCACCCTTCAAGCATCGACTATGTTTTTTGCAAGTGCAAAGGATAAGAGTCCACGTGAAGCTAAAATGTCATATTACAGTGTAATTGAAGACATTTGGGAGTTTGACTACATAGATTTTAGAATTCCGCTCTTTAAATGTAATTGGGTTGATAACACCAAAGGAGTTATAGTGGATGAATTGGGTTTCACTTTAGTGAACTTTGAAAAGATTGGCGAGAAGGATGAACCATTCATATTGGCATCACATGCGAAACAAGTATTTTATATCGATGATCCTGTAAATGATAAATGGTCGGTTGTTCTTCATGGTAAAAGACAGTTCATTGAAGATCCTATAGATGAAGAACAGTACTATGATAAGTATGATGACTCCAGTCCATTCTCAGTTGGGTTGCCAACACCAGCAAATATTGAAGCTAATGATGACTTGTATGTGCACATAGATCACAATGAAGGATTGTTAATTGATAAAAAATCGCAATATTAGAGACATGTTTATACAATGTTTTTTTATATGTTTTATTTTTCTGAATGTGAACTTTACAATGTGAATGTGAACTTTACAATGTGAATTTTACAATGTGAATTACTTTATAATGTGAACTTTACAATGTGAATGTGAACTTTACAATGTGAATTTTACAATGTGAATTACTTTATAATGTGAACTTTACAATGTGAATTACTTTACAATGTGAATGTGAACTTTACAATGTGAGCTTTACAATTTGAATTACTTTACATTGTGAACTTTACAATGTGAATGTGAATTTTCAGATGGCTGAGCATTCTCCTGATGAACGTGTTGATGATTACCGTGAGGTTGAGGACATCAATGCACCGCCTCACAATGTAAGTTTTAAAAATATATCGTATATTTATATCTATATGTCCATTTATAGTTATATCTTGTAAATGTGTTTATTTTGTCAAATTTTAGGTTGATGATGCACATGTACCATCTGAAGCACTTGAGGCACTTGATCAGCAACACCAAAAAGTTGACAGGAGAAGGGGCATCAGTATGATGAAGAAGTTAATAGCGCAAAAGGGCAATGGACCCAAACTTGTTGTGGATTTTGATAATGCAGGAAATGCATCTGGTGTGAATCACAATTCATTTGTTTCATATCTTGGGTATGTTACTCGTAGCCATTGCGGTTGTAAGATAGATTCTTGGCATAAAGTTTCTATGGAGAAGAAAGACGTAATATGGAAGGATTTATGCGTGAGTTATTATTAATTTGCAATTCTATTTTGTAGATTACTAATTTTTTGGATACTAGTTAATAACAATTCTAATTTGCAGAGTATATTTGAATTGGATGAAAAGCTGCATCGTAAATGCGTGATGCAACGTTGTGGGAGAGTCCTAAGGAACTATAGGACAAATCTCACCCGAGAATACATAAAAGAAGCTGACAAGAGGAAGAAGACAACCACTGAACAGTGGAACTTCCTGGATAAAGAAGAATGGGACGCGTTTGTTGCTTCAAGACAAACGGATGAATTCAAGGTATTAGGCGTCAATCCCAATCTCATTAATATATGTTGTATTCACCTATTCAAGACTAACATTTACTGTTACTAACCAAATCATTAATGTGCATACTAACTAGGCCCTCAGTGAGGCACAAAGATCAAGGCGTGCATTGAATGTGCATGACCACACAATGGGTCCAAAGGGGTATGCAGGCATTCGCCAAAGACTACAGTCTGAGGCTACTGCTCACTCTGCTGCTACTCAGGAGTCCTCCACTATAGGTAGCACACCTCTGCCTCGCCATGATATCTGGATAGCTGGGAGGCAAAATAAGAAGGGAGAAATAAGGAAGCCCGCAACTGCTGAGGCGGCTGTAAAAATCGTAAAATACAACTCTTATAGCAATTGTTCGAATATTGATTATTTGTGGTGTTTACTTAATTACAAATTTTTGTTTTGGCGATTAGAGGGAGCTGTATAAGCTGTGGAAACAAGGCAAGTTCGTCCCTGAGGGCACAAGGGATGACTTGGCTGTTGCTCTGGGTAACCCAGAGCATCCTGGACGTGTTAGGGCTGCAGGCGCTGGTGTGGGCATCAAAGCTTTTTTTGGGCCATCCCAACGCAAACATGTCCCAAAAGTGGGACTTTCACAAGAAGATGTAACATATTTTTTCCTTGTAGATGTTACTGTAAAAGAGAATTCAATAATTAGAATTTGACGTTTCTTTTATCCATGTATAGGTAGATAAGCTATTTGATAGAAACTCGAAGAAGCAATGAAAAAGTGGTAGGCATCTCAGACTGCCACTTACCAGACAGTACCTATCGTGTCTCCTACTGTAGGCTCTACTCCTACTGTAGAGGTTGGGAGTAATCATGTAGACCCACCACCTAGCAAATCCGTTGTAAGTATTTTTATGACATAGTAACTAGTTTTATAATTCAAGATGAAATGTTTTCAAGATGATATGTATATATGTATATAACATTCTTTACATAAAAAATTGTAGGGGTTGAAGCCATGCCGTCTAAAAGTTAATGAATATGTCATTGCAGAGGCGTCGACTTACCCATCCCTACCAGGGGAAATGTTTCACGAGTCTCCATTACCATCTGGTTGGATTCATGTGAGCCCGGTACATATATTCCCCAAGTTGATGGATATTCCATTGCCAAATGCCCACCCAGATTGTGAAACGCTTGGTGAGGTAGAAGGCGGAGTGATATTGTGGCTAAAAGCGGATGTCATCTTTACTGAAATTGTATGGTAAATTTACATTACGTTAAATTGTTAGTGTGTGTATATGATGTCAGTTGATCTGAAATTATTATATATATACATGTTAAAAAGAAGACACCCACAACATCTAGGCCTCCACTTCCACCTCCTACATTACCCAGTTGGGTTCCACAGGACCTAACTGTCCCGTTAGGTCCTAACTGTAGGGGTATAGCAATATGGTTAGGCGAACATGATATAAATTGTCCTATAACTGTTTCTATAGATTCAGATGTTGCAGGTCAATCATACGAAAGCAAACTATTTATGCAAGATATTTTGGAGTTGTTTCGATATGATTGGCTAAATACATCTGTGATAGAGCTATGGATAAGGTGAGATCTTCTTTATACATCCATATACCTTGTGTAGGATCTGGTGATCTGGTTTCTTATTTATTAATGCATGTGTAATTAATACATATTTTGCAGCTACTTAGACAAGATATGTGCAGCACTACTACAGAAATAGCATTCAGTGACACTTTTCTGGGCGTCGGTTATTAAGAAAAACCGACGCCTTCTATGTTAGGCGTCGGTTGTTTACGAAAACCGACGTCTATATTCGAAGACCAGCCAGACACGGGTACCGCTTTGTCTTCAGTGTCGGTTGTTTATAACAAACCGACGCTTAAAGTCGCCCGCGAAAAATAGTGTCCTTTTCAGCGTCGGTTATTTAGGTAGAAACCGACGCCTATGTCTGATGAAAATTTGCGCGAAAAGTGTCACCTTCAGCATCGGTGATTAAAGGATAACCGACGCTGAAGGTGGTTCCCGCCAAACAATTTCATGAAATTATCGCCCAGTTGGACGTCGGTTTTCTCAGACAACCGACGCTAAAGACGTTTAGGCATCGGTTGTTGTAAAAAACCGACGCTATTTGGGACTTTATAACCCGCGATGCCCGACTCTTCCTCTTCTTCTGTTTCATTGCGAGCCCTTTTTCTGCTTCTCCGTCGATTTCCCACCCTGTCGCCGTCGATTCTCTTCTCCTTCTTCTCCACGACAGCGCCGTCGTGCCGCCACTGCTACTCCGGCGCCCCCTTCTCCGCCGCCACTGCTGCTGGAGCTCGCCGCCGACGCCTGACGAGCCTGGAGCTCGCCGCCTCAGCCTGCCTGACGCCTGGAGCTGATCGCCGCCGCGGCCTGCCTGACTGGAGCTCGCCGCCGACGGCGCCGTCGACGCCTGCTTGACACCTGGAGCTCGCCGCCACGCCATCAGCTTCCACCTGACTCCCGCTGCCTCCCGCGCCAACAGGTATGCGCCAACTGGTTTTCTGGAGTCAGTGTTCTTAGACAATTATAAAAAAAGAACTATATACTAGAAATTTTGATAACTGTTCTTAGACACATCTTTATCTCTGACTAAGGTAGTTTTCATTTGATATCATATTCATCATGTTCATCATGTTGTTTTTTTTTATTGCAATTTTATGTAGATATTCTCCTTTAAATCCTAAGAAAATTATACACCCTTTAATTACAAACCCTAATTCACCTCTAGTCACTCACTTCTATCGATTATCCAAATGTAAATTGCCCCTTACTATGTCACCATTCATTCCAATGCAAAACTGGACCTTCCTACGCCACCATTTACTCAAAAGGTAGTTTTCATTTGATATCTAATTATTACATTAAGGATACTGAAAAAACTATATGAGTTACACCTTCATAGGAATGCATACAACTTCTATCTGAAAGAGATCTAAACATGATAAAAAATAATCTAAGATACAACTTTCTTCATTTAGGACTAGTCCAAGTATCTACAAAATCCTTAACTAGAAAAGGTATAAATTATTCCTTACTTCTATCCCTTAGAGACTGTAAGCATCTAAAATTCTCAGATTCCCTTCTTAGACTTCTAGAATCAACACTACATGAAGAATATGTTTCCTTCGATAATATGTTATAACATAGTATGATCTTAATCTGATCTGGATGTTCAAAATAATGTAGTATGTTAAATATGATGATTAGGGATACATATAATGTCTAGTAAAGATTCCTAGACCTTTTGTTTGAAACTATTGATTTCTTGATTTATTATTTAATAATGCTCTGTTGATTAGGATTAACCATGTTGCATGTAGTTTATAGACAATTATTATATATAAGAATGCAACACATGTATTTGTTGGCCTAGAAACCCGTCCAAGATTTACTCATTAGGAGTAAATCTTGGATAGTCCCCGGTTTGGGACTGTTCTTGAACACCTAATCTCACTTAGGATGTAAGTGTATAATGTGTATTGGGTTTTTGAGAAACTTTCAGTAGCATTTCCCTGTTTGTTCTCTAAGTACATATGTACTTAGAGAACAGCGGGGAAATGCTGCCGAAATTTTCTTGAAAACCAATTACGCATTATACACTTACTAGTGAGATTAGGTGTTCAAGGATGGGATAGGTGGTACACATTTATTATATATAAGAATGACATCAAATGTGTTTGTTGGCCTAGAAACCCGTCCAAGATTGACTCATTAGGAGTAAATCTTGGATAGTCCCCAGTTTGGGACTGTTCTTGAACACCTAATCTCACTTAGGATGTAAGTGTATAATGTGTATTGGGTTTTCGAGAAAATTTTGGTAGCATTTCCCCGTTTGTTCTCTAAGTACATATGTACTTAGAGAACAGCGGGGAAATGCTGCCGAAATTTTCTCGAAAACCCAATACACATTATACACTTACTAGTGAGATTAGGTGTTCAAGGATGGGATAGGTGGTACACATTTATTATATACTAGGGAAATGTTGCCTAATCTTTTCCTAATATATACTTGTTTTCTCTGATCATAGAATGGATAGATCATGGATGTCGATTCGTAATCGTTGCACCCCAGAGTTTATATCTGGTCTTGATCAGTTTATTAGATTTGCCGAGGAACATAGGAAAAAACCTACAGATAGGTTCTACTGTCCATGTAGGCATTGCGGTAACAACTTGAAAGTCAACACTGGTGAGGAAATCAAAAGTCATGTCATGTGCAACGGGATTGTACAAGGCTATACAGAATGGCACTGGCATGGAGAGATTTCAAAATCGAAACCAGTAGATGTCGATAGCAGTGCTTGGGTGGAAGAAGAAATTGCCTCTGATGACGTAAATGTGAACGAACCAGTTCCAGCAGACATCGTTGATGCGATGCTGGATAGTTGTAGGGTAGAGCACACTGATCCACCTCCTATCTTTACAAACATTGTGCATGATGCTGAGATACCGTTATACACAGGTTGTGCTAAGTTTACGAAGCTTAGCGCTGTCTTGAGATTGTATAAGTTGAAAGCTAACAATAGATGGAGCGACAAAAGCTTCACTTCATTGTTGACTTTGTTGAAAGAAATGCTTCCTGAAGGAAACGAGCTTCCAATCTCAACATACCAGGTAAAGAAAATGTTGTGCCCAATGGGAATGGAGGCCAAGAAGATACACGCATGCCCGAATGATTGTGTATTATTTCAAAAGGACTATGTAGATTTGAAAGATTGTCCAAAATGTGGTGCGTCACGGTATAAATTGACGACTTCGGGGGAGTCCAAAACTGGTTCTCCTGCCAAGGTGTTGTGGTATCTACCTATAATATCACGGTTTCAACGCTTGTTTGCAAATCCGAAAGATGCGAAGAATCTGAGGTGGCATGCAGATGTTAAGAAAAATAATGATGGGATCCTACGACATGCGTCTGATTCCCCACAGTGGAAGAAGATTGATCTATTGTACCCTAAATTTGGTGAAGAAGATAGGAATCTAAGACTTGGGCTTTGTACAGATGGAATGAATCCGTACGGGACATTGAGCAGCCAACATAGCACTTGGCCAGTCATGCTTGTTATATACAATCTTCCTCCCTGGATGTGTATGAAAAATAAGTATGTTATGTTGTCATTGTTGATATCGGGCCCTAAACAACCCGGAAATGATATCGATGTTTATCTTGAACCTTTGATTGATGACTTAAAGAAACTTTGGGCTGAAGGTGTGATGACCTATGATGCTTCAGCAAGAGAGACATTTCGTTTGCACGCTATGTTGTTTTGCACTATTAATGACTTTCCAGCATATGGGAATTTGTCTGGATATAGTGTCAAAGGAGCTAAAGCGTGTCCTATATGTGAAGAAAACACTGATTCAATAAGACTAAAACATGGCGGCAAGACTGTATATCTTGGTCATCGAAGGTTTCTTTCAAAATTCCATCCGTATCGTAGGAAGCGCAAAGCATTCAATGGATGGAATGATGAACGAAGTGCACCTAAACCTATACCAGGGGATGTTGTTTATGAAAGAGTAAAAGACATTGTCAATGAATTTGGTAAGAAATCACAATGTAGTATGGCCACACGGAGTGACAATTCTTCATTCAAGAAGAAGTCAATATTTTGGGATCTTCCTTATTGGAGTTCTTTGACAGTCAGGCATTGTATCGATGTAATGCACGTTGAGAAAAATGTCTGTGATAGCATCACTGGTACTCTATTAAATATACCAGGTAAGACTAAAGATGGGATAAAATCCAGACTGGACCTACGTGAAATGGGAATAAGGTCAGAATTAACAGAATTACGTGAAATGGGTAATAAAAGAACATACTTACCTCCCGCTTGTTACACGTTGTCTAGAAAGGAGAAGAAAACTTTTTGTGAATGCTTGGTAAATGTTAAGGTGCCACATGGTTACTCATCCAACATCCGTAGATTGGTATCAATGAAAGATCTGAAGTTGATAGGTCTTAAATCTCATGATTGTCACACTCTAATGCAACAAATATTGCCCGTGGCAATTCGATCTATATTGCCGAAGCATGTAAGGTTTGCGATTACCAGACTTTGTTTCTTTTTCAACAGTCTATGCAGCAAAGTTATTGACCCTGATACTCTCGATAATTTGCAAAGAGAAGTGGTTGTTACCCTATGTCAGCTTGAGATGTATTTCCCTCCTTCGTTCTTTGATATCATGGTACATCTTGTTGTCCACTTGACTAGGGAAGTGAAAATGTTGGGACCAGTTTTCTTGCATTGGATGTATCCCTTTGAACGATACATGAGCGTTTTTAAAGGTGATGTTCGAAACCGTTATCGGCCTGAAGGGAGTATTATTGAAGGTTATGTGGCGAGAGAGGTTATGGATTTTTGCAATGACTTTCTCAGTGGTAATGACACTCCTGATAATGACAAGAATATTGAGGAGGGCAAAGGAATTTTGGGATCACGGGTGAAAGTAATCAGCCGTGAGCAGTTGGAACAAGCTCACTTGTATATTTTACACAATATGGATGAAGTGAGTGTTTATATCGAGGAACATACCAATTTCATAAAGAGACAACATCCTCGAGCAAGTTCAATGTGGCTTGCTAGAGAGCATAATAAGACTTTTACTAAGTGGTTTGAAGATAAAGTCTTACATCAACTATCTCAAACACCACATGATATTACAGAAACTATCAAATGCCTCGCCTTTAAACCAAAACCGAATGTTATGTCTTATGAAGGGTTTGACATTAATGGATTCACATATTACACAAAGCGCCAAGATGATAAGAGTGTCGTCCAAAATAGTGGGGTCACTCTTCAAGCGTCGACTATGTACTTTGCAAGTGCAAAGGATAAGAGTCCACGTGAAGCTAAAATGTCATATTACGGTGTCATTGAGGACATTTGGGAGTTTGACTACATAGATTTCAAAATTCCGCTCTTTAAATGTAATTGGGTTGATAACACCAAAGGAGTTATAGTGGATGAATTGGGTTTCACTTTGGTGAACTTTGAAAAGATTGGCGAGAAGGGTGAACCATTCATATTGGCATCACAGGCGAAACAAATATTCTATATCGATGATCCTGCAAATGAGAAATGGTTGGTTGTTCTTCATGGTAAAAGACAGTTCATTGAAGATCCTATAGATGAAGAAGAGTACTATGATAAGTATGATGACTCCAGTCCATTCTCAGTTGGGTTGCCAACTCCACAAAATATTGAAGCTAATGATGACTTATATGTGCACGGAGATCACAATGAAGGATTGTTAATTGATAAAAGATCACAATTTTAGAGACATGTATGTTTATACAAATGCTAAATGTTTGCCTTTTTCTAGTTAATACAAATGCTAAATGTTTGCCTTTTTCTAGTTAATACAAATGCTAAATGTTTGCCTTTTTCTAGTTAATAGAAATGCTAAATGTTTGCCTTTTTAATGACATTTTCAGATGGCTGACCATGATGAGCATGATGTCCATGATGAGCATGAAGTCCATGATGAGCATGCTGTCCATGACGAGCATGGCGAGGATACTAATGTAAGTTCTAAAAACATATCTTGTATTTCTATAAAATTCATTATCTTCTAGTTATGTCATATATCCTATATTTCTATATTGGGCTAAGTTAGTGTGTTTTATTTTTGTCAAATTTTAGGTTGATGCACCTGTACCCACTGAAGCACTGGAGCAACTTGATGCGCAACACCAGACACTTAACAAGAAAAGGGGCATCACTCTGTTGAAGAAGTTATTAGCGCTAAGTGGTAGTGGATCTAAATTGGTGGTGGAGTTTGATAATGGAGGAAATCCAATTGGAGTGAACCGCAATAATTTTGTGAACTATCTTGGGTGTACCACTCGGAGCCATTGTGGTGTTAAGTATGACAATTGGCATAAAGTTCCTCAAGGGAAAAAAGACTTGATATGGAAGGATTTATGCGTGAGTTATTATTATTTGCAATTCTATTTTGTAGATTACAAATTCTATTATTTGCAATTCTATTTTGGATACTAGTTAATAACATTTCTATTTTACAGAATCTGTTTGCATTGGATGAGAAGTTGCATCGTAAAAATGTGATGCAACGCGCTGGAAAGATGCTTAGGAATTATAGGACAAATCTAAACAGAGAATACATAAAAGAGGGTGATAAGAAGAAGAAGTCAGCCCTTGAACAATGGAACTTCTTGGACAAAGAAGATTGGGACAATTTTGTTGCTTCAAGAAAATCTGAAGAATTCAAGGTATTAGGCGTCACTCCTAATTTAATTAATATACATTGTATTCACCTATTCAAGATTAGCATTTAGTGCTACTAACCAAATCATTAATGTGCATACTAACTAGGCCCTCAGTGACGCACAAAAAGCAAGGCGTGCACTGAATGTGCATGACCACACTATGGGTCCAAAAGGCTATGCAAGCGTTCGCCAAAGACTACAGGCGGAGTCTGCGGCTACTCAGGAGTCTGCTCCTACTCAGGAGTCTGCCACACCCATGCCTCGCCATGATATCTGGATAGCTGGCAGGCAAAACAAGAAGGGTGAAATAAAGAAGCCTGTAACTGCTGAGGCGGCTGCAAAAATGGTAAAATACAACTCTTAGAGAAATCGTTTGAATATTGATTATTTGTGGTGTTAACTTACCAATTTCTGTTTATGGTGATTAGCGGGAGCTGCACGAGCAGAGGAAACAAGGCACGTTCATCCCTCAGGGCACAAGGGATGAATTGACAGTTGCTCTGGGTAACCCAGAGCATCCTGGACGTGTTAGAGGTGCCGGCGCTGGTGTTGGCATCAAAGCATTCTTTGGGCCATCCCAGCGCAAACCCAGAGTGGGACTTTCTCAAGAAGAGGTAACCTATTCTTTTTTTAGAATGTTACTGCAAAAGGAAATTCATTAATAAGAAGCTAATGTTTCTTTTATCCATGTATAGGAGAATAAGAGAGTTGAGGATTTAGTTGCTAAGAAGATCAACGATGTAGTTGCTGAGAAGGTCAAGGAAGAATTGCTGCGGTGGCAGGCATCTCAGGCTTCCAATACGCCTATGGCGACCCACTCTTCTCCTGATGCACAGACTGCGAGTAATCCTGGAGACCCATCGCCTAGCACGTCTGCTGTAAGTATTGTTTATGACATTGTAGTTAGTCTTTTCAAGTTGTTATGTTTTCAAGATGATATGTATATATGTATAATATTCTTTACGTAAATTTGTAGGCATTGAAGCCATGCCGCTTAAGAATGCAAGACTACGTTGTTGCAGAGGCGCAGGCTTACCCGTCCCTTCCTGGGGCAATGTTTCACGGGACTCCAATGCCACAGGGCTACGTTCGTGTGAGCCCGATACGTGTGTTACCTGATTGGAGAGAAGCTACATTGCCATATCCCCACCCGGATATTGATAGACTTGCTGATGCAGAAGGCGGGGTGATATTGTGGCCCAAAGCAGATGTCGTCTACACGACTGAAATTGTAAGATAAATTTACATTGATTTAGACTGTTAATGTGTATATATGATGTCAACTGATCTGAAATTATATGTACAGGTTAAAAAGAAGACACCAGGAGCACCTAGGCCTCCACTTCCACTTCCCGCATTACCCGATTGGGTTCCAACTGACCTAACATACCCGTTAGGTCCTGCTTGTAGGGGAATGGCATGTTGGCTACGGGCACATAATGTACATTGCCCTATAATTATTTCTTTAGATGCAGATTATGCAGGTCAATCATACGATAGCTCTTTATTTATACAAGATATTATTGAGCTGTTTATGTATGATTGGCTGAATACATCAATGATAGAGACATGGATAAGGTGAGATCTTGTTTATACATCCATATACCTTGTGTAAGATCCGGTGATCTGGTTTCTTATATATTAATGCATACGCCTATATGTTTTGCAGCTACCTAGTCGAAGATCATTGCAAACAATTTGCATTTGATCATGTGGGATTTTTGATTCCATCATTGATTAGTTTGGTAGCTAAAGACCCTGATAATGTTCAACAATACTGTATAGATGCTTTTACAATTTTTGGTCAGCAAAAGAAGACGATAATAATAGCTCCATTCAATGTCAAGTAAGTTTACTTTATTTATAATTTGGACTTAAGAAAATTCCATTTTTATTTTGCATTTTGAGTTATTAATTGTTAACTTCTTACTTCTAGCGGTAGACATTGGGAGTTACTAGTCATTGTCCCCGGGACATTCACTGTTTATTATCTAGATCCTGCGGGGAGTACATTGAACACTAAAATTGGACACGTAATGAGAATGCCATTATTCTGGTGAGAAATATTTCATTTTTATATCCGTTAACATCTTTTATTACATTACTATTTACTTATGCAATTTATTGTGTTATATTAACATGTAGGGGTTTAGATGCATTCAAAAAGGCTGGAGGAACGGTCCCAAGGAAAAAGAACCAGCCAATAAATTGGCAGAACGTACAAGTAAGTTCCCGACTCAAATATATATATTATTGATGTGAATTGTGCTTAGTTGTATTATTTTGTATGTTTCAATTTATAGTGTGCTACACAAGACAATGGATGGGCATGCGCATACTATGTGATGCGATTTATGCAGATGATTATCAAATATGCCGCATTGGACATCGATACCATACATGAGGTATTATATATATTCTCATTAGTTAGTATGCAATATATCAATCTTATATTATTTTTATATTATTACTTATATATATACATCATTCTCTTTGCAGGTGTTTAAAACTGACAACACTACAGGTAAACGTTTAAAAAATATACATGCTCCATATATGATGGAAGCATTAAATGAAGTAAGAGAAGAATGGGCAAAAGCCATACAAGCAGTGGCAACTGTAAGATATAATTGGGATGTTGATAGCGATAATGAATGATACTATGTAAATGAATATTTCTGAATGTTAATACATGTATTTGAATGTTTCTATATGTGTGTGAATGTGAGAATTGAATTGATGTCTGAATGTATGTACTTGTGTAGAATTTTGCTTGTGACTTTTGCAGGTTTGCGGCCTGTTTGTAGGCTGATATCAATGGATGTCGTAAACCTGCAGTTCAAAAAACTGAACTGCAGGTTCTCATCCTGCTGACCAGCCACAGCAGGCCTGCAAACTGATATGAAAAAAAAAAATATAAATAGGCGTCGGTTATTTATAGAAAACCGTCAGGAAAGACCTACAGCGTCGGTTTTTTCAATAAACCGACGCCTGATGTGGCCAAAGCAGTCCTGGAAATGGCGTCGGATATTCATATCAAACCGACGCCTATTTAACATATAGGCGTCGGTCGTTTAGTATATAACCGACGCCAAAAGTGTTCGCGCCACAAAAAATGGCGTCATCTAGGGCACTTTATGCGTCGGTCATCTACTAAAAGACCGACGCTATATTCCATAGTGGCGTCGGTTATTTACTAAAACACCGACGCAGAAAGTGCCCTAGATGATGCCGTTTTCTGTGGCGCGAACCCTTTTGGCGTCGGTTATCTACTAAACGACCGACGCCTATATGTTAAATAGGCGTCGGTTAAAAAACCGACGCCGAAGTGTTCGACCTTTAGCGGCGCCCACATAGGCGTCGGTCGGAAACCGACGCCAAATGGGGTTAAACGACCGACGCCAAAGGCCGTTTCTGTAGTAGTGAGATTTTGCATTCGAACATGAAGGATTTTTTATTCCATCTTTGATTAGTCTAGTAGCTAAAGACCCTCCGTCAGTTATACAATACTGCTGTGAGGCTTTTTCAATTTTTGCTCAAAATAAGAAGACGATGATAATGGCTCCATTCAATGTAGAGTAAGTTTACTTTGCTTATTATAATTTGGACTTAAGAAAATACATTTTTATTGTGGATTTTGAGTTATTAATTTTTAAATTTTTTACCTCTAGTGGTATGCATTGGGAGTTACTGGTTATTGTCCCCGATACATTCACTGTCTATTATCTAGATCCTAAGGGGAGTAAATTGAATACAAAATATGGACACATAATGAAAATGGCATTATTCCAGTGAGAAATATTTCATTTTCATATCTGTTAACATATGTTATTACATTACTATTTAATTATGCAATGTACTGTGTTACATTAACATTTAGGGGTTTTGATGAGTTCAAAAAGGCTAGAGGAAAGGTCCCCATGAAAAAGAACCAGCCAATAATTTGGAAGAACGTGAAAGTAAGTTCCCGACTGCAATATATATATATTATTTATGTGAACAATGCTTAATTAGTTGTATTTTTTAATATTTTGTATGTTTTAATTTATAGTGTGCTACACAAGACAACAGATGGGCATTTGGATACTATGTGATGTGATTTATGCACATGATTATCAAATATGCCGCAATGGACATCGATTGTATTGCTGAGGTATTATATAGTCTCATTAGATAATATGAAATATATCAATCTTTTTTATAGCTCATTAATTATATTTATACATCATTCTCTTTACAGGTGTTTAAAACTGACCACACTACAGGAACGGCCTTACCAGATGTACATGCTCCCTATACGACAGGAGAATTAAATGAAGTAAGAGAAGAATGGGCAACAGCCATACAAGTAGTGGGGGATTTAAGATATAATTGGGATGTTGATAGCGAATAATGACTAAAGAATGATATTTTGTAAATGAATTTCTGAATTATAATATATGTGTGAATGTTTCTACATGTTTGGATGTTTCTACATGTGTATGAGTGAAAATGAATGAATCTGTTGGTTGCTATATGAATGTTTCTATATGTGTGAATGTGAAAATGAATGGAACTACAGATTGCTAGCTACATGAATGTTTCTAAATGTGAAAATCAAATGGAACTGCAGGTTGCATTGCTAAATGTGTGAATATTTTTGTTGTTAATTTTGTAGGTTTGTGGCCTATTGTTGGCTGATATCAATGGATGTCATAAAACCTGCAGTTCATAACTGAACTGTAGGTTTCTCATCCTGCGACCAGCCATATAGCAGGTCTGTAGACTGACAGAAAAAAAATAGGCGTCGGTTATTTGTATAAAACCGACGCCACATAGTTACAGTGTCAGTTTCTACTCGTAACCTACGTGTATTTACTTAACACCACGGTCGTGCTGGCCAGCACGGCCGTGGCAGCGGACCAGACACCACGGCCGTGCTAGCCAGCATGGCTGTGTTGGGAGTGATATGAAAGATACGCGTCAGTTATTTGTATAAAACCGATGCCACATAGTTACAGTGTCGGTTTTATATAAATAACCGATGCCTATTTTAGGCATATGGCATCGGTTTCGTATCTAATAACCGACGCTGATAGTGCCCAAGATGGCACCCTTTCTGTGGCGCGAAGGTATATGGCGTCGGTTTCTTATCTAATAACCTACGCCTATAGTGCCCTACTGGCACATTTTCGGTGGCGTGCGAAGGGTTATGGTGTCGGTTTTTGAACTGACGCGTAACGGATGGGCTTTTAGCGTCGCCCACATAGGTATCGCTTAGAAACTGACACTAAAGGCCATAAATAACCGACACTAAAGGTCGGTTATGTACTAGTGAAGATAAATAATGATGAAAAGATGTTTTCAACATATCTCCAATCTAGATTACCAATATTGTAAACTGCTCATGTCTCTTTTATTAGCATTCATCCAACCATAAACTTTTCTCAAATCATTTTTATTCTAGTGCAAAACATACACATAATTAAATAATGATCTAATGATGATCAAGTAGACATATTGTAAGTTTTTTAGCCATTGATTAAAAATAGTTATCAGAAAAATCAACTTGCACACTACTAATTGCTACTCATAGTTTAAAATTTTGTTACAAAAGTCATGTTTGTGCCTTTACTTCAACAAACCCATTGATTTAAAAGACCCATTCCATTAAGACATTTTCTCGAGCATGTTGCATGCAATAGAAAGGACAACCTACACTTAGTAAAAAGAAAATCATAATTTTTTTTAATACTAGGATGCACTCCTTCATATCATAGTTAGTAAGTAATTTATTACAGACAAGAAGAGGCAAGTTGAAAAATATATAATCCATCGAATAAGAAATAAAATTTGTCTAATATTTAGTATGATTAGAATTTATTGCTTATGTGCTTACAAACGAATCATGTTTGTGGATGTTTTGGATTTTGGTCTTATTGGCCTCTTGGAGCTGTTCAAGAACTGCCATCCCTCATCATGAACAGCTAGACTGGTCACCCGCTGCCAACACCCCTGCCATCCCCTATCGTGAACAGCGAGACTGCTCGCCCGTTGCCAACACCCCTGCCACCATCTCTGGAATGGAGGAGGAAGTGAAGTGGAAGGAGAGAAAAGAGGAGGGATTAGAAAGAGGTGGACATGACTTGAGCATGTTGGAATTGATTCATTTAGAAGAGCATTATGACCCCTCATATGAGAAGTATAGTGGGCATTGTGAATATGATGATTTTGTCCCTCCTTATAGCTTCATTGCCAAACAGTCGAATCACAGGGGCTTGAGTGGTAATCCTTTATAGATGATAGTATTAATAGAAATCTAACACCAATGACAAATGGGGAGAGGAAGAGGCTTAAAAGAACTGTGGTTGAAGGGAAAATAATGCTTTTAGACCATACTTTGCACTTCTCCATAGTACCCTGAAGCCACCTTTGAGTTTCTAGTGCATGTTGAAACTCTCTACATGTTTCTCGGTGAAAAATGGGTGTGTGTTCCCCCAGTCCTCTTCAAGCCCATTCCAGACTATAACAAAGGTCCCTTCTTTCTTGTATGTGTTCTATCTGTGTTATAAATCCAGAGAATGACATGGGGGCTTTAGGGTCCTATACACCTTGATCGTTGGAATGGATTTAGATTTCTAGGACATCACAGGGTCACCCGACGGTGACTACGAGTGTTGCAATGAGAGGTACAAGAAGAGTGAAAGGAAAGCTGGGTCTTTTCATTTTTAGGATCAGTGCTGGTGTGAAGAGAATAGAGGAAAATGACTTTTCCATTCATGTATGTAGGGAAATGAAACTAGGCTATGAAATGGGCTGATAATGGATAACTATAATTTTTTATTGTGGTTACTTGATATTAGTAGACCCAGACTAAATAACTATCTCTATTGAAATTAACCCATTGTTGAATACAACACTTACCACCCATTGAGTCTGCCCCCCTTTCCAGTAGTGTTATTATAATGTTAAAAAAAGAATTCTGAAGGAATTATAAGGGTGTCAAAATTGTTTAGACTTCTAACTGACATTGTGGGTCATCTTATTTTTTTAAGACGTCATCCTCTACTGGTATTTGTAAAGAAAGAATCCATACTAACTATTAGGATTCTATACTTCACACGAGCAGAAATATCATTCGGGTAACAAATTGGTCCCATATGAAAATCAACACTTCAAACACAAAATCAATTCTTTAATTTAGTTTCTTTAGACTAGGATTTTGTATTATTCAAATCATAAGGATTTTTCTATCTCAGGCTAAATTTTTCTAAAAAGAAGTGGATTTTACATGTAATTTAAGGAATTAGTTTGTTTGAATTTATAATTATTTATATTAGTTTAAGGATTCAAATAGGCGATCGATGGTGGGGAAGGAACTAATAGGTCAGTTTCAAACCTTGACTTATAGAAGGGTATCACAATGATATAATTTTTGCTAATATAACATGTGGTCATATTCAACAATTACGAAAATGGGAGGATGTATGCAAAATTTTTGTCGTAGATAAGGGAAAAGTGAAAAAATTGATTTGAAATGTATATGAGGAGATATAGAATTGAGTTTTATGTGGAATTCCACCTAGAAAATGTAGAAAGGTGACACCAGTCGTGGCTGGTTAAGATGAGAAATATGTACCCATGAGAACAAATAAGACAATCCTATTATGACCTATGAATGTGCTAGGCACTCCCAAGTTGTCAAAAAAATTGACGGTACACGTGAAATATGTCATTTTATTGAAGAATTCTATGTGTGAAGCGTTCTAGCATCATATGTAAAGATTGTAATTCAAATAAGGGGTCACAATCACCTCATGATCTTCCATAGTAGAGATCCATTTAAGATGTTTGGAATGAGATGTGGGATATAGTAAGATATGATTCAAAGCAAACACCAATTATATCAAGCAAGATCTAGAATTGTGTGTGATTAATGATCTTGATATATAAGAATTCACATGATTTGGAAATATTCATTAAAGAGGTATGCTCGATCATGAGAAGAATGTGATTTGTTAAACAATCAAGCAAGTATGTATATAGAATCAATCAATGAAGCATGTCAAGATGATGTATGTAGATCATTTCACAATATATGAATAGATAAATATGGCAAAGATTAATTTAAAATTTAGCATGTGTAGTAATATTAATGTTGTCAAACAAGCATATAATCAACTATATGTTATGTCATAAAGAAGTAGATGGATATTGATCACTCTTAAACATGGGTAAAAAATGTAAACCAATTTCCTAGTCAAATATATCAGACCTTAAATTTATACCCAACTTTAAGAGACATCCACAACTCAATGCCAAGTCTATTGTAATAATATAGGTTCGAACACAAAGATAAATAGAAACAACATATAAAGAACATAAAGCTTTGCTTAGTTTAGTTGATTCAAAAAGGTTTGAAATTGGTATTCCAGTTAAGGAATGAATTAACTACTTAAAATAGTAAATATAAGTTGTGAAAGATCAAACAAAATGAAAAAATTGTGAATATGATAAAATAGAACTTGAATTAGGTTTCACGAATTAGACCACCTTCAACCATGCAAAGATTTCTCTTCTAATTTATATATATTTTTGTAAAATTTGTAAGCAGTCATAAAAGATATCTACAACCATTCTCTCAACATTTGGGTGGATTTATATTGAATGGTCTCTCTCTCTCTTGAGATGATAACCAATAGATCAAGGATGAACATACAACTTTTTCTATGTTAACTCCCCACTTTCATGTTTCATTATTAATCCATACTTTATAACTTACTAAACTTGTTCTCCCAAATTAATCTAGATCAAACATAACACGAAGGTATCTAATCAAACAAGCGACACATTAAAATAAGAGTATAGAGAAAAAATTACAAGAACATATGTATTAAATAGAAGAAGGAAAGATTACATGGTTTAGAGGACGTGATGGTTACTCCCAACCCAAGTTTTCACGTTTAACCACTCATGGTTGACCAACCTGAATCGTGCATCCAGAAGGGAGACAGACTCAGAAGGAATCAAACTTTTAGATTTATAACCTGAAACCTTCAAAGACCTCGTCAACTTTATTATGGGGTCGGAGTAAATATACGGGGTCGAACACAGGGATGTGGTGATGTTTAGGACACTTGAGATTTTGTTATTAAGTCAGATAAGACAAGACAATATCTAAAGAAAATATGGGCTAGAACTAGTCTAGAGGGTTGCCATGAATTAAACAAAACAAAGAAAATAAAAACAAAACAAATTTCATGAGTTTCTACTAATCAGAGAGAAGGAGTTCCTGGATATGTAACCACAAGTTGGACAGTCTATGCACCCGTTCTTGGGCGTAGAAAACCCTCGAACACCCAATCAAGCGACCTACATCCAAACATGGTACATACTGTGGTATCTGTTCATGTGGGGTCATCCCACTCGCTCGCATACAGCATGACTAAAACCCATCAATGGTATGAAACCTCTCTCGAGGACGACAAACCAACATCCTAGAATATTCTAGATACCCTCTCAGGTCTAGAATGTTTTGAGATGTTATGAAAAAATGACCTTGAACTGACCTCCTTCCAGATTCCGATCCAAACTATCTTCCCTTATCTATTTCTACAATGAATCTCTTGATATAGGAAGAAATAGCAGTTCAAGCAAGAAAGAGATCAACCAAACTAGCAATCATAACCAGAAAGAGGAGATAGAACATAAAACATACTAGATCTAAATTAAACTACTTGCTTAAGGTAAAAGTAAATAAACATGCCCAAAATGGGCTACATAGCCAAGAACAAGCTCAACTAGCGATGGAAGCATAGTTGGCATCAAACAAAGATGGAAAAACATCATTTGTATAGAAATAAGAGAGAACAATAGAAGAAAGGAGAAGAAGAAGAGATTTAGCCCATGGAGGAGAGGTGGCTCTCTCTCCTTAGCCTGTGTATGGGCCGAATCTCGTCTTTGCATCATCCTCCTTGATCTTCTGGACTCCTCAGCCTCCTTTCTCCTTGATTCCACCCCAAACAGTAGCTCTGTGGATGTGCAGAGGTGGAAAATGGCTGGAAATGGTGGGAAGTGGGTGAACGATGGTGGAAGTGTGATGGTTGATGAAGCTTGCTGGAGAGATAGGTGTAGCATGAGTTCTTAGGCCTTTCCAGGTCCTTAGAAGTCAACCAGGGGTCTCTGAGTACCAAGAGGGGTTGGAACTATGAGGTGGAGGCTCCTAGATCGGACCTAGGACTCCCTGTTTGTGAACCCCTTCTCAGGTCACCAAGGGTAGGTATTTATAGGTGAAACCAGGTCCGCGGTTGAGGATGCACTGCGGTCACAGTTCGATCAGCGGTCGCGATAGGTGACTCAGTCGAGGGGTGTTTTCCACCTCGATCGTAGTCTGGGTGTGCACAGTTATGGGCGCGGTCACATTGAGGTCGAGGATTCACCACGGTCGAGGCTCGATCCGCGGTCGTGGTGTAGTCCTTAGTCGCAGTCAGTCCTGGGATCGCAGTGTTGCTTCGGGTCGTGGTCGAGGTCGATGCCTCGGTCACAGTACTACTCACCTAGATCACGGTCCTCCAAACCGTGGTCACGGTTGTGATGGATGGAGACCCTGCTACTGCAAAAATTGTGTGTTGGGGAGAAATCTTAGAGAATAAATGTCTTTCAGGTTCGGTGCCTACAAGTCCCAAAATTGGCTAGTTTGAGCAACTTTTTCTATGAAAAGATATAAATTACTAAAAGATAAGAAACATGGGATATTTTGGGTATATTAAGGCTATAGTGACACAAAGCCATAGATAAATGCTTAGCATAAATACATAAATTTTGGTGTTATCAACCACCCCAATCTTAAACCTTTGCTTGTCCTCAAGCAATAATGTGCTCAAAGAACAAAAAGATAACTTCCAAATTAAACTTGGAGATGGATGCTAAGGATAAGAAAAAATAGTTTAAAACATCAATTATCTTGACATATGTTATTTCAAAGCAAACCCCCACCAATCGAGCACAATCCTGCTAAAGTCGGATCAAAGAGTGTCCAAGCATGATTAAGCAAATTCACTGCAACCTTTCGATACTCATGAGGGTTTGAATCATAATTATTAAAAACAAAAGAATTTCCACATAGGTGATCACGTGAGTGATGTGCAATGAGCCATCATCATGTATCCATATAGGCCAATCAAGGACAACACGCCTCTCACTTATTCAGGTCCTAAGAAGCAAAGTAAAAAGATTCTAATGACTTCTGAGGATCCTGATCTACGTCAGGCTGGTCAATGTAATGAGTAACAGTCCCTGCAGTCTGAGCCAGTTGGCCCAAAGTAGTGAGATGAACTCCTCATACTGCGCTCGAACCGACCGTACTACTGGGATAATCACATAGGTTTCCTAGGGGTTCCTAGTGACTCTCTAATGAGATTTTGGGGCGACACTACCAGGCACGACATACTCGCGTTCATGAGTGCAGTCATACACCAGATGAGCACCATCCTCAACTCTCTTGAAAGAGAAAAACAAGCGCTCATTTATTCACACTCAGGCTTTTATTCACTTCATTCTAATTTATAGGCCAGGGTGAGAACTCTTTTTTATATTTTTGGGATTTTGTGGGGGAGCAACCTCTTTTGCAAACTTTTTTTATTTTTCATCTTTATTTTTATTGCATACTGATGATCATTATAATATGCAGTAAAATGTATTTGGTGTGTTCTCAAAGTCAAATTTGCCAGATACAAATAGTTGTACATGCAGACACAGGGGACTGGAGCAGGCTACCCTGGTTATCCTTCATCGGGTTATGGTGAACCCTACATATGGCTACGGAGGAGCAGCTGGTGTTCGTTATCCTGGTTACGGAGTTGGTGGCTTTGGGAACACAAATGCTGGCTTTGGTGGCCCTGGAGGTTTTTCTAATCCTAATGCTGCTGCAAGTTATGGAGCTGGCTTGCCAGGCGCACCAAGAAGCCCTTGGACTAATCAGGCTGCACCTGGATATGGCTCCAGTGGCTACCCAGCTGGTGCAGGTTATGGATCTACTACTTCTTGGAATGCGCCTGGAGGTGGTGGTGGTGCACCTGCGGGTCAAACTGGTGGGGCGGGATATGGGAGTCAAGGATATATATGGTTATGGGGCTTACAGCGGAAATGACAGGTCATATCCAAGCCAGGGTGGTTATGGTGCAGTAGGGGGGCATGGTGGTAGTGGTGGCCCCCCTACAGCTGCAGCTGGGGGTGCAGGAGAGCAAGGTTCTGGTTCTGAATACATGAGCAGTGGCTATGGTGATGCAAACGGTGCCTCAGCATATCAAAATTCATGGAGAGTTGATCCTTCTCAAGGTGGGGGTTACGGAGCTGGTCAAACAAATGGAGCTTCTAGTGGCCCAGCTAGTTATGGTGGCTATGGTGCCGCTCAGGCCAGACAAGCTCAGCACCAGTAATATGTTAGTTCCTGATACTGCTCTGAATGAGTGCGCTTATTACTTTCTTGAGACGGCCACTTGCAGTTTCAGAGTCACCAACTGGTTGGGATGCTTAAACCAGTAGTTTATTGGTAGTTTTTATTTTCTATAAATCAAATCGGTAGTTGTCATTGTGGGAAGGGTTGCCTTGTGTTTCGTCTTTCTTTAATTATGTAGTTTACTTTGGTATGGTTTCTGTATCCAAAAAAAACAAATGGCTGTACATATCTTGAAATATATACAAATGGGAGACTGTGATTGGAGGTTATTATGCTGCTGTCCCATCTAGTCATTGGTAATTTGTTCCTTATTCATTGAGGTGGGTTCTTCAGAAGTTGAAGTGAATCTGCCAACCAAGAATTTAGAATCATTGTTGGTTGTATAGCTGAACATATAACAGCTGCATTTACTCCTTTTTTTTCAGTTACTTTTGTACAACAATCATGTATACCTTCTTCTCAATGGGCAAACGGAAACGTCCTCCCATTTGTAAACAAATACTTCATTCAATTCAATAAAGAAATTTCGATCAACCATAAATCTAAGCATTCAATATTTAATATTTGTGTGTTAAATATATAAAGATCTGAAATTTTATTATATAATGCTCTTTTGCAGCGTCAATCATCCTCTATACCCAAAGCTAGTAACTGAAAGTGTGATTTCTATATTGTATTCTATTCTGCAAAGTAGATATTATATTTAATTCAGCTGTACTTTTGTGTTAGAGTTGCCAACCTCGCACATTCATTTGGGCGATGGGACTTTAGATAAGGTAGAATGTATGAGGGTCCCGTAATGTGTGAGGTTGTCCACACTCACACATCGTATTCCAGTAAGGGTCATAGACCTAACATATTAATGGTTTTGTAGTAGTGATACTGCTCAACGCCTGATAACTGCTATCAGCGAAAAACGCACAATTAACCAAAAATTTCCATCATGCTAGGCGAGTGAAATTCTACTCATAGTTTACGCGTGATTTTTTAGTTGACTTCAACCTTAGATTACTTTGTTTTCCACCTACAGAAACCTTATGTTCAAGCACAGGTTGACGGAAGGAGCCCAATTGACGACTGAATCATGGCGGGAAGCTGCGAACCTTGCTTGGTCCTCAAAATCGGAGCTCAATACAACCTCCCCTACTGCTGGGCGCGGCCAAAGGGCCCTGGTTTGGACCACTGCTTGCAGATGCTTCTACCCTCACGAATAGGTTGACGAAGAGGGTTATGCTTGGTGTTAGACGCAGCTATAGCTGCGGATTCGAGTCCATAGCCATCGGTCGAAGTTGGGAGTACCTTTCCGAAGAGCTAGCTGGGCCAAACGACCCTTCCTTGGCCGTGCACCGCGCAACTATTGCTGCAGGTCGGCCGGCCGGCGCCATGGCTAGGGCTGCGGATAGGGGCGAGGTTGGAGGAGGGAAAGGCGATTGAAGAAGAAGGGAAGGTAGAGGAGAGGTGGGCGCAACCAAAACGGGGCTAAGGGGCTGAGAAACGCCCGCCCTAGCTCCCCCTGTGTTGTGGCCGATCAGGCCTATTGAGCGCCGCTGAACAGAACGAGGATCGGTGGAATGAAGAAAGAGATAAGGAAGAAGGAATATAAGGTTAATTACTGTGAAAATTGCAAAACCAAACCCTGATTCTTAAAAATGTTGTAACTCTCACCTCGGATGTCCGATTGAGGTGATTCTTTTTGCAAAAAGTCAAGTGTGGAATACTCTACAACCTCAAGGCATGAAATCATGCTAATTATCTTGTCTCCACTAATCAAAATACTAATTGTATATTAAGCACTTATCTTAGCTTAATTAACTTGATGATGCACTAATCACAGGGATTGTTTTAATGTAACGGCTACATGCATGCATTACTTTATTGGTAAATGGAGATTTACAATGATGTTGCATGAACAATATGCGCATTAACAATTTTACTTTTTCGACATCCGTGTCGCACAATGCGGATAGTTGCTTTGCTCACATTCCCGAGGTGGGGGTGTGAATTTTGGTGGAAGTGATGTGCTGGAAACAATTTTCCTATAAAAAAATGTAGTAACAAGAACTGAACACGTACCAACAACTACAATTAAGCAGCTTGAGCCAATCCAGTAACTTGTTCTTTCTATTTAGAGCTTTGAAAGCAAAGTGTACGTATAAAAATAATTTCTATTTTAGAACAAGTGGGCTGAGTTAAAAAATGTGTTCTATTAACCCTATTAGGAAGAAAACCAAACTTACATGTCATATTACACTGTTCTATTCTAAATATGAAACACAACATATAACTGTAAATTTCAGCTACATGTTACATAACATCCTCTCTATCTCACCACACGCCCAAGGACCAAGGGGAAAGGACCAAGAGACCTATACCTTCTAAGCATCTGGGTGATACGATCCTTCAGCTTCCTCGTGCTGACGCTGACCTGAAAAATATTTCAGTAGTTTGGTGAGCTACTGGCTCAGTGAAAAGAATTTCACCTAACCATCGTAGATAACTCATTTATGTTTATTATTTAGAATAATATGCAAGAAATACCACACTGAGAAGTTCTAAGAAATATAATTTTTAACAGCAGAAGATGCCAACATTTCATTATGATGACAATTGATGCAAAGCTGTAGATACAATTAATTAACAAAAAATACTAAAATTTCACTTAAAGAACAATTGTTGTGAAGCTAACTCATATCTTTCTTAACTCTTTAACTTATAAAAACTATGTGAACCTATATGAACATATTTTATCTTATGCCCTGATCATATGCAGTGTACTCTACATATGAAGGCTCGTAGCGAACTATGATCCCACCGTACAAGACTTAGCCGACACCCTAGGATAGCTAAGTCTGACTGTTGTCCTGGTCTGCTGCAGGAACTCTGGCTCTCTGGCCTCGGCATCCTATGGTGACGTAAACTAGACTCCTCCTCTAAGCTGAGTACACAGGCAAAGAGTCAAGTCGTGCCACCAGGACGTCTGGTTAGTGATTGACACTGTAAACTGTTCTCTAGTGCCACCAGGACGTCTGGTTAGTGTTGGACACTACAAATTGTACCCTCGTGCCACTAGGATGTCTGGTTAGTATTGGACACGAGTCTCCGACCTTCCCTCGTGTACTGGACACTGCCAAGGTTACGCCGTTTCACCCCTAAGGCACAAACCTCTCAAAGGGGTTCTACGGTGTCAGGGCCCTTAAATATATTATTTTATTATTCTAGGAGAAATTCTTACTACATTGCTTCTCTTTCTTACTTGTTCTTGACTTTGGTATCTCTATGGTACCTCATCTACTTGATTGCAGTTCAAATCACAATACGATATCATTCCAGAACTGATAGAGCAGTATACTCAAATTTATTGTAAATACTGAGTAATCATTATATCGTGCATGCAGACAGATTAAAAATTCATAAATAATCCAAACCCATATCAATTTGGCACATACATACTAAATTCATGCAATTTAACATCTTATTGTACTGAAAAGAGTAATTTACTTCACATAAGAGAAATCATCCGTAACATTTATCAATTATCTAAAATTCCTCGAAGAACATGCACATTAACCATAATCCTGGTTTGTGCATCACATAACTCAATTAAGAGTTACTTACGTATCATAACACAAATTATTAGCAATAATTGAGAATTTCTAGTAATATCTGAGAGAAATGTGCCAATTCATGTAAATGTTAATTCACACACATTAATATAAGAGGAAGCATGCAACTAGGGTTTTATTGCATATTTTTATGTTATTGTCTTTTCTTTGAAATCGTACATCTGATAATTTACAAAATCTATATTACCTGAGTTTATACCCAAACAGTACCATTATCGGTCGTGTATTACTAATTTCAACGATCACACTGAGCAATTTAGGTTCCGATGAACCATGTAAATTCATTGGTCCAATCCACACTGATCAGATGCTAAACTAGATCATATAAAAGCATAAAGAAGTGATTTATGAAATAAAAAATCGGGCGACGCCAAATACTGCCCAACGCGTGATAATTGTTGTTATCAGCGAAAAACGTGCAATTAACCAAAAATTTCCAAACACAAGAGTTAAATAATGCTAGACGAGTGAAATTCTACTCACAGTGGTTTGAGATGTTTGAATTCGTCCGAAAATGCGTCCAGAGCATGTTTCTGCGTGATTTTTGGGTTGTCTTCAACCTTGGATTACTTTGTTTTGCACCGACACAAACCCAACAGAAACCTTATGTTCAACCACAGGTTAACGGAAGGAGCCCAATTGGACCACTGCTTGCAGATGCTTCTACCCTCACGAACAGGTTGAAGAAGAGGGTTGTGCTTGGTGTTAGACGCAGCTATAGCTGCGGATTCGAGTCCATAGCCATCTGTCGAAGTTGGGAGTACCTTTCCGAAGAGCTAGCTGGGCCAAACGGCCCTTCCTTGGCCGTGCGCCGCGCAACTATTGCTGCAGGTCGGCCGGCCGGCACCCTGGCTAGGGCGGCGGATAGGGGCGAGGTTGGAGGAGGGAAAGGTGATTGAAGAAGAAGGGAAGGTAGAGGAGAGGTGGGCGCAACCAAAACGGGGCTAAGGGGCTGAGAAACGCCCGCCCTAGCTCCCCGTGTGTTGTGGCCGATCAGGCCTATTGAGCGCCGCTGAACAGAACGAGGATCGGTGGAATGAAGAAAGAGATAAGGAAGAAGGAATATAAGGTTAATTACTGGGAAAATTGCAAAACCAAACCCTCGTTCTTAAAAACGCTATAACTTTCACCTCGGATGTCCGATTGAGGTGATTCTTTTTGCAAAAAGTCAAGCGTGGAATACTCTACAACCTCAAGGCATGAAATCATGCTAATTAACTTGTATCAGCTAATCAAAATACTAATCATATCTTAAACACTTATCTTAGCTTAATTAACTTGATGATGCACTAATCACAGAGATTGTTTTAATGTAACGGCTGCATGCATGCATTACTTTATTGGTAAATGGAGATTTACAATGATGTTGCATGAACAACATGCACATTAACACTTTTACTTTTTCGACATCCGTGTTGCACAGTGCGGATAGTTGCTTTGCTCACATTCCCGAGGTGCGGGTGTGAATTTTGGTGGAAGTGATGTGCTGGAAATAATTTTCCTATAAAAAAAATGTAGTAACAAGAACTGAACACGTACCAACAACTACAATTAAGCAGCTTGAGCCAATCCAGTAACTTGTTCTTTCTATTTAGAGCTTTGAAAGCAAAGTGTACGTATAAAAATAATTTCTATTTTAGAACAAGTGGGCTGAGTTAAAAAATGTGTTGCCATTTAGGATTGAACCCCATGACTAGCTAGCTTCATGCAAACATGTGATCCACCACTGAAACTAACAAATTTTTTTGTTAATATTTATGAAATCAATGTATATCTATATATATTTAGGTTTGTTTAGTGAAAACAAACAATTATTTGATAGTTTTTCTACGGGGAGGGCGGCTCTAGCTGCGCCCCTGACGCTAAGTTGGATGGATTCTACTGTTCTGCAGGGTGAGAAATGTTGGGTGAAACTGTAAAAGTGAAAACGAAATACCAACGTCTACAAAAGGATTACATATACCTCGCATAGGCGCATACATGCATTTATTACATGAAGTAGGGAATACATTATTTGTTTATTATAAACAAAGACATTACAACTACAACCTGGGAACGTACGCGAAGATCAGCGAAGCAGCAAACCTTGAACTCAGTGCTTAATGTAGAAGAAAATATAAAAGGGAAAGTAGCAGATATGGCTTATGAAGTATACATGGCCATATTATTTGAATTATCGAGGATAGGTGCGACGTCATGTCTTCATGCATGGATTGGGAGCATCAAATATCAGGGCATCCAGCGTGGTTTACGCGTGCCCTCCGCTGCCATAGCCAGATCCCGACCCAGACCCGAAGCCCGACCCTGAACCACCATGGGCGCCTCCACCGCCACCACCTCCACCACCTCCTCCGCTAGCGTAGCCGCCGTTGGCAGAACCATAACCAGATCCACTGCCTGACCCAAATCCAGATCCACTGCCGCCGCCAGAACCGCCACCACCTCCTCCCCCTCCTCCACTCCCGTATCCACCTCCGTTAGCCCCGCCAGTTCCAGAGCCCTCGCCGTACCCACTCCCTGAACCGGAACCGGATCCTCCACCCTACCCTCCTCCGCCTCCACCTCCACCTCCTCTTCCGCCCCCTCCGGCAGCCCCTCCTCCTGACCCGCTACCCTCACCGTACCCGCTCCCGCTTCCATACCCTGCTCCATTTCCCCCACTGCCACCGCCACCGCCTCCGCCACCACCTGAGGCGTACGCGGTCAGGACTCTGGTCGCCGAGGTCATGCCCACTCCAAGAAGGAGCAACAAAGCCACGCCCATAATCCTACGAGCACTGGCCATCGAATATGTATTTGGATGATATATATTTGGAAAGAATAACTTGTACGAATATGTATTATGGTTGTTTGTTTTGTGAAATGGTAAGAGGCGTGAGTGGGTATTTATAGGTCTCATCGTGGGAGGGACCGCGACGATTTGTGTAGAGAGCTCAGATCAGTATCGTTGATTCATCAGCTTACCCATGACGTAGGTTTTTACTAACCTCGATAGAGACAGGGAACAAGTATGAGAAACTTAGCCCTTGGACTATCAGAGTACCAGTTGTTTTTGTGCTTTTTAACTTGTTAGGCAAATGCGCACTAGAAACATGTAAATTTGGCAGATGAAGACTTCAAGAGCTCTAGGCCCCCAAATTTTCGATTTCCCTGTCACCATTTGTCTTTTCTTTGTTGTGTGGACTAGGAACTACACCGTGCATTGACTGGTGTAACCACTCCGGTAGAATTGGTATCGCCTAGTGGTCAACTTTTCTCTTGTTCTAATTCAGTAGGGATTAAATTAACAGCTAAGGGCACGTTTGGTATATACAGAGATGTGGTACGAGAGTAGCATATTTACAGAATGGGCCCAGAATAGATACAGCATTGCTATTGTATCTGTTACTGCGCACTGTAAGTTTCTTGCTTTGTTCGTAACCATTTAGTCACTAAGAGATGGGGGTGTGGTAGATACGATGTCAATGCCACTAGTCTGCACCCACATATCCAAAACATAGGACTATGCTTTCTACACAGCATTGTGCCCGTTTTCAGGACACTGCCATTTCTTTAAATTTATGTAGAGAGGAGCGCCAGCTGTGCTTTCCAATTCGGTGATTTTCATTCCTCATTAGTAGCCAAACAAAAAAGACAATCTCAAACCAAGACATTTTACTGTAATGGGGTTGTTTTAAATTAAATCAAACTACTCTTAACGAGAAATCACAATTTACAGTTCGATATATAATATTTTGGTTGAAAACGTCATTGTGTTGGGATGTACAACACAAATTTTCTTTCGTCCGTTTTGATTCTTACAAGTAAGATTCGATGACTTTCAACTATCTCACACCTATGAAGCCAAGAAAACATGGAAAAGGCAAGAACCCAACATGATTTTGAAACATTCTTTTTCCTTGTATGTCATCGAATCATCATATATTTATAGGCATCAATAATCTAATATGGATTTAGAGTATATAAGGGTCTATTTGACTCCAATCATATACTTATAAATACTACCATCATGGTGTTTACCATTTATAAGACCTTGGATAAGTAGTAGTCCCCAAATGTATTTATTTTTTCCTTCTGCCTGTTCTATTGATTCAATTCTTGAAGTAGATCATCAAATAATGTGGTCCCGTTAGAGATTTTGGAACTATTTTTTGGCACCTAAACTACTGCCTCGTGTTCTTGAGACCATGTTGTTTGGGCCATGGTTACAAATAGTTTGGTGTGCCACATCCTTTGAACACACTTATACAAATTAGGACTGTCGGGACCCGTCACGCTAAACGAGATTACTCAAAACATAAAACACAATCAATCACTAATTAATAAGATACCCAAAAATATGGGTAAATTAAAACCGATTTCAACGTCAACACTCATTCAAAAACATTTGCATGAGAGACCAACATCTCGTATATCCATGCTATGCTAAGGATTTGATACACATTGTTCTATTGCCTTAGGCACAACATATATACACAGGAGAACGATATTCATATATGCCATACAAACAAGCATTAATATGCTAACAAAAGTCTAATTCGTTTGTAACATCATATACAAACTTTTTCTCGCCTAGACTTGAGAGTATAGGGACGACTCTAGAACAAACTAGACATCTAATCAACTTTATTAAATATTCATTACTATAGCTCCTCTTTGCTGCCAAATGTTTGTTTTCGTCACTTCCGATTACCTAAAAAAGTGTGGCGAACCACAAGGGTGAGACCCAGTCCCAATAAATATTATAACCATCAACAACGTTTATTGATTACAACATTTTTAATTAATTAAGCAGTTAAGCAGTTTAATCATATATAACAAATAAGATCAACAATATTTATGATTAACAAAATATATAAAGGAGCAGATAACAATTATCATCATCAAGCTGACCATCATCATTTTCCTTATTAACCATATAAGATATTCAATAGCATATGCATAACTAGCATAAGCAAGTCTAGTAGCATGTTATCTCTATTAACATGAATAAGTCCAACATCATAAGCATATCTAACAACATTAGCATGTCTAGCAGTTTCAACAGATCAATATCATAAGCAAACCTATCAACATAAGCATGATTAGCAGTATAGATATCAACATAAGCATGACTATTGTATGTACACATTTACAGTCTTATGCATATCCACAATATAAGTATAATTACTATCTCTTAATTGCACTAAGTATCATCTTTATATAAAGAGAACAAACAAGGGTTATCATCCAATGTGAAGCCTCATGTATAACCCTAAATAGATATGATATACGACTGTATTACATCTTTTATTATGCCCTGGGGAATTTGAATCCTACCATTCAAAGTCCAACTGAACCCTGTGAAGGGCTATTCAGTTCCGTACAAGATCTAGGAGTTCTGATATCCTAAGATCTCTTCCCCTCGGTCAGTACGAGTAAAAAGGTAGTGACATATCAGTCAAAGCTGCCACCACAGTGACATATAGTCAAGCTGAAAACCACTAGTCCGACCTTGGTATAGGTCACGACACTAGAAACTAGGGTATTCAAACCCAAACACTGAGGTACAACCGCAGTTATCCTCTAATCACATCATGTTATAATCACCGAGACACGATCACAACCGTTCTCAATCACATGAGATGTATGAGGCATGACCATAGCCAACCTCCACAATCTGCATTGTGGATGACAAGGATATATCCTCAACCTACCACCCCCACATATTCAACAGTATGCGCTTCGAGTTTCCCTTAGGAATACTCGTTTTACCATCCAACAAGTTCTGACACTGAAGATGGTTCTACGACACATGGAACTACATGATTAGAGTTGCACTTGATTAGTTATGCCAATTGGGTGAATTAAGGTTGCATCAAACAAGTGGACATACAAACCCTAATTTACTTCTAGCAAGCATATAAATATCAAAACTTGAAAAGATATAAAATGTATGAAACATAATTTCTCATCTCGTCATCACATGGTACTATTCACTTGCCATTCCCAGGACTACACTAGTCATCATATTATCACCAGATATAAATCCTTTTCACAATATCACAGGGTATCAACCCTTATCAACATAAGAGGATCACACATCATTCAGGGCTCAACCATGCACAAAGGGTCATTAAGATCATCATATTATTCCCTGCAAGATCATCATTATCTTTCCATGCCTTATAACAAGGCTCAACTGAAAACAAATAGAGGGGGGGTGAATAGAGTTTTATAGATAATTTTAACAATTATTGAACTCAAGCAATCAACCACAAAAATATTGGACAAGGGGACAAGGATTTAGAGTGGTTCCAACTTTAGCAAATACTAAAGTTGTCAGTCCACTACCCGGTTTCTTACCCAACCAGGATTTAGAAAGAATTTAATTTTATTACCTCGCAAGGACTTTACATAAAATTACAATTCTCTCCCTAAACCCTTCAAGCAGCCTTCACCTAGAAGTAATCGCCCAACCTTGAAGCAGCCTTCACCTAGAAGTAATTGCACCACCTTGAAGCAGCCTTCCTCCTGAAGTAGCTTCCCGTTGAAATAGCCTTCTTGAAGTAGCTTCCCGTGCGATAGCCTTCTTGAAGTAGCTTGAAGTCCACCTTCTCCTCCGAGAAGAACCTTCTCCAATCCGCAGCCTCCAACCCTAGGAGTAGCAAGGAGAATACAAAGAATAAAAAGGAACAAGAAGGAAAAATAGAAATTACAACTTATCCTTTTAAGCACAAGGCTTGATTTGCCTATATCAAACGTATTGATCTCCTAACCAATGAGTGTAGAAGTGTAAGTGCTGTGGTAAGGAGATGCTAGCCTATAGGACACAAAATGGGAGCAATGGAAATGAATAGCCAATGTAGGAATTGCTCTATTGCTCACAAACAGATTGCAAATGTAATTGCTTGCTCAAGTATAGCACAAGTGTAGCTTAGGTGTATTTTGGTGTCCTAAGGCATGTCCTATTTATAGGAATGGCCTATGGATGCTTAAGGACGTTCTAGACAACTTCTAGGGGCTTCTAAGTGCTTAACTAGCCGTTAGATATAAGTTAGGTGCATTAGTAACGGCTAGTTACTTTATTCTGCAGTTGCTGTCAGAGACCATCTCGGTCGACAATTTGTCGACCGAGATACCTACTCGGTCGAAGTTTTGTCGACCGACAGGCTCTCTGGATCAACGTTCATTTGCAACTGCCAACTACTTTGTCAGCTGTGTCTAACGGCTACTTGGGTCATTCTCGGTCGAGAAGTTTGTCGACCGAGAGTGTCTCGGTCTAGGAGTTTGGTCGACCGAGATTGACCCTGTTTCAATCTTTCAATTTAGGCACTAAGTAAATGTATGAGTGTGCATATGTGAAACTATTTGAAAGGGATGACCTATCTAAGTGTGGTGATTGGCTAGGGAAGATCTAACACTTGATTTACATGAAATCTAAGTACTTGTACATTATATGTTTTTACAAGTTTACAATTGATTACATTGCATGACATTTACAATCATTCAAGCGTATGGATTCCCTAGAGCTTTGTCATCCACCTCATTCCTGCAACACTCAAGTAGCACGTTAGATTAACAAGAATGAAATGTTTGTCATCATCGAAACAAGGGGATTTATCATAATGTCCAATTTATCCAACAATCTCCCCCTTTTGAAGATGACAAACATTTCCTAAATATGAAATAAGGAAATATAAAGCATGTGAGTTTCATACCTGAAAATTACCTTTTGTAGCCATTCTTGTTTTGCAAGTGAGTGCAAGATGTTATGAAACTCATTTTATATTTTTGATTTTATATTCTTTCTCCCCCTTTGTCATTTCAAAAAGATATCCAAGTTGAATATTTTATTTTTCTTCTCCCCCTTAATTTTATATTATGCTCCCCCTTAAATAGATATCTATTAGGAGCATGGATTGAATATCATTTTTGTCTTAATTTATCCATAATTTGTTTCTCAATCATTTGCAAAGGATGTTAAGCCTTGAAACGATATGAGATTCCCTTAAGCTTATGATGAATGTATATTGATTTCTCATCTATCAAGGGATGTTAAGCCCTAAATTAAATGAGAATCCTGTAATTCTTAGAGTTCATAAAAATGTCTCTAATCAAATACAAGGGATGTTAAGCCCTGATTTGTTTAGAGAGTTCCTTTAAGTATAAGATCATTCATGGATTTCTTTATATCCAATAGTAAAAATACTAAGGTATGAACAAGCTCCAAGTGATGTTTACGATGTTTTTCTAAGCTTCTTAATCAATTAATCCAATTTGTTGTTATGAGCTCCCCCTTAATCTTATAATTAAAGCAATTTAAAGCTTCTAAGGTCACAAATGATTTTAAATTTTGATTTTGACCTTTATCAAAAGTATACTAAGATTAAGTACAAAAAAAATGATGTCCAAATAAGCATTTTGTCAAAGCTTATTTTAGGTCGCCCTTGACTGCGACCATGGCGCCCCTTGGTCAATTTTAATTTTAACCAAGAGGCAAATTCTGCAGATTTCCAAGATAAACATTCATATGTGAAGTATAATTTCTGCAGATGGCTATAAATATCAATTTGAAGCACATTAAGATATACCTATTATGAAGACTTAATATGAGCATCATAGTGAAGTCTTTAACCTTGATTTTTCTAGAATGCATGTTTTACATTCATTGTAAATAATGTTTCATATGCTTTGCTATGGGTACATAAATATCAAATCTCATTTCTTCTTATACCCTTATCATAAGATTCTTTAGAAAGATATATTTTGAAAGCAAGATTAATATCTTAAAGTCAAGATTTTTGCTTTTGATTTCTTAGAACAAGCAAATAGATAAAAACATTAATATTTTGTTCTAAGAGGCATCGTTTGGCTTGTCATAGCAACATCATCATCACGAACTGTGTCCACAAGCATTATCTATTATGTCAAGATGCTTTTATGCTAATGACATTTGCAATTATCTGAATCACAATGATCATTCATGGTTTGTATATATGAATCAAAGCTTATTTTAAACCAATGAAACATAATGATCATGATGAAGCATATCTATGATAGAACAATTGAAGCATGAAATTTAACCCATGGTTTTTATGTAACTAGATCAAGGAATACTTAGAATGGACCTATATGATTCAAGTGAAGGCATGTTGCAAATATCAATTGTGATTTGTCTTAAAGATTCATTCATAATTCCAATTAAGTTTATAGCAGACTGAGCTAGTCGGTTTCCAAAAACTTATTCGGTCGAACTCTTCTCAACCGAAATATTTTCGGTCGAAGTATTTCTCGACCGGGAATGTTTCTGCAAATTTTATTCAGCAATTTGTATGTATAAGTTCTGTTACAGGTGTCAAATCCTATTTACTCTTGTTTTCAGAAGCATTTTTCCTTGAATCCTTACTTTTTATTTCTTAGAACAAATAAATGGATAAAACATTAAAAAAAAATTGTTCTAAAGAAACATAGTTATTGAAATATAATAATCATGATGCTATAGAGAGGTAGAAGCATATCCATAGTGCAATAATTTAAATTGCAACACATACATGGTTCATGTATAGATATTCCAAGGATTACTTAGGAAAACCATGTAAATTATGATAAAACAGTAATTTCCTTGGTTAAGCTAATCATGCTTTTTCAGTTTTAAATCCAACCATTGAGAGTAAACCAAAATAGTCTCATATAAGTTTTCAATTTTAAGACAAACTTTTATAACTGATCATGCCGAAGAAACTTTTCAAACAATGAATAAGGTTTGTTCAAGATTAGTCTTCTTACAGCACTTTTGCAATATGTTTAAGGATTTTCTACTCATAATGTTATATAATGTAAACGATCAATATGTCTTGCTACAAAAATTGTCTTCCAAGATTTTATTCTTGATTTGCATGTTAATTCAATCATCAATAACAATTTGATAGCAAACTAGGTTGATTGAAAAACAATTTCAAAAGATTTATGTCAGACTTGACAACAGAAGCCTGCACGGTCGACCATTTCTCGACCGACAGGTCCCTCGGTCGACAGTGTCTTGACCGAGAAAGGTTCTGTGTTGTTTCAAACCTGTTTTCAAATATTGTTTATAATTAAAAGCAAAAGTATGAAAGTTAAAGCTCGATTTAGTTGAGATATTTAAATATCAAAGCAACATTTAGGTTAAATCTCAACTAATCATATACATTTTGTGAATCCAAACTAAACAAGTAGTTTAAGATGTATATTTGGAAATTTAATTTCTTGGATTAACTTGGTGTCCTATTATGTTAAGTTGAGATAGACATAGAGATATACAACTTAGAATCTTTGGTCATATCTCAACTTAATTTTATCCATTTAGTTTGGGGTTTTTGGAACCCATACTAACTCAACATTCTTTTTCTTGTATGGGCATGAAAAAGAGTAATGTCCAACACGTGAGCAATAATGGCAACATATAGAATCAACCTCAAGTCTTTTTCTATGGTTTTGTTCTAGGTTGTTCTTTGGTACAAATGTAGCTTGATGTGCTCGTGTCTTTCTCCAACTAGGTTGTTGATGAGATTTCCCTTTGGGCTTATAACCTAGTCCTCTTCTCCCAATTTGATGATAGGAATCATCCAATATTCTATCAAGGATTCCATTGTTAATTAACCTACTAGCTTCTTGTTGCAACTTAGCGATCTCATCCATTCTTTTCTTAATATCTAGTTTTGCTTGATCTAGATTAGATGATAAAGAATTCCTTTCTTTCACTATATTATCATAATCTAGATGTGTACACAAAACAGGTTGTTTTTGAAGATCATTTAACTTTGCAAGTAAGCCAACCTTTTCTTGATATAGAAGATCATAATTTGTTTCTAGAGTAAAAATCTTCACATCACTACTACTTAGAGATGATTTCAAAGTACGATTTTCAGAAATAATGCTATCTTTTTCAAAACCAAGATCATTCAATTTAGCATATAAATCTTCATTTTCGGATGTAAGAGCAAGAAGTCTAGCATTTAACTCATCGTTTGTTTTACTAGATTTCTTTAATTTCTTCTTGCACTCAATATACTTATTGTGTGTTTCTTCAAGACTAGAAATTAGCTCTTCTTTTGATAAATCAAGAAGGCTTACCTCTTCTTCTTCTTCTTCATTGGTTGTAGCAATAAGACAATTTTTATGGACCTCTTCCTTCTTTTCTCTCCATGGACAACCGATTGTTGTATGGTTTGTTCCTAAACACCAATTGCAGCTTGTTGAAAGTTGGTCCAAGTTGCTCCTTTGCCTGCGGTTGTAGTCACCTCCACCCTTCATTCTTCAAGACCTGGTTAGGGTTCCTTGAAGCCCGCTCTGATACCAATTGAAAACCACTAGAGGGGGGGGGGGTGAATAGAGTTTTATAGATAATTTTAACAATTATTGAACTCAAGCAATCAACCACAAAAATATTGGACAAGGGGACAAGGATTTAGAGTGGTTCCAACTTTAGCAAATACTAAAGTTGTCAGTCCACTACCCGGTTGCTTACCCAACCAGGATTTGGAAAGAATTTAATTTTATTACCTCGCAAGGACTTTACATAAAATTACAATTCTCTCCCTAAACCCTTCAAGCAGCCTTCACCTAGAAGTAATCGCCCAACCTTGAAGCAGCCTTCACCTAGAAGTAATTGCACCACCTTGAAGCAGCCTTCCTCCTGAAGTAGCTTCCCGTTGCAATAGCCTTCTTGAAGTAGCTTCCCGTGTGATAGCCTTCTTGAAGTAGCTTGAAGTCCACCTTCTCCTCCGAGAAGAACCTTCTCCAATCCGTAGCCTCCAACCCTAGGAGTAGCAAGGAGAATACAAAGAATAAAAAGGAACAAGAAGGAAAAATAGAAATTACAACTTATCCTTTTAAGCACAAGGCTTGATTTGCCTATATCAAGCGTATTGATCTCCTAACCAATGAGTGTAGAAGTGTAAGTGCTGTGGTAAGGAGATGCTAGCCTATAGGACATGAAATGGGAGCAATGGAAATGAATAGCCAATGTAGGAATTGCTCTATTGCTCACAAACAGATTGCAAATGTAATTACTTGCTCAAGTATAGCACAAGTGTAGCTTAGGTGTATTTTGGTGTCCTAAGGCATGTCCTATTTATAGGAATGGCCTATGGATGCTTAAGGACGTTCTAGACAACTTCTAGGGGCTTCTAAGTGCTTAACTAGCCGTTAGATATAAGTTAGGTGCATTAGTAACGGCTAGTTACTTTATTCTGCAGTTGCTGTCAGATACCATCTCGGTCGACAATTTGTCGACCGAGATACCTACTCGGTCGAAGTTTTGTCGACCGACAGGCTCTCTGGATCAACGTTCATTTGCAACTGCCAACTACTTTGTCAGCTGTGTCTAACGGCTACTTGGGTCATTCTCGGTCAAGAAGTTTGTCGACCGAGAGTGTCTCGGTCGAGGAGTTTGGTCGACCGAGATTGACCCTGTTTCAATCTTTCAATTTAGGCACTAAGTAAATGTATGAGTGTGCATATGTGAACCTATTTGAAAGGGATGACCTATCTAAGTGTGATGATTGGCCAGGGAAGATCTAACGCTTGATTTACATGAAATCTAAGTACTTGTACATTATATGTTTGTACAAGTTTACAATTGATTACATTGCATGACATTTACAATCATTCAAGCGTATGGATTCCCTAGAGCTTTGTCATCCACCTCATTCCTGCAACACTCAAGTAGCACGTTAGATTAACAAGAATGAAATGTTTGTCATCATCGAAACAAGGGGATTTATCATAATGTCCAATTTATCCAACATCAACAATATCACTTACATATAATATACCAGATCAGCACAATATTGCAGTAACGAGCTAGGAGATATTCATAAACAATCATAGAGGGACTATATTAACATTAAGAACATTCATTTATTACATCAACATACAAGGAATCTAGATATGATTAACACTCATCATATTCATAATGCACATGTTTAGCATAAGAAAGTATTAACCATGTGGCTATGATAACCACCAATTAACATATCAAGGTTATGATCATATTTAGGAGGTTGTTCCACCATCATTCCATCATATCAGAATGTTAAACATGAATACTCATCTTTATCTATTTGCATTAGAGTTAGGTTCACAATATAAATTGTATTAATGTTACTAATCATCACTTATACCCAAACCCTAACTCACGACATCCCCATTGGATCATGGATGCATAATGTGAAGCATCACCATCACATTCCATATTATTCTCAATTATGAGCCCACACATAAATCAAGGTGTAACCATCAGGTTATAGCATACTAGGGTTTGAACAATAATAGAGTACTTCATGTTTGTATTAGTCATTCAAGGACTATTCATACCCAATTACCATCATTTAGTTATATTAAAGCTAGGTATAACAAGCTATACCTCATTAGGGTTACATATCAACACAATATGGTTATCATCCCTTCTATTCATATGGGTGAATAGGTAAGACTAACTTATTAAAGGTGACCCTCCATTTGTTCCATCATCATTCAACCTGTATCACCATACCACAATGTCACCCAGAACCATTAGATGTTTAATAGGTAATACCTTTGGTTGTTTACATAAGTAAACATCTTGGATAAACTACCTATAAAGTTCTTGATTTGTTCTCTAGAAAGAGTCACCATCTAACCCTAGAAATCCCTTGATAATCGATACAAAAAGTTCCATTGAGAGTAGGGTAAAACCCACAATCGACTATTCTGTTAAAACAAGCCATTCATTGTCAACAATTAAGCTCCTTAAGTTAATCATATAAAGGAAACCATCTAATTCACATTATTAGGACCAACATATTACATTAGCCATCATTCCACCTTAATGGAGGAATAAACAGTAGATCTTGACCATTTGGTCAAATTCACATGTTAAAACCATCAGTTACAGTTCAGGTCTGACCATTGCATCAAGTGACCCAAGAAACCATTGACCTAAGGCTTAATTGATGCTAACATTATATGATTAACTCATTATAGATTGTAGAGACCTGATCCACCATCGTTAGTGATCATTAAATCACTATAGGTTGTTAGATCAACAATATATTCATTACTCAATATCAAATATTAAGTTTATGTCATCATTGATTAATAACATTAGTAGTGTACTTAATGATTAATAATTAAACTTCTAATTGGTCCAAAACCTGACCTAAGGGGGTGAACATAGGTTGTCAAAACAACCTGATCCAAGTCACATTATACCTTAGTGCTAACACACACATGATCACAGGTTCATATATAACTGAAATCAGAACAGGGAACATTATAAAAATCGAAATCTAAGTCAAACATATCTTTTTAGTGCATGAATCATCATTTTCAAGCAAAAACATGATCTAGAAAGTTTATGGTAAGCAATAAACGTGGAGCAAGTTATAAATCTTGCCTCTAATGCGAAGATGAAACCCCGCACAGAAGAAATCTCGAGCAGGTAGGGTAGAAAATCCAAGATTAAGCCATGAATTCATCCATCTAGCACCTTTCTTCATCATTTCCTTGAAATCGTGCATCTGATAAATTTCTAAAAGTTGTACTGCCCAGGTTTACACCCAATCCATCATGTTATTGGTTGTGTGCTACTAATTTCAACATTCAACCTGAGCAATTTAGGTTTTGATTAACCATACAAATTCACTGGTCCAATCCACACTGATCAGATGCTAAACTAGATCATATAAAGGCATAAAGAAGCGATTTATGAAATAAAAAGTCGGGCGACGCCAAATACTGCCCAACGCCTGATAACTGCTGTTATCAGCGAAAAATACACAATTAACCAAAAATTTCCAAACACCAAAGTTAATTCATGATAGGTGAGTGAAACCCTACTCACAGTGGTTGGGGATGTCCAGATTCGTCCAGAAATGTATCCAGATCCTATTTCCGGGCAGATTTTGGTCGTCTTCAACCTTTGGTTTAAGCCCAAAATTGGAACAACTACAAGCCAACAGTACCATACATCCACGTACAGGTCAAAAATGAGCTCAGTTAAGAGTTGAATCTAGGGCTAGGGCTTCAGATTTGAGCACAAACCTCATGGGCAGATTCAAGAGCAGCGTTCTGAAGTATTAGCTGCGCCCAGGAGGGCTCCCAGCCGCTGGCCGCAAATCTGTAAGTCAGCCGCCCCTAATGGATGGGTGGTGCTAGGACATGGATAAGGAGAGGTAAAGGAAAAGCAAGAAGAAGGAGATGACGGCGGAGGCTAGGCGCAACTGAACTGAAGTAAACGAGCCCAAAAAAAATCGGTCGTCCTCCCTTCTTCTACTTGGTTGGTGAAGCTACTGTGTAGCACCACATCTGCAGGTAGGCCGGTGCCCTTGCTAGGGTTGTGGATAGGGGCGAGGTTGGAGGAGGGAAAGACGGTTGAGGAAGAAGGGAAGCAGGGTGTTGTTGGATCGTAGCCAAAGGCGCCCAAGAAATCGCCCTTCAATCGCCCACCTAGCTGCTGGCCGCGCTGCAGTTGCGGGCACCACTTAAACAGAGAAAGGAATCGGTCGATTGAAGAAAATGATAAGCGAGAAAAGGGAAAAATAATTTGTTATAAGCTAACATTTTGGAAAAATTGCAAGATTAGCCCAAGAAACTCAAAAGTGTCATAACTTTCACTTTGTAGGTCCGATTTGGACGATTCTTCTTGCAACGTTTCAAGCATGAGATCCTATACACCCTTAAAGCAAGAAAACATGCTAATTAGCTTGTCTCAATTAATCAAAACTCTAATCACATCTTAAGAACTTACTTAACTTTAATCAACATATCAAGGTTAGATTAGGGTTATAAGCATTCAATAATGGTAATTAAGCTCATTCAACTCATTAAGCAAGTTCAGGGGCCTTACAACTATAAACCCCTAATAGGGATTTTTCCCCCGAAATCCAAGATAAACAAAGATGGGTACTTCCTCTGTACCTCATCCTATTACCTTCACATGGTTACCTACATATCATGGTAATGTCACATCATTCATACATATCTCATCTTGGGTCAGCATAAAAATGCCCACATAAGAAGACATATCATAATCCCATAAAAAATGTATCAACCACATCTCACTCTTGTTCAACTTGTTCTCATAGCAGTTACTGCTTCGGAAACCCTAAGGTTTTTGAATAAATATTGATCATATATATGACCATATTTGAAATACTTTGACATGTCATCATTTAAAGCTTGATATAATTTGTATGATATAACTGGAACACTCTGTTCCTCCTATTCATAAATTCTATTGGTACATTGGTTAGTCTAAAGGACATAACTCTAAACTCATCATGGTCATGTGGATTATATCATCCAATTTAACTCTTATGCATTGATATTTGATCATAGGTTTATCTTGAAGGAACACAATATCGCATATCTATTGGCCAACAAACCATCTATTCTTGATAGTGGTCTTGTCCAACTATCACTGAACCATACACAACAATATAGAGTCATTTTTTTTTCTTTTTCAAACAACATTTATAGGATTATTATCAACTCTCTCTCTCTCTACAAGAGAGGAACACTTAGAATGTTCATTTAGTAAACATCTCCAACATTCACATATTTCTCATATTATTGATACATCTTGGATACTAGGATTCATTACCTTAGTATCCACCTCATGTGCTATAAAGAACTCACATCGTTATCTCATCTACTTTTACCAACATAACAAATATCAAGACATATAAAAGGAGTCTTCCTAATTATTGGAAGGCTCAAAAGCAAAATCATCACAAACTTTATGATCGTGGAACCATAGTCCAAACAACCTTATTCTATAGTAAGATATCCATCCTCATATTTAGAATGAATCCACACATACCAAGTGGCAATGATCCACTTGAAATATGTGCCCTGGAAAGAAAAGACACAAAGGGAAACATACTTCCCACATCATAACAGCATTGTTCAGGGTCACTAACAAAAATGTAACCAATTCTATTTTCATTATGTATATTACAACTTCTTATATATCATTTTACCTTTTTCATTTCGGGTTCCTTGCCATTAGCATAGGAATCATCATGATTTACATATCTCATTACTTCTTCCTTGATGAATATTTATCACACTTGGTTATGTTGTCTTATTTTACATGTAGAGAGGAGCGCCAGCTGTGCTTTCCAATTCGGTGATTTTCATTCCTCATTAGTAGCCAAACAAAAAAGGCAATCTCAAACCAAGACATTTTACTGTAATGGGGTTGTTTTAAATTAAATCAAACTACTCTTAACGAGAAATCACAATTTATAGTTCGATATATAATATTTTGGTTGAAAACGTCATTGTGTTGGGATGTACAAAACAAATTTTCTTTTGTCCGTTTTGATTCTTACAAGTAAGATTCGACGACTTTCAACTATCTCACACCTATGAAGCCAAGAAAACATGGAAAAGGCAAGAACCCAACATGATTTTGAAACATTCTCTTTCCTTGTATGTCATCGAATCATCATATATTTATAGGCATCAATAATCTAATATGGATTTAGAGTATATAAGGGTCTATTTGACTCCAATCATAAACTTATAAATACTACCATCATGGTGTTTACCATTTATAAGACCTTGGATAAGTAGTAGTCCCCAAATGTATTTATTTTTTCCTTCTGCCTGTTCTATTGCTTCAATTCTTGAAGTAGATCATCAAATAATGTGGTCTCGTTAGAGATTTTGGAACTATTTTTTGGCACCTAAACTACTACCTCGTGTTCTTGAGACCATGTTGTTTGGGCCATGGTTACAAATATTTTGGTGTGCCACATCCTCTAAACACACTTATACAAATTAGGGCATTACCACTGTGATTCCGTACTTCTAGATTAGAAATATATGTTCTCCTTAGTTTGAAACTACATACACCCATTGTAACTGAAGTTTTTAAATATTAATTAAAATGGAAAAGTTGAAAAATAAGTGTCAAAACTCTACAAAGATAAGATAAAAATTGACATAAGGGATGAACTAATTATATGGGAAGTGTTTAGTGTTCTCTTGTTATGCGTAGAAGAAACTAAACAAGTTGGAAAAGGAATTACTTGTTTCTACATGTCAGTTGTTGTTGTGGTTGGCTCTAACTCTGATGCGCGTGGTTTCTTCTGCAAACCATATGGGTTCATCATGTTTTAAGCTTTGTTTGTGGAAATATATGTAATTTGGGTGAACTTTATACATGCATTCCATTACACATAGTTAGAGTTGACTTCCCTTGTAGTGACCAAGATATTAGTTTTTAATAAAATTTGTGGCATTGTTTAAATCATTATGTACTATAAATAATCTTTCGAAATTCATTGTCACGTACCTTAAGGAACTATTTCTTGTGGTAGTTTGGTTTGGTAAACCCTATTTCTAGTCTAAAATTTAATTTTGTAAGGAATAACCACACCAATGTGTACAATTTTTATCTTGCTCAAGGGCCAATACTAATTTAAAAGTTTTCTTCATATGCATGCGCTTGATCATCTAGACACTTTCTTATATGAAACCATAAATTCTTCACACCCAAAAATTACCACATCTAGAATATGATGAGAATATAAATATGTTTTATTTTGTTGGACTTTTGAAATTCAAATCACACATGATCATATTTTGAAATGTATGTTCTATAACAAAAAATTGATTTAGAATGGACAACTTGACTCTTGAATCATATAACCCCTAAAGCATAATAATTGTATCCCATGAGAATGGAGTATTTTGCTACAATTTCCTCCACATTTATCAGAATTTGGGTTATTGGTTGCTTGTGGCATCCTTAGATATCATCTTCCTAAACTCCTGTGAGGTTGATTTGATGAATCTTTGAATGCTAGATAATCATATTATTAAAGAACGATATGTAAGAAAATGACACTACCATCATTCAACATGTATATTGTTGTAACATCTGTTATAAGAAGTACATGATTACACATTGATAAGTGAATTACACAAGTCAGACCATGTATACTAACTAGGATCTTAACACAATAGGTATATCATGTACATTTTCTCATACATCAACCATCCTCCTATGCTAGCTCTAAACCAAAAAATTACTTCGAACAAGCGGTTAATACACATGGTGTGTACACAGGTAGAAAGATACATATATCTGATGTTTTCATCACTTGAATATTCTATGGAATTAAGGTCATGTAAAATGTATCTTCAATGAAAAATGAGCATATTTTAGTCTTTTTACTAGATAAGTTGAATTGCTAATATGTTTCAACACCATAAACATAGATGATTTGCCCTTCTCCTTGTACGTACGGTATCCCCTTGCCTCTTGGGTTATCGTGGTTATCTGACCATAATCAAAGAGTGGGAACATTGTGCAACTTATCAACTACAAAACATCTTCTCCTAATTTATGTGTCTAAGTGAGTAAAGATACTACTTAATACATTGTAATACTACATAAAAATATTTGAAAATATCAGAGAATACATACATATCAGAATTCAATCAAGAAAACCATAGTCATATATTTAAATAAAACCCATGTACCTTGATTCATAGATTCTTAATAATGCTTGTTCATCTAGGACTCTGGTCTTCATATGATAAGTAGCAATTAATCATCATTGGATACATTGTTTTTTTATTATTATAGGTATTTAGGTACAAATTAGGATATTAGCCAAACCTAGGTTCAAGCTGATCTTTAAGTTCTCTCTAATCTTTTTTTACTAGTATAGATGTCAAGTCTTGTCATGAATCCTATTTCCCCAATCTTTAGACTAGCTTCATATGTAAATTCTGCAATGAGAAACTTTCTAGTGAGGTTGCGAAAGAAACAACAAATAAGATCAATAGAAGGAGGATGGGTATCCCTAGCATTCTTCTCAGAGTCATAGTATGTCATATGGTGAAGAATGTAACACACCCACTCAAATTCGATTTACTTCAGGAGGGAAAGGATGATGAATGTAGTATTTCTTTGGGTGAACATTGCAATTTATTATAAGTCCAATGAGTCACTTCCTAGTATCTAGGAATGAGGATGGTAGGATATCTTTCGTCGTATAGGGATGGTCATGTTTTGAGGAACATATGGATGTCATGGAGTGTAAGATTGGGATCAAGATCTTTATAGAAAGTGGAATAATGGCAATGTAGTTCTATTTTGAAATCAACAAAAAAATCATATACAACCTTTTCACAATAGTTTTAAGTAAAGTAAAATAGATGTTCAAGACACTGATCCACAAAATCATTTTTTACTTCTAGGTCATCTATTCTAACATCTACATAGACACGAAAGGGAAAAGGTGTTTGAGGTAGAAGTTCCTTATACCTATTCACGACCTATGTGTAAATAAAGGTAGAAACATCATAGAACAGTGCATAAGAGTAAGGTTCAATAGCAGGAGCATAATTGGAATCACCAATGACACTTCTCTTGCACCAGCTTAATGCCATTCTAGAGAGAGGGATGAACATTGAAGTAGATGACCTATGAAGAGTAAGGATAAGGGAATAGGTTGATTGGGAGCAGAAGGAGCTAGGGTTTTGGATTGTGATGGTGGAGGGTTTAAGTGTGATCCAAGATGAAGGGTACTTGGTCAAGTTTCTCTAGATTAGAAGAATAAAACTCGACCTATAACCCTTACTAGTTTCGATACAATGTTTTAGACTGAGATTGTGAGTTGGTTAACTTAGATGACAACTATTAATGGTATTTCCTCGTTCTGACCTATGGCAACCCTCCACACAAAATGAGACTACTCAAAACCAAAATAGTGTTTCAACACTAAGTAATCTTGCAACCAAAAAGTATTGAATGAAAATTGAATAAAAGTTCATAATTTCATAAGAAACATTTTGCATAGAGGTCCAACTTCACATATATCATATTAGGTACCTTTAAAGAAGTTCAGTGTCCTCAGACACAACATGTATAAAAAAATATAGTCTAAGAATTTACATATTTACATTGCTCATGGCGTACAACAACAAATTGAGTTGATATACATGATATTCAAATCCCCTTGCATAGACTTGAGAGTACAAGTATGACTCTAGGACTCTACACCAAATCACACAAACCTCTCGAGCTCTACTGGTCTTCAAACTAGGCCTCCTAAACACTAGGAGTTTGTCCACAATGCTAATCACCTAGAAAGTGTGTGGAGACCCACGATGTGAGATCCATGTCCCAATGATATGATATATCTTCTAATAACATCTATTGCTTAAAGAAAGATTATGTACTTTAAACAAATAAAGTAGGTAATATCACAAAATTGAAGGATTAAAAGATTAGGCGTCGTTAGAATCATAAGTACAATTGAATTCTCTTACCACATCATAATACATCTATAAATCAAAAGAATCATAGTAAGGATCACCATCCAATGTGATATGTCAAATAACCCTAAAAGTTATGCTACACGATTGAATTACATATTTTATTAAGCCCTGGGTAGGTTGAGGCATACCACTCATACTACTAGCTGACTACTATGAAGTTGAAATCAACCCCACACATGATCTAAGATGACCAGAATCCTAAGATCTCTTCCCCTCGGTCAATAATACTAAAAGTTGTAGTGGAGCATCAGCCCAACAATGAAAACAACCTAGTCAATCCTGGGTACACAAGACACAAAACTAGAAACCTGGGTATAAACCCTCCAAATCCAAGTTACCGCCACAGTCTCTCTCAACGCATATCCATTCTGATACACAATCTTGACCACTCTCTAGAATCCTAGGATTTGGATGGAAGAAATATACCCTCCATGCACCTGCATATACTCAACAATATACGACTCTGATCTCCTCTTAGGATTACTCATTTCACTATCCAACAAGTTATGACACTGAGATAGCTCTATAGTCTCATGGAGCTGCATGATTAGGGTTACACTTGACTTATTATGTTGTTTAAGTATTTTGACTGCATCAATCAAGTTACATACAAGATCCTATAATATGCTTAATAAATAAATTGTAGAATACAACTCCATAAGATATAAAATGTATGAAACAAGTTGAATGTCATTCCTTCATGATATATTCACTTAACCATGGCCCTGTAGTGGCCTAAGGCTCTGTTTGACAACATGATTAGTTTCACCATGGTCATGCATCTAAGATGAGTCACCGCGTAAAAATTTTCTGGTTGATAATATTAGTTGGATAATTGCAGATGAGTGTGAAAACTGTGTAAAAGTTTACAAGTTGTCAATCTGGTGTTTCGAGACTACTATTTTTGGCTACTCGCAGTTGAATTTTGGTATTCCACCGCCACCGTATCCAAAATGATGTGTTACCAAACGTTGCCTATATATCAAACTAGGGAACATAACAACCCAAAATATCACTTAAATAGAAACAATAATAACTTCCTGTAGGAAAATTATTATCCTTAGAAATGTTGAAGAGAGCCAAATGAGTCATAGGAAATATATCACCAAAATGTCAACATCAAATTCCATCATCTGTAAAAGTTATGGTATTTCCAAGAATTACACATTTATAGGTTCAAAACCTAGCATGAAGGAGCTACTATTCGTATTATGTTTTCTTCTAGTTATCATTTTAGCACCAAATTAGAGAATAAAATCATTATAACCACCATCGGTTAACTACTATATAGTAACTTGTAAAGTTTGGATCGGGCTTATGTACATTGGGCATCAAAACAACACATATATGACATTTTTAGGAGTCACACTACTACAAAAATGGCTTATAACGTCACTTTTAAAGGCGTCGGTTATATAAATACATTGAAACCTAAACAATACAATGTCGGTTTATAAAATAAACTGACATCAATCTGTGAAGGGAGACCAGACATGGGTATCGCTTTTATTCAGTGTCAGTTCCTTAATAACAAACTGATGCCTAAAATTAACTGCCAAATCCAAAATTTCCAGTGAAAAAAATTACCTCTAAATTTTAACATATGGTGTCGGTTATTAACTAATAAACCGACGACTAAAGGTTATTTGCGAGACAGAAATTGGGCACATTTTGGTCGTCAGTTTTACAATAGTGACCGACGCTTATGGGTTTTCCCGCGCTATCCGCAGGAAATGTTTCACACCCTTTGAGCGTCGGTTTTTGATATAAACCGATGACTATGGTCATTAATCGAGAACACTTTTTTTAATCCGCATATGTAGATAGACGTCAGTTTTTTTGTAGTTAAAACAGACGACTATCATTGAGAATAAGTGTCGGTTTTTCTGTAGAACTGACACCTTTAGTTTTATATGTCGGTTTTATTTAATAACCGACACCTAATGTTAACTTAATAGCACCCACGCGAGCCCGACTCTTCCCCTTTCTCTATTTCATTCATCTCGATTTTGAGGGTTTAAGCTCCGGCGACGATTCCTCTGCTCACCGCTCCTATGCCGCCGCTTGCCTCCACTGCCTCCGTTTGCTGGTCCTCCGGCCGCTGCGCTCTAGGACGGCGGCCGCCCTTGCTCGATCGCCCGCCCTCTCTATTCGCCTCCCACCTCGACGCCACCAGTAGCTGCACGTGGTACCTCTCTTCTCGCCGCCCTCTCTGCTCGCCCACCCTCTCTACTCACCGCCGCCTGCTTCTGCTCCGCCACCTTCTCCTCTGCTCTAGCCGGCACCTTCTCCTCTGCCTCACTGCCGCTTCTGCTCTGGCCGACCTCCTCCTTTGCTCTAGCCGGCCTGCTTCTGCTCTCCGTCGGTCGTCTGCTGCTGCTCACCGTCGGTCGTCTGCTGCTGCTGCTGCTCACCGCCAGCCACATTCTCCTCCTTTCCTCCGCCGCCGCCTAGGTACCCTTATTCCTCCTCTTCTTCCTCTAGCGGATTCCTACATATGGATACTAGTTGTTTGTTTTTTTCCTTTGCTGATGCTCCCCTCTCACTCGATGAGTGATGGTCGAGTTTTTTGTGGGCTTGTTTCTTGGCTAGTTCTCTATAAGGTTACATGACTAATTATTTCTTTGAAAAGGGGGTGTTATTCTTTACCTCTCCAATCTTAACATAGATACTCCAGATCTAACATATCAATCGTTTTTTGTTAAACCCTTGATGAAAACTTCAGATAGGTGCTTTAGATGTTTTAACCCTAATTAACACCAAAAGTGGATTAACGTGACCTCAACATATATGTTAATGCTTAATGTGATGCAGTAAGACATTGAATGATAGGTAGCGATGGTGAAATTCATTCCGGCCTGTGTTACTTTCATATGATAATTTCGTTCAACCCTTTTATTAATCACTACTTTAGAATAATCAATATTTAATTCAACCCTTTTATTAATCACAGAATAATCAATCAATCCAGCTTTTATCTTAAATATTAGTTAAATAATCACAACCTTAGAAACATATCAGTTTGTCCCCTAGTCAAATCACATCCAGACCTGCACAAAGATTAGACCAAGATTTTAAACCATCACTCATCCACGAGTTTCCTCCACTACATATGTTGTTATGAATAACCTTAATGTTGCTTTTGTTATAACAATCTGGAAAAATGTTGCTTTTGTTATATATTGGGCATGCTACTTAATTTTCTATGGTATAGCTACCACGAGTTTTGTTACAAATATATGTATATCAGTTTAAGGACATGTTTCTATTGTGACATGTTGAGTTTTCTTCTATGTTATACCCACCACGATTTGTGTTATAAAATAATACATTGATTAATTTAGGAAGCATTGATATGTTGTTATGGCTGTCCACAAGTGTTTTTATAAGAAAATTGTGTGTTGAATGAGGTTGTGAACAAGGGACTGGTGTTATATTATGTTGGCCTAGAAACCTGTCCAAGATTTACTCATTAGGAGTAAATCTTGAATAGTCCCTAGTTTGGGACTGTTCTTGAACACCTAATCTCACTTAGGATGTAAGTGTATAATGTGTATTTGGTTTTCAAGAAAATTCGGGTAGCATTTCCCCGTTTGTTCTCTAAGTACATATGTACTTGGAGAACAGCGGGGAAATGATGCCGAAATTTTCTTGAAAATCCAATACACATTATACACTTACTAGTGAGATTAGGTGTTCAAGAATGGGATAGGTGGTACATATTTATTATATATAAGAATGACATCACATGTATAAACCCTAACGTTTTAACCATAAACTCTAATATGTTTACCCTAGACCCTAATCTTGTTGTAATATATACCTATTTTCTCTTTGATCATAGAATGGATTGATCATGGATGTCCATTCGCAATCACTGCACTCCAGAGTTTATTTCTGGTCTTGATCAGTTTATTAGATTTGCCGAGGAACATAGGAAACAACCTGGAGATAAGTTCTACTCTCCATGTAGGCATTGCGGTAACAACTTTAAAGTCAGTATTGGTGACAAAATCAGAAGTCATGTCATGTGCAACGGGATTGTACAAGGCTATACAGAATGGCACTGACATGGAGAGATTTCAAACCTGAAACCAGTGGATGTCGATAGCAGTGCTTGTGTGGAAGAATAAATTGCCTTTGATGATGTAGATGTGAACGAATCAGTTCCAGTAGACATCGTTGATGCGATGATGGATAGTTGTGGGGTAGAGCACACCAAAACTGATCCACCTCCCATGTTTAGAAACATTGTGCATGATGCTGAGATACCGTTATACACGGGTTGTAAGTTTACGAAGCTTAGCGTTGTGTTGACATTATATAAACTGAAAGCTAACAATCAATGGAGTGACAAAAGCTCCACGTCATTGTTGTCTTTGTTGAAAGAAATTTTTCCTGAAGGAAACGAGCTGCCGTTCTCAACATACCAGTTAAAGAAATTGTTGTGCCCAATGGGAATGGAGGCCAAGAATATACACGCATGCAAGAATGATTGTGTATTATTTCAAAAGGACTATGTGGATTTGAAAGATTGTTTGAAATGTGGTGCGTCAAGGTATAAATTGACAACTTCGGGGGAGTCCAAAAGTGGTTCTCCCACCAAGGTGATGTGGTATCTACCTATAATACCACAGTTTCAATGCTTGTTTGCCAATCCTATAGATGTGAAGAATTTGAGGTGGCATGCAAATGTTAAGAAAAATAATGATGGGATCCTACAACATGCATCTGATTCCCCATAGTGGAAGAAGATTGATTTATTGTACCCTAAATTCGGTGAAGAGGATAGGAATCTAAGACTTGGGCTTTGTACAGATGGGATGAATCCGTACGGGACATTGAGCAGCCAACATAGACTTGGCCAATTATGCTTGTTATATACAATCTTACTCCCTGATTGTGTATGAAAAATAAGTATGTTATGTTATCGTCTTTGATATCGGGCCCTAAACAACCTGGAAATGGTATCGACGTTTATCTTGAACCTATGATTGATGACTTGAAGAAGCTCTAGGGTGAAGGTGTGATGACCTATGATGCTTCACAAAGAGAGACATTTTGTTTGCACACTATGTTGTTTTGCACTGTGAATGACTTTCCAGCATATGAGAATTTGTCTGGATATAGTGTCAAAGGATCTAAAGTGTGTCCTATATGTGAAGAGAACATTGATTAAATATGACTAAAACATGGTGGCAAGACTGTATATCTTGCTCATTGAAGGTTTCTTCCAAAATTTCATCTGTATCGTAGGTTGCGCAAAGCATTCAATGGACGAAATGAGGAACGTAGTGCACCTAAACCTATATCAGGGGAGGATGTTTATGAAAGAGTGAAAGACATCGCCAATGAATTTGGTAAGAGATCACAATGTACGATGGCCACAAGGAGTGACTAGTCTTTATTCAAGAAGAAGTCGATATTTTGGGATTTACTTTATTAGAGTTCTTTGACAGTCAGGCATTGTATCGATGTCATGCACGTTGAGAAAAATGTATGTGATAGCGTCATCGATACTCTGTTGAATATACCAAGTAAGACTAAAGATGGGATAAAATCCAGAATGGACCTACATGAAATGGGAATAAGGAAAGAATTAACATAAGTAGTTAGTAGCGATAGGAGACCATACTTACCTCCCGTTTGTTATACATTGTCTAGAAAGGAGAAGAAAGCATTTTGTGAATTCTTGGTAAATGTTAAGGTGCAACAGGCTTACTCATCCAACATCCGTACATTGGTATCAATGAAAGATCTGAAGATAGGTCTTAAATCTCATGATTGTCACACTCTAATGCAACAAATATTGCCTATGGCAATTAGATCTATATTTCCGAAGCATGTAAGGTTTGCAATCACCAGACTTTGTTTCTTTTTCAACAGTCTGTGTAGCAAAGTTATTGACCCTGATACTCTCAATAATTTGCAAAGAGAAGTGGTTGTTACCCTATGTCAGCTTGAGATGTATTTTCCTCCGTCGTTCTTTGATATCATGGTACATCTTATTGTCCACTTGACTAGGGAAGTGAAAATGTTGGGATCGGTTTTCTTGCATTGGATGTATCCCTTTGAATGATACATGAGCGTTTTTAAAGGTGATGTTCAAAACCGTTATCGGCCTGAAGGGAGTATTATTGAGGGTTATGTGGCGAGAGAGGTTATGGATTTTTGCAATGATTTTCTGAGAGGTAATGACGCTCCCGTGAATGACAAGAATATTGAGGAGCATTTTGGCAAAGGAGTTTTGGGATCATGGGTGAAAGTAATCAACCGTGAGCAGTTGGAGCAAGGTCACTTGTATATTTTACACAACATCGACGAAGTGAGTATTTATATCGAGGAACATACCAATTTCATCAAGAGACAATATCCTCGATCCAATTCAATGTGGTTTGCTAGAGAGCATAACAAGACATTTATTAAGTGGTTTGAAGATAAAGTCTTACATCAACTATCTCAAACACCAGATAATCTTACTAAAGCCATCCAATGCCTCGCCTTTAAACTAAAATTGAATGTTATGTCTTATGAAGGGTTTGACATAAATGGTTTCTCATATTACACAAAGCGTTAAGATGATAAGAGTGTCGTCCAAAACAGTGGGGTCACCCTTCAAGCGTCTTCATTGTTTTTTGCAAGTGCAAAGGATAAAAGTCCACGCGAAGCTAAAATGTCATATTACGGTGTCATTGAAGACATATGGGAGTTTACCTATGTAGATTTCAGAATTCCGCTCTTTAAATGTAATTGGGTTGACAACAACAAAGAAGTTATAGTGGATGAATTGTGTTTCATGTTAGTGAACTTTGAAAAGATTGGCGAGAAGGGTGAACCATTCATATTGGCATCATAGGCGAAACAAGTATTTTATATCGATGATCCTGTAAATGATAAATGGTCGGTTGTTTTTCATGGTAAAAGACAGTTCATTGAAGATGCTATAGATGAAGAAGAGTACTATGATAAGTATGATGACTCCAGTCCATTCTTAGTTGGGTTTCCAACACCACCAAACATTGAAGCTGGGGATCACAATGACTTGTATGTTTGCGGGGATCATAATGAAGGATTGTTAATTGATAAAAGATCACAATCACTACTACATAAACAACATTTAGTGTCGCTTTTCTGGGCGTCGGTTCTTTAGGAAAACCGACGCCTACAGTATTAGACGTCGGTTATTTAGGCAAACCGACGTCTATATTCGAAGACCAGCCAGACACGGGTACCGCTTTGAATACAGCGTCGGTTGTTAATAACAAACCGACGCCTAAAGTCACCCACGAAATCCAATTTTTGAGAAAACAAAATAGTGTCACTTTCAGCGTCGGTTATGTAGATAGAAACTGACGCCTATGCACGATGAAAATTTGCGCGAAAAGTGTCACTTTCAGCGTCGGTTAACCTTTTATAACCGACGCTGAAAGTGGTTCCCGCCAAACAATTTCGTGAAAATATCGTCCAATTGGACGTCGGTTGGTTCAAACAACCGACGCTAAAGAGGTTTAGGCGTCGGTTGTTTTAAACAACCGACGCTATTTTGGAACTTAATATCCCGCGATCTCCCGACTCTTCCCCTTTCTTCTGTTTCATTGCGAGCCGATTTTCCTTTTCTTCTCTGTTGTCGCCCGACCACGCCACCGATTTCTCCTCCACGAAAGCTCCTTCTTCCTCCACGACAGTGCCGTCGTGCCGCCGGTGCACCCCCTTCTCCGCCGCCACTGTTGCTGCCTTCTTCCCCTTCTCTGCGCCCCCTTCTCCGCCGCGCCCCCTTCTCCGCAGCCACTGCTGCTCCTTGGTCTGCCTTCCCTGCCGCCTGGAGCTCGCCGCCGCGCCGCCTTCCTCCTTGCCACCGCCCACCGACGCCGCTGCTCCTTGCCGCCGACGCCGCTGCTCCTTGGTCTGTCTGCACTACCGCCTGGAGCTCGCCGGCCACCACTGCACCTGCCTGCCCTGCCGCCTGGAGCTCGCCGGTCACCGCCACCACTGCTGGGAGGTCAGTTGTTGTTGCTCGCCTAATATTGCATCTAAATCTTGGTTTCACCACTTCTTTCACTGAGAACTGAGAAGAATGGCCTACCACGGCCGTGATGGACAGCACGGCCGTGGTAGGCCAACACAGCCGCGTTTGATTTGATTTAAACCCTAATTTGATTTAAATCCATTCTAGCATCCTAATTTGATTTGATTAAACCCTAACATTGATGAAACCCTAACATCAATTGTGATGAAACCCTAACATGTACATATCTATTATTGTGTTTGTTGGCCTAGAAACCCGTCCAAGATTGACTCATTAGGAGTAAATCTTGGATAGTCCCCGGTTTGGGACTGTTCTTGAACACCTAATCTAACTTAGGATGTAAGTGTATAATGTGTATTGGGTTTTTGAGAAAATTTCGGTAGCATTTCCCCGTTTGTTCTCTAAGTACATATGTACTTAGAGAACAGCGGGGAAATGCTGCCGAAATTTTCTCGAAAACCCAATACACATTATACACTTACTAGTGAGATTAGGTGTTCAAGGATGGGATAGGTGGTACACATTTATTATATATAAGAATGACATCAAATGTGTTTGTTGGCCTAGAAACCCGTCCAAGATTGACTCATTAGGAGTAAATCTTGGATAATCCCCGGTTTGGGACTGTTCTTGAACACCTAATCTCACTTAGGATGTAAGGGTATAATGTGTATTGGGTTTTCGAGAAAATTTTGGCAGCATTTCCCCATTTGTTCTCTAAGTACATATGTACTTAGAGAACAGCGGGGAAATGCTGCCGAAATTTTCTTGAAAACCCAATACACATTATACACTTACTAGTGAGATTAGGTGTTCAAGGATGGGATAGGTGGTACACATTTATTATATATAAGAATGACATCAAATGTGTTTGTTGGCCTAGAAACCCGTCCAAGATTGACTCATTAGGAGTAAATCTTGGATAGTCCCCAGTTTGGGACTGTTCTTGAACACCTAATCTCACTTATGATGTAAGTGTATAATGTGTATTGGGTTTTTGAGAAAATTTCGACAGCATTTCCCCGTTGTTCTCTAAGTACATGAGAAAATTTCGGCAGCATTTCCCCGTTTGTTCTCTAAGTACATATGTACTTAGAGAACAACGGGGAAATGCTGCCGAAATTTTCTTGAAAACCCAATACACATTATACACTTACTAGTGAGATTAGGTGTTCAAGGATGGGATAGGTGGTACACATTTATTATATATAAGAATGACATCACATTATACACTTAGGATGTAAGTGTATACCCTAATCGTTTCCTAATATATACTTGTTTCCTAATATATACTTGTTTTCTCTGATCATAGAATGGATAGATCATGGATGTCCATTCGTAATCGTTGCACCCCAGAGTTTATATCTGGTCTTGATCAGTTTATTAGATTTTCCGAGGAACATAGGAAAAAACCTACAGATAGGTTCTACTGTCCATGTAGGCATTGCGGTAACAACTTGAAAGTCAACACTGGTGAGGAAATCAAAAGTCATGTCATGTGCAACGGGATTGTACAAGGCTATACAGAATGGCACTGGCATGGAGAGATTTCAAAATCGAAACCAGTAGATGTCGATAGCAGTGCTTGGGTGGAAGAAGAAATTGCCTCTGATGACGTAAATGTGAACGAACCAGTTCCAGCAGACATCGTTGATGTGATGCTGGATAGTTGTAGGGTAGAGCACACCGATCCACCTCCTATCTTTAGAAACATTGTGCATGATGCTGAGATATCGTTATACACATGCTGTGCTAAGTTTACGAAGCTTAGCGCTGTGTTGAGATTGTATAAGTTGAAATCTAACAATAGATGGGATCACGAGTGAAAGTAATCAGCCGTGAGCAGTTGGAACAAGCTCACTTGTATATTTTACACAATATGGATGAAGTGAGTGTTTATACCGAGGAACATACCAATTTCATAAAGAGACAACATCCTCGAGCAAGTTCAATGTGGCTTGCTAGAGAGCATAATAAGACTTTTACTAAGTGGTTTGAAGATAAAGTCTTACATCAACTATCTCAAACACCAAATGATATTACAGAAACTATCAAATGCCTTGCCTTTAAACCAAAACTGAATTTTATGTCTTATGAAGGGTTTGACATTAATGGATTCACATATTACACAAAGCGCCAAGATGATAAGAGTGTCATCCAAAATAGTGGGGTCACTCTTCAAGCATCGACTTTGTACTTTGCAAGTGCAAAGGATAAGAGTCCACGTGAAGCTAAAATGTCATATTACGGTATCATTGAAGACATTTGGGAGTTTGACTACATAGATTTCAAAATTCCACTCTTTAAATGTAATTGGGTTGATAACACCAAAGGAGTTATAGTGGATGAATTGGGTTTCACTTTGGTGAACTTTGAAAAGATTGGCGAGAAGGGTGAACCATTCATATTGGCATCACAAGCGAAACAAATATTCTATATCGATGATCCTGCAAATGATAAATGGTCGGTTGTTCTTCATGGTAAAAGACAGTTCATTGAAGATCCTATAGATGAAGAAGAGTACTATGATAAGTATGATGACTCTAGTCCATTCTTAGTTGGGTTGCCAACTCCACAAAATATTGAAGCTAATGATGACTTATATGTGCGCGGAGATCACAATGAAGGATTGTTAATTGATAAAAGATCACAATTTTAGAGACATGTATGTTTATACAAATGCTAAATGTTTGCCTTTTTTTAGTTAATACAAATGCTAAATGTTTGCCTTTTTCTAGTTAATACAAATGCTAAATGTTTGCCTTTTTAATGACATTTTCAGATGGCTGACCATGATGAGCATGATGTCCATGATGAGCATGAAGTCCATGATGAGCATGTTGTCCATGACGAGCATGGCGAGGATACCAATGTAAGTTCTAAAAACATATCCTGTATTTCTATAAAATTCATTATCTTCTAGTTATGTCATATATCTTATATTTCTATATTGGGCTAATTCAGTGTGTTTATTTTTGTCAAATTTTAGGTTGATGATGCACATGTACCCACTGAAGCACTGGAGCAACTTGATGCGCAGCACCAAACACTTAACAAGAAAAGGGGCATCACTCTGTTGAAGAAGTTAATAGCGCTTAGTGGCAGTGGATCCAAATTGGTTGTGGAGTTTGATAATGGAGGAAATGCAATTGGAGTGAACCGCAATAATTTTGTAAACTATCTTGGGTGTACCACTCGGAGCCATTGTGGTGTTAAGTATGATCATTGGCATAAAGTTCCTCAGGGGAAAAAAGACTTGATATGGAAGGATTTATGCGTGAGTTATTATTATTTGCAATTCTATTTTGTAGATTACAAATTCTATTATTTGCAATTCTATTTTGGATACTAGTTAATAACATTTCTATTTTACAGAATCTGTTTGCATTGGATGAGAAGTTGCATCGTAAAAGTGTGATGCAACGTGCTGGAAAGATGCTTAGGAATTATAGGACAAATCTGAACAGACAATACATAAAAGAGGGTGATAAGAAAAAGAAGTCAGCCCTTGAACAATGGAACTTCTTGGACAAAGAAGATTGGGACAATTTTGTTGCTTCAAGAAAATCTGAAGAATTCAAGGTATTAGGTGTCACTCCCAATTTAATTAATATACATTGTATTCACCTATTCAAGATTTACATTTAGTGATACTAACCAAATCATTAATGTGCATACTAACTAGGCCCTCAGTGACGCACAAAAAGCAAGGCGTGCAATGAATGTGCATGACCACACTATGGGTCCAAAAGGCTATGCAAGCGTTCGCCAAAGACTACATGCGGAGTCTGCAGCTACTCAGGAGTCTGCTCCTACTCAGGAGTCTACCACACCCATGCCTTGCCATGATATCTGGATAGCTGGGAGGCAAAACAAGAAGGGTGAAATAAAGAAGCCCGTAACTACTGAGGCGGCTGCGAAAATGGTAAAATACAACTCTTAGAGCAATCGTTTGAATATTGATTATTTGTGGTGTTAACTTACCAATTTCTGTTGATGGTGATTAGCGGGAGCTGCACGAGCAGAGGAAACAAGGCACGTTCATCCCTCAGGGCACAAGGGATGAATTGACAGTTGCTCTGGGTAACCCAGAGCATCCTGGACGTGTTAGGGGTGCATGCGCTGGTGTGGGCATCAAAGCATTCTTTGGGCCATCCCACCGCAAACCCAGAGCGGGACTTTCTCAAGAAGAGGTAACCTATTCTTTTTTTAGAATGTTACTGCAAAAGGAAATTCAATAATAAGAAGCTAATGTTTCTTTTATCCATGTATAGGAGAATAAGAGAGTCGAGGATATAGTTGCTAAGAAGGTCAATGATGTAGTTGTTGAGAAGGTCAAGGAAGAATTGTTGCGGTGGCAGGCATCTCAGGCTTCCAATCAGCCTATGGCGACCCACTCTTCTCCTGATGCACAGACTGTGAGTAATCTTGGAGACCCATCGCCTAACATGTCTGCTGTAAGTATTGTTTATGACATTGTAGCTAGTCTTTTCAAGATGATATGTTTTCAAGATGATATGTATATATGTATAACATTCTTTACATAAATTTGTAGGCATTGAAGCCATGCCGCTTAAGAATACAAGACTATGTTGTTGCAGAGGCGCAGGCTTACCCGTCCCTTCCTGGGGAAAGGTTTCACGGGACTCCAATGCCACAGGGCTACGCTCGTGTGGGCCCATTACGTGTGTTACCCGATTGGAGGGAAGCTACAATGCCATATCCCCACCCGGATATTGATACACTTGCTGAGGCAGAAGGCGGGGTCATATTGTGGCCCAAAGCAGATGTCGTCTACACTACTGAAATTGTAAGATAAATTTACATTGATTTAGACTGTTAATGTGTATATATGATGTCAACTGATATGAAATTATATATACAGGTTAAAAAGAAGACACCAGGAGCACCTAGGCCTCCACCTCCACTTCCCGCATTACCAACTTGGGTTCCAACTGACCTAACATACCCGTTAGGTCCTGCTTGTAGGGGAATGGCATGTTGGCTACGGGCACATAATATACATTGCCTGATAATTGTTTCTTTAGATGCAGATTATGTAGGTCAATCATACGATAGCTCTTTATTTATACAAGATATTATTGAGCTGTTTATGTATGATTGACTGAATACATCAATGATAGAGACATGGATAAGGTGAGATCTTGTTTATACATCCATATACCTTGTGTAAATTCCGGTGATCTGGTTTCTTATATATTAATGCATACGTAATACATGTTTTGCAGCTACTTAGTCGAAGATCATTGCAAACAATTTGCATTTGATCATGTGGGATTTTTTATTCCATCATTGATTAGTATGGTAGCTAAAGACCCTGATAATGTTCAACAATACTGTATAGATGCTTTTACAATTTTTGGTCAGCAAAAGAAGACGATAATAATAGCTCCATTCAATGTCAAGTAAGTTTACTTTATTTATAATTTGGACTTTAGAAAATTCCATTTTTATTGTGCATTTTGAGTTATTAATTGTTCACTTTTTACCTCTAGCAGTAAACATTGTGAGTTACTAGTTATTGTCCCCGGGACGTTCACTGTTTATTATCTAGATCCCGCGGGAAGTACATTAAACACTAAAATTGGACACGTAATGAGAATGCCATTATTCTGGTGAGAAATATTTCATTTTTGTATCTGTTAACATCTGTTATTACATTACTATTTACTTATGTAATTTACTTTGTTATATTAACATGTAGGGGTTTAGATGCATTCAAAAAGGCTGGAGGAACGGTCCCAAGGAAAAAGAACCAGCCAATAAATTGGCAGAACGTACAAGTAAGTTCCCGACTCCAATGTATATATTATTGATGTGAATTGTGCTTAGTTGTATTATTTTGTATGTTTCAATTTATAGTGCGCTACACAAGACAATGGCTGGGCATGCACATACTATGTGATGTGATTTATGCAGATGATTATCAAACATGCCACATTGGACATCGATACCATACATGAGGTATTATATATAGTCTCATTAGTTAGTATGAAATATATCAATCTTATTTTTATATTATTACTTATATATATACATCATTCTCTTTGCAGGTGTTTAAAACTGACAACACTATAGGTAAACGCTTAAAAAATATACATGCTCCATATACGATGGAAGCATTAAATGAAATAAGAGAAGAATGGGAAAAAGCCATACAAGCAGTGGCAACTGTAAGATATAATTGCGATGTTGATAGCGATAATGAATGATACTTTGTAAATGAATATTTCTGAATGTTAATACATGTATTTTAATGTTTCTATATGTGTGAATGTGATAATTGAATTGATGTCTGAATGTATCTACTTGTGTGAAATTTGCCTTGGGACTTTTGCAGGTTTGTGGCTTGTTTGTAGGCTGATATCAATGGATGTCGTAAACCTGCAGTTCAGAAAACTGAACTGTAGGTTCTCATCCTGCTGACCAGCCACAGCAGGCCTGCAAACTGATATGAAAAAAAAATAGATATAGGCGTCAGTTATTTACAGAAAAACGTCAGCAAAGACCTACAGCGTCAGTTATTGGATAAAAACTGACACCTAATAGTACAAATAACTCGACCGTGCAGGAAAGCACGGTCGTGGTGGAAAAGGCGTCGGTTATTCATATAAAACCGACGCCTATAGTACTAAACACGGCCATGCAGGGAAGCACGGTCGTGTCGTCTTGAAGTATGGCGTCGGTTTTTTATAGAAAATCGATGCCAAAAGGGTTCGCGCCACAGAAAACAACGTCGTCTAGGACTCTTTCTGCGTCGGTTACCAAGTAAACACCGACGCTATAGTCCATATAGGCATCGGTCTTTGAGTAGATAACCAACACAGAATGTGTCCTAGATGACGCCGTTTTCTGTGACGCGAACCCTTTTGGCATCGGTTATCTACTAAAAGACCGACGCCTATATGTTAAATAGGCGTCCGTTAAAAAACTGACGCCGAAGTGTTCGACCTTTAGCGGCGCCCACATAGGCGTCGCTCAGAAACCGACGCCAAAGGGGGTTAAACAATCGACGCCAAAGGCTATTTCTGTAGTGGTGAATATTAGAGGCATGGATGTTTATATTTTTATTATGTTTTATTTTTCTAAATGTGAACTTTACAATGCGAATTACTTTACAATGTGAATGTGAACTTTACAATGTGAATGTGAACTTTACAATGTGAATGTGAACTTTACAATGTGAATTACTTTACAATGTGAATGTGTACTTTACAATGTGAACTTTACAATTAGTGTTACTTTACAATGTGAAATTTATAATTTGAATGTGAACTTTCAGATGGCTGCGCATTCCCATGATGACTGTGCTGATGATCACAGGTGAAACAAATATTCTATATCGATGATCCTGCAAATGATAAATGGTCGGTTGTTCTTCATGGTAAAAGACAGTTCATTGAAGATCCTATAGATGAAGAAGAGTACTATGATAAGTATGATGACTCCAGTCCATTCTCAGTTGGGTTGCCAACTCCACAAAATATTGAAGCTAATGATGACTTATATGTGCGCGGAGATCACAATGAAGGATTGTTAATTGATAAAAGATCACAATTTTAGAGACATGTATGTTTATACAAATGCTAAATCTTTGCCTTTTTTTAGTTAATACAAATGCTAAATGTTTGCCTTTTTCTAGTTAATACAAATGCTAAATGTTTGCCTTTTTAATGACATTTTCAGATGGCTGACCATGATGAGCATGATGTCCATGATGAGCATGAAGTCCATGATGAGCATGCTGTCCATGACGAGCATGGCGAGGATACCAATGTAAGTTCTAAAAACATATCCTATATTTCTATAAAATTCATTATCTTCTAGTTATGTCATATATCTTATATTTCTATATTGGGCTAATTCAGTGTGTTTATTTTTGTCAAATTTTAGGTTGATGATGCACATGTACCCACTGAAGCACTGGAGCAACTTGATGCGCAGCACCAAACACTTAACAAGAAAAGGGGCATCACTCTGTTGAAGAAGTTAATAGCGCTTAGTGGCAGTGGATCCAAATTGGTTGTGGAGTTTGATAATGGAGGAAATGCAATTGGAGTGAACCGCAATAATTTTGTAAACTATCTTAGGTGTACCACTCGGAGCCATTGTGGTGTTAAGTATGATCATTGGCATAAAGTTCCTCAGGGGAAAAAAGACTTGATATGGAAGGATTTATGCGTGAGTTATTATTATTTGCAATTCTATTTTGTAGATTACAAATTCTATTATTTGCAATTCTATTTTGGATACTAGTTAATAACATTTCTATTTTACAGAATCTGTTTGCATTGGATGAGAAATTGCATCGTAAAAGTGTGATGCAACACGCTGGAAAGATGCTTAGGAATTATAGGACAAATCTGAACAGAGAATACATAAAAGAGGGTGATAAGAAAAAGAAGTCAGCCCTTGAACAATGGAACTTCTTGGACAAAGAAGATTGGGACAATTTTGTTGCTTCAAGAAAATTTGAAGAATTCAAGGTATTAGGTGTCACTCCCAATTTAATTAATATACATTATATTCACCTATTCAAGATTAACATTTAGTGATACTAACCAAATCATTAATGTGCATACTAACTAGGCCCTCAGTGATGCACAAAAAGCAAGGCGTGCACTGAATGTGCATGACCACACTATGGGTCCAAAAGGCTATGCAAGTGTTCGCCAAAGACTACATGCGGAGTCTGTGGCTACTCAGGAGTCTGCTCCTACTCAGGAGTCTACCACACCCATGCCTCGCCATGATATCTGGATAGCTGGGAGGCAAAACAAGAAGGGTGAAATTAAGAAGCCCGTAACTGCTGAGGCGGCTGCAAAAATGGTAAAATACAACTCTTAGAGCAATCGTTTGAATATTGATTATTTGTGGTGTTAACTTACCAATTTCTGTTGATGGTGATTAGCGGGAGCTGCACGAGCAGAGGAAACAAGGCACGTTCATCCCTCACGGCACAAGGGATGAATTGACAGTTGCTCTGGGTAACCCAGAGCATCCTGGACGTGTTAGGGTGCAGGCGCTGATGTGGGCATCAAAGCATTCTTTGGGCCATCCCAGCGCAAACCCAGAGCGGGACTTTCTCAAGAAGAGGTAACCTATTCTTTTTTTAGAATGTTACTGCAAAAGGAAATTCAATAATAAGAAGCTAATGTTTATTTTATCCATGTATAGGAGAATAAGAGAGTCGAGGATATAGTTGCTAAGAAGGTCAACGATGTAGTTGTTGAGAAGGTCAAGGAAGAATTGTTGCGGTGGCAGGCATCTCAGGCTTCCAATCAGCCTATGGCGACCCACTCTTCTCCTGATGCACAGACTGCGAGTAATCCTGGAGACCCATTGCCTAACATGTCTGCTGTAAGTATTGTTTATGACATTGTAGCTAGTCTTTTCAAGATGATATGTTTTCAAGATGATATGTATATATGTATAACATTCTTTACGTAAATTTGTAGGCATTGAAGCTATGCCGCTTAAGAATACAAGACTATGTTGTTGCAGAGGCGCAGGCTTACCCGTCCCTTCCTGGGGAAAGGTTTCACGGGACTCCAATGCCACAAGGCTACGTTCGTGTGGGCCCATTACGTGTGTTACCCGATTGGAGGGAAGCTACATTGCCATATCCCCACCCGGATATTGATACACTTGCTGAGGCAGAAGCCGGGGTCATATTGTGGCCCAAAGCAGATGTCGTCTACACTACTGAAATTGTAAGATAAATTTACATTGATTTAGACTGTTAATGTGTATATATGATGTCAACTGATCTGAAATTATATATACAGGTTAAAAAGAAGACACCAGGAGCACCTAGGCCTCCACCTCCACTTCCCGCATTACCAACTTGGGTTCCAACTGACCTAACATACCCGTTAGGTCCTTCTTGTAGGGGAATGGCATGTTGGCTACGGGCACATAATATACATTGCCTGATAATTGTTTCTTTAGATGCAGATTATGCAGGTCAATCATACGAGAGCTCTTTATTTATACAAGATATTATTGAGCTGTTTATGTATGATTGCCTGAATACATCAATGATAGAGACATGGATAAGGTGAGATCTTGTTTATACATCCATATACCTTGTGTAAGATCCGGTGATCTGGTTTCTTATATATTAATGCATACGTAATGCATGTTTTGCAGCTACTTAGTCGAAGATCATTGCAAACAATTTGCATTTGATCATGTGGGATTTTTTATTCCATCATTGATTAGTATGGTAGCTAAAGACCCTGATAATGTTCAACAATACTGTATAGATGCTTTTACAATTTTTTGTCAGCAAAAGAAGACGATAATAATAGCTCCATTCAATGTCAAGTAAGTTTACTTTATTTATAATTTGGACTTAAGAAAATTCCATTTTTATTGTGCATTTTGAGTTATTAATTGTTAACTTTTTACCTCTAGCGGTAAACATTGGGAGTTACTAGTTATTGTCCCCGGGACGTTCACTGTTTATTATCTAGATCCCGCGGGAAGTACATTAAACACTAAAATTGGACACGTAATGAGAATGCCATTATTCTGGTGAGAAATATTTCATTTTTGTATCTGTTAACATTTGTTATTACATTACTATTTACTTATGTAATTTACTGTGTTATATTAACATGTAGGGGTTTAGATGCATTCAAAAAGGCTGGAGGAACGGTCCCAAGGAAAAAGAACCAGCCAATAAATTGGCAGAACGTACAAGTAAGTTCGCGACTCCAATGTATATATTATTGATGTGAATTGTGCTTAGTTGTATTATTTTGTATGTTTCAATTTATAGTGCGCTACACAAGACAATGGTTGGGCATGCACATACTATGTGATGCGATTTATGCAGATGATTATCAAACAAGCCACATTGGACATCGATACCATACATGAGGTATTATATATAGTCTCATTAGTTAGTATGAAATATATCAATCTTATTTTTATATTATTACTTATATATATACATCATTCTCTTTGCATGTGTTTAAAACTGACAACACTATAGGTAAACTCTTAAAAAATATACATGCTCCATATACGATGGAAGCATTAAATGAAATAAGAGAAGAATGGGCAAAAGCCATACAAGCAGTGGCAACTGTAAGATATAATTGGGATGTTGATAGCGATAATGAATGATACTTTGTAAATGAATATTTCTGAATGTTAATACATGTATTTGAATGTTTCTATATGTGTGAATGTGATAATTGAATTGATGTCTGAATGTATCTACTTGTGTGAAATTTGCCTTGGGACTTTTGCAGGTTTGTGGCCTGTTTGTAGGCTGATATCAATGGATGTCGTAAACCTACAGTTCAGAAAACTGAACTGTAGGTTCTCATCCTGCTGACCAGCCACAACAGGCCTGCAAACTGATGAAAAAAAAATAGATATAGGCGTCAGTTATTTACAGAAAACCATCACCAAAGACCTACAGCGTCAGTTATTGGATAAAAACCGACGCCTAATAGTACAAACAACTCGACCGTGCAGGAAAGCACGGTCGTGGTGGAAAAGGCATCGGTTATTCATATAAAACCGACGCCTATAGTACTAAACACGGCCGTGCAGGGAAGCACGGTCGTGTCGTCTTGAAGTATGGCGTCGGTTTTTTTATAGAAAATCGACTCCAAAAGGGTTCGCGCCATAGAAAACAACGTCATCTAGGACTCTTTATGCGTCGGTTACCAAGTAAACACCGATGCTATAGTCCATATAGGCGTCGGTCTTTTAGTAGATAACCGACGCAGAATGTGTCCTAGATGACACCGTTTTCTGTGGCGCGAACCCTTTTGGCGTCGGTTATCTACTAAAAGACCGACGCCTATATGGTAAATAGGTGTCCGTTAAAAAACCGACGCCGAAGTGTTCGACCTTTAGCGGCGCCCACATAGGCATCGCTCAGAAACTGACGCCAAAGGGGGTTAAACAACTGACGCCAAAGGTTGTTTCTGTAGTGGTGAATATTAAAGGCATGGATGTTTATATTTTTATTATGTTTTATTTTTTTGAATGTGAACTTTACAATGCGAATTACTTTACAATGTGAATGCGAACTTTACAATGTGAATGTGAACTTTACAATGTGAATTACTTTACAATGTGAATGTGTACTTTACAATGTGAACTTTACAATTAGTGTTACTTTACAATGTGAAATTTATAATTTGAATGTGAACTTTCAGATGGCTGCACATTCCCATGATGACTGTGCTGATGATCACTGTGAGGGTGAGGACGTGATTGCTCCGCCTAACAATGTTAGTTAATTTTAATTATGAATATATCCCTGAGGTTTCAATCTATATGTTCATTTATAATTATATCATGTAAGTGTGTTTTTTTTATCAAATTTTAGGCTGGTGATGTACCCCCTGAAGTTTTTACAACAATTGATGAGCAACAAAAGAAAATTGAGAAAGTCAGGGGCATCACAATGATGAACAAGTTAATACATCAAAGAGGAATGGACCCAAATTGGCTGTGGATTTTGATCAGGCAGGAAATCCATATGGAGTGAATCACAACTCATTTGTTTCATATCTTGGGGTTCTTACTCACAGCCATTGCAGTCCTATCCTAGAATCATGGCATAAAGTTCCTAAGGGGAAGAAAGACCACATATGGAAGGAACTATGCGTGAGTTATTATTATTTGTAATTCTATTTGTGTAGATTACTAATTTTTAGGATACTAGTTAATAGAAATTCTATTTAATTTGTAGAGCATATTTGATCTGGATGAAAAGCTACATCGTAAATGTGTGATGCAACGTTGTGGGAGGGTCTTAAGAAACTATAGGACCAATCTCACCTGAGATTACATACGTGATACTGAGAATAGGTTCTTGATTGATTCCAATTCTAGACATTGATCAGTATTTCACTAACTCTACACTAATAATTTTTGTTTGTATTCTCTTTGAAAAATAAATATAGGAAGAAGGAAGCCACACAACAATGGAACTACTTGGACCCCAAAGACTGGGAGGAGTTTGTTACCAAAAGAAAAATAGATGAATTAAAGGTATTAAGTGCCACTCCCAATTTAATTAATATACATTTTTATGTATTCACCTATTCAAGATTAACCTTAATTTAGTGTTACTAACCAAATCAATGTGCTAACTAACTAGGCTATCAACGATGCTTAACGCGCAAGGCGTGCACTGAATGTGCACGACCACACAATGGGTCTAAGAGGATATGCAGGTGTTCGCCAAAGACTACTGGCTGAGTCTACTCAGCCTACTGCTACTCAGGAGACTATAGAGTCCTCTACTACTACTTGATAACCTCCAATTTCGTGATGTTATATTAGTATTTTTCTTCCATTTTCTACACTCCTCTTTAGATATATTAGACAAAATCCCTAGTTATCCCCTTTTATTGCAAATAAATTGTTAGATTAACTTTTCCCTTTTTTATTTGCAGAAAAAGACACAAAAAATCATAAAAGATTCAACTAGCCTCAAGACCGCATGGGCTCAAACGGTCCCAAGACCGCATGAAGCCAATCGGTCCCGAGACCGCATGGGCTCAAACGGTCCCAAGACCGCATGAAGCCAATCGGTCCCGAGACCGCATGGAGTCACGCGGTCCCAAGACCGCATGAAGCCAATCAGTCCCAAGACCGCATGGGCTCAAATGATCCCAAGACCGCATGAAGCCAATCGGTCCCGAGACCGCATGGAGTCACACGGTCCCAAGACCGCATGAAGCCAATCAGTCCCGAGACTGCATCGAGTCACACTGTCCCAAGACCGCATGAAGCCAATCGGTCCCGAGACCGCATGGAGTCACACGGTCCCAAGACCGCATGAAGCCAATCGATCCCAAAACCGCATGGAGTCACACGGTCCCAAGACCGCATGAAGCCAATCGGTCCCGAGACTGCATGAAGCCAAACGGTCTTGAGGTTCAAACGGTCTTGAGGTCCAAACGGTCATGAGGTCCAAACAGTCTTGAGGTCCAAACGGTCTTGAGATCCAAACGGTCTTAAGATCCAAACGGTCTTTATCTCCAAACGGTCTTGAAGTCCAAATGGTCTCCAAACCGTTTGGACTTCACTTAAGGCCTATAAATAAGACCCCAAGGGTCCTCAAAAGAAAAAGTTTTTCAGACGTCCAGAGGCTGCCTCAATCACTCCAGAGCAAATCCAACTTCCATCCTCCGCCCAGGGGCTGCCGGTCTGAGACCCACACTCCATCTTGGAGCTGCTTTCTCTCTCTCCACCAAAGAAGGTGGGAAGAGGGGACCTCGTCATCAAGCAACCTGTGAAGCTGGTGGATTGTCTCTCTCTCTCCAAGGGGTTGACTTTCCTCTCTCCTTTGTGGGGATGACGCTCTCTCTCTCTCTTCTTGCCTCCTTCTTTGTCCTAGTTATGAGTGAGTAGTCTTTCTCACTAGGGTGCGGGGAGTAGTCCCGCTACCCATGTTTTAATATCATGTAAATGTAATCCATAGTTTGTAATATAGAGTTTATATCTTTTCAGTTCAACATCAAATGTTTAATGGATGCTTGTTGCTTGATCACCAACTTGTGTTATCTTTTATCTTTTAGTATGAATTGTCTACGTTTGTACTATTAGATTCAAAACTCATTTGTATGTTGGTTCTTGGTGCATGTATCCACCATGTGCTTGGTTCAGTATCTAGGATTGGTTTCAAGAAGTGGAGTAAACTCACTTCCAAATGTTGTACTTTCATACTATGAAATGGAATTAGTTGACGTATAAAAGTACAACCTTGGTAAGTCGAGGAACACACTTCTAGAAGGGAATGATGCAAAGCAGTTGAACATTCGTTCGGGGATGGATGGCGTTGCATCATTCCCACGCTTCTTGTAGTTAGTTCTCCGAAAGGAAACTAAGTCTACAAAGATACTAACTGACTAAACTCTTGTTGCAGGTTATGTTTTACTTTGCATGTCTTGATCCATGTGTAGTGGCGGTGAAAACCGATCACACCCTAGTGACTTTTATCATTGTTTAACCTCTTTAAGTTTACTCACTTGCTTTACTTAACATGTTCTTAGTTCAAAACAACAAAACCAACCTTTCGATCTAAATACCAACTAATAAGTGATTAAGTGAAATTTCAACGTTTTATTTCTTGTCGTAACCAACAAGACCGTTGTCCCGTGGATTTGACCCTTAACTATACTACGATAAGAATTCCACGTATCTTAAAATACGTGGGTGGAGCTCTCTATATAGTATAAGAAAGGCTAAACCTAAAGACTTACCATCTTTAGGATTTTTAGTTGGTGCACGCAATTCCACACAAGTAGAAGCTCCATCAAAAATTGGCACCGTTGCCGGGGACAATGAAACGTTTTAATTTCATTTAGTATCTAGCTAGTTGGTTAGGGTTTTACACTTTCTTTTAATCATAAATCCATATCTTCTTGAAATCATTATATCTTTACCATCATCTAAAAGGTGTTTTCTTTTCTCTACTCAGGTAGAAAACGTGTATGCAATCATCGCATAACCGCGGATTCTCCCCTGATCCAGAGTACGACTCTGAGGTAGAGAGAAGCTTCCATCGCCGAATCAGACTCAATCGCCAACGAGCCAGGCAAATGGCTGAAGATCAACGCCAAGCTGCATTGGTGATGGAGAGGGTCAACGCCGCTATTGCCGCTCAAAGAGCACAACTCATCACTGATACTCATGCTCAGATTCCAGTAGAGATTCGTGTGAAAGAACAAGCCCGCATCATAGCTGAGAATGAGGTAGCAACCCAAGCTGCTCAGTTGGAACTAAGGAACAAGCAGTTGAGGGACTATGTTGTCCCTAAGAACTACGAAGATAACCATCCGGTCCGACCTCTGATCATCAACATACCCAACTTTGAGATTCATACCCAATGGATCCAGATCATGCAGGGCATCTCATTCTCCGGAAGTTCTGGAGATGACTGCATGGATCATCTGAAAAGGTTTAAGGCACTATGCCGACTAGTCCCGCAAGATGGGGTTGCCTTTGATGCAATAATGCTTCATCTGTTTCATTTCACTCTATCTGGGAGAGCTCTGAGCTGGTATAACTCACTTGATAGGGAGCCAATAATCACCACATGGACTCCTCTGGAAGAAAAGTTCTTGGAGAAGTTCTTACCCCCTTCACTAACTTACGAGATCAGGGGACATATTAATCACTTCTCTCAACTTCCCGGAGAATCCCTTGCTGAAGCATGGGAAAGGTTCAAAGAGCTTCTGCGAAAGTGCCCTCATCACGGCATCTCCCAAAACCAATTAATAGAAACCTTCTATTGGGGAGTGAGTGATGACATAAAGCAATTTCTGGATTCCTCATCTGGAGGAAACTTTATGAGAAAGAATTATGAGGATTCCTGGAAAATAGTCACACTCGAAGCTGAGAATCAATCCAACTGGGGACGATCAGTTGGCAAAGGAGTCCTCAAGGTCTATAAAGCCGAATAATCAATAGAGATGAAGGCTACTGCTGAAGCCTTGAAAACCATAACTCATAAGCAACAAGCCCTCAAAACTTCTCTTGGAGAATTTGACAAGAAGAAAAATTCTCAGGTTCAATAGGTCAAGGTTGCCACAGGGACCTGTGAATCCTATCATCCATCTGATCATCCAACTCTTTCATGCGGTATGCTTTACAACGTGATGATGGATATGCATCCACTACCACAACAGTATGAACCAATCATTGACCAATATGAAGAGCAATCGACAGAACAAGTCAATTCTATTCATTCCATTCCTGAACAAGTTTATTATAATCCTAATCAACTAAGGAACCACCCAGGATTTCAGTACGGGAACCCTACTGGGACCGCAAATCCGCAACACCAGACGTAGGGAGGATCCTCTAGTAGGTTACCACTGGGGTTCCCAAACAATTTTAATCAAAATCAAGGGGACCCCAGGAATAACTTCCCAAGAGCTAACTACCCCAGGAACCAATCTACCTACTATCAGTATACTCATCCTCCTCTACACCCACAGCTGCACCCTCAGTTGCAGCAACCTCAGCTAGCACTGCCACCACAACAACCTCAACAAGGACAACAACAAATTCCTCAGAAAAACACTCCTTCTCAGCCAGAAGATGAAATGACTTTGATAAGGCAGATGCTGCAATCCCAACAGACTATGCTCGCTAATCAACAAGCACAGCAAAAGGCAGTAGAAGCTCAGCTTGCCCAGATTGCTGCACAACTGAAGCATCCAGTAGGCACATTTGCAGGGCCACCCGAATCAAACCCTAGGCATGGAAAAAATAGGCCTGAACAGTTGAATGTCGTTACCACGAGATCTGGATGCAATCTTCATGAAACTTCAAGGATCACTCTTGATAATGATGATACACCTGCCTTTATGACGAATGAGAGCCCGCAACAAGGAACGGAAAAGCCCACAGAGGGCACAAAGGGCAAAGATAAAGAACAAGTGTCCACTGAGCCAGAAATCTTGCAGTATAAACCCAGGATCCCATATCCGGGAAGACTGTGAGAAATGAAGATGGACACCAGGTTCCAAAAATTCAAGGAGGAGATGAAGAAACTTTACATCGATATCCCACTCCTTGATGCTCTCTCCGAGGTACCGGCTTGGGCAAAATACCTCAAAACTTTGTTATCAAGGAAGTACATCACTGAGGAACAAGAAAATGTCAAGCTTGCCCAGACCACCTCTGACATCATCCTCAATAAAATGCCAAAGAAGAAGAAGGATCCGGGTTCCTTCAGAATTCAATGTTGCATTGGAAATGCATCTACCAAAAAGGGATTGGCTGACCTAGGGGCCAGCATATCCATTATGCCCTATTCTATGTGCAAATGATTAGGTTTCACCGAATTGTTTCCCACAGCAATGGCAATTCAATTAGCTGACTCCACCATCACCGCACCTCTAGGGATCATTGAAGATATTACAGTTAGGATAGGCAAGGATGCCTATGTCCCATGCGACTTTGTCATCATGGATATTAAGGAAGATCTGAGATACCCGATAATTTTGGCAGACCTTTCCTCGCTACTATCAGGGTGCTTATCGATGTTGAAGCTGGTACCATCATTCTAAGGCTCGGAAAAGAAGCAATTCAATTCCGAGTCCTCAACAACATGAAAGGCCCAAGAATCCAAGAGGAGGTTTTTCTCTTAGACGCAATACAGCAGATGTCTCAATTAGAAATATTTGAGCCATCAGACGAATTAAAGAATGTTCTAACCAAACCAGAAGTCGAATTCTCTGCAAATGAATTAGTTCAACAGTGTCTGCAACACTTAGAGAAAGCTGAAGAAGCACCGACGGCAACCTATGAGGAACTCAAGGTTGTCACCGTTCTAGAAGCAATAGAGCCACCTAAGGCCCCTGAGATTAAGACTCTACCCATGGGACTTAAACATTTTTCTTGGATGAGGAAAAATTATGTCTGATTATCATTAGTTCCACCCTAACAGAAGGTCAGGAAGAAAGGCTTCTGAATGAGCTGAAGAAACACAAAAAGGCCATAGGGTATAAGATAACTGACCTGACGGGCATTAATTGTGCCCTATGCATGCACAGACTACCCATGGTCGAAGAATTTAGGCCATCACGCGAACATCAGAGGAAGTTGAACCCTAATCTCAAAGAAGTGGTTTGCCTGGAAGTCCTTAAATTACTTAAAGTTGGCATAATCTACCCTATCTCTGACTCCCAATGGCTCAGCCCCGTCCAAGTAGTTCCTAAAAAGGGAGGCACTACTGTCGTGCTTAACGACAAAAATGAGTTAGTACCTACTAGGACGGTGATAGGTGGAGGATGTGTATCGACTATAGAAAACTGAACAAAGCCACGCGGAAAGATCACTTCCCCCTGCCCTTTCTCGATGAAGTCCTAGAGCATTTAGCTCATCAGAAATACTTCTGCTATCTCGATGGTTATTCCGGGTTCTACCAAATACCTATACACCCGAAAGACCAGGAGAAAACTACTTTCACCTGCCCTTTTGGAACATACGCTTTTAGAAGAATCCCTTTTGGGTTATGTAACACACCCGCGACCTTCCAAAGGTGTATGTCCGCCATTTTCACAGGATTAACAGAATCCATAATGGAAGTGTTCATGGATGGTTTCTCAGTTTACGGAGATTCTTTCGATAACTGTTTAATCAACCTTGGACAAGTTTTACAACGTTGCAAGGAAAAAAACCTTATACTAGATTGGGAAAAATGCCACTTCATGGTAACTGAAGGTGTCGTCCTCGGGCACAGAGTGAGTGACAGAGGAATCGAGGTCGATAAAGCAAAAATTGATGTTATCTCGAAATTTTTGCCACCAAAAGATATAAAGGGAGTAAGGGCTTTCTTGGGTCATGCAAGTTCTACAGAAGATTCATCAAAGACTTTTCAAAGATATCAAAACCCATGACCCAACTCCTGACTAAAGACACTGAGTTCATCTTTAACCAAGAATGCATGTAAAGTTTCTCCACCCTCAAAAATGCTTTAATTTCCGCACCTATTCTGAGAGCCCCAGATTAGTCGCAGCCTTTTGAAATCATGTGTGTCGCAATCAATTATGCTATAGGGGCTGTATTAGGACATCAGATTGACAAGAAACCTTACGTAATCTACTACGCATAAAAAATGCTAGATGAAGCACAAAAGAACTACACTACCACAGAGAAGGAGTTCCTGGCTATCATCTACGCGTTTGAGAAATTCTGCTACTATTTGATTGGATCCAAAGTCATTGTTTACACCGACCATTCCGCCATTCGATACCTGATTCAGAAGCAAGATGCCAAACCCAGACTTATCCACTGGGTGTTGATGCTTCAGGAATTTGATTTAGAAATTAAAGACAAGAGCGGGGTGGAAAACATCGTAGCCGACCATCTCAGTCGTATCGAAGTTGAAGATGAAGATAAAATCCCTATCCGAGACTCTCTTCCAGATGACCAACTGATGAAGGCTACTCATGAATACCGTTGGTATGCAGATATTGTCAATTATCTAGCTACAGGAATCATTCACCCATCCGCTTCCCACCATGACAAAAGGAAATTTCTCCATGATATAAAGCAATATTATTGGGATGAACCTTACTTGTTTCACCTATGTGCTGACGGACTTTTCCGTCACTACTTACCGGAAGAAGAGATTACCCCCGTCCTAGAGCATTGCCATTCAGGACCCACGGGGGGGCACATGAGCGTAAAGAAAACCGCTATAAAAGTTCTACAGTCAGGCTTCTTCTGGCCAACCATAGCAAAGGACTCCTATGATTTTGTGAAATCTTGCAACAAATGCCAATTTTCTGGCAGCATATCCAAAAGGAATGAAATGCCCCTCACAATGTGGCAAGAAATTGAAATTTTCGACGTGTGGGGGGTAGACTATATGGGCCCCTTTCCTTCTTCCTATGGTTTCTCCTACATCCTGGTTGCAGTGGACTATGTCCCAAATGGGTCGAAGCTACACCCACTGTGTCCAACGATTCCAAACCAGTTATTAAATTGTTCAAAGATATCATTTTCCCCAGATTTGGAGTCCCTAGAACTATCATATCAGATGGAGGGACCCATTTCCTAGAACAAAGTTTTGAAGCCCTGTTAAAAAAGTACGGAGTCAACCACAAAGTAGCAACTCCATACCATCCACAGACCAGGGGTCAGGTTGAGGTATCTAATAGACAACTAAAGGCGATCCTAGAAAAAAAAATCAACAGAAACCGCACTGACTGGTCTGCCAAGCTTCCTGATGCCCTTTGGGCATACCGAACAGTCTACAAGACACCAATCAGGACAACCCCGTTCTGTTTGGTATACGGGAAGTCATGTCATCTTCCAGTGGAGCTGGAACACAAAGCCTGGTGGGCCATCAAACAGCTAAATTTCGATCTTAAAAGTGTCGGAGAAAATAGACAACTCCGACTGTAGGAGCTAGAGGAGCTCCGAATGACCGCCTATCAGAGTGCCAGGATTTATAAGGAGCAAACCAAAATGTGGCACGACGGTCATCTTAAGAGGAAAGACATCGCCATTGGCGACAAAGTACTCCTTTTCAACTCCAAGCTCAAGTTGTTCCCTGGAAAACTTCGAACAAAATGGTCTGGGCCCTTCACCATAAAGCATATATACCCAACTGGAGCCGTCATAATTGTCGACAACAACGGAGGAGAAAGGACGGTAAACGACCATCGTTTAAAGAAATACTACACTCAAGCAGATAAAATGCCAAGACAGACTGTTGAAATCAAAGACGCCATGCCATTAGCATAACAACGTCACAACTTCGTCGAGCCAGCGACGTAAAACCCATGCGCTACTTGGGAGGCAACCCAAGATTTTATCTTCTTCTTTTATTTTCCATTCTTTTATTTACCTTAGGTTTATCTTCTGAAAATATAAAAATTTCACATAACCAAAACACACATAAAAATATAAAAATCCTTTCGACCTTAACCCTCCCAAACGGTCCTGAAACCGTTTGGAACCAAACGGTCTCCAAACTGTTTGGGACCAAACGATCTTCAAACCGTTTGGAACCAAATGGTCTCCAAACCGTTTGGGACCAAACGGTCCTAAAACTGTTTGACCCTCCACCCTCTTTTCCATCGCCGCCGGCTCCGCCGCGATCCTCTTTATCTTCGTCTTTATCGCCGGTGCCTCCGCCTTCCCTTCGCCGACTGTTACCCGACGTTTTGCCTTCCAAACGGTCTTGGAACCGTTTGGGACCAAACGGTCTTGGAACCATTTGGAACCAAATGGTCCTGAAACCGTTTGGCACCAAACGGTCTTCAAACCGTTTGGCCTTCCACATTCGTTTAAGTTTCATAAAAATATAAAACAACATAAATACAAATAAAAATCCACTTCTTTTCTAAGCATGTATTCTTACTTAGGATTTTCTACTTTTTAGAAATGGCATCACCAGATAAGCATGCCACAGGATCCGAAGACACTCCTTTCTGGACAAAGGAGCAAATGCTGGAAGACCGGGCCAAACTCCAGAAGATCATAGACAATTACAACAACACTGGAAAGGCCCCGCCAAATGTCAAAATCATGGCGGTTTTGTGCGAAATTTACCGCATCAACAAGTGCCTGGCCGAGGCACCTGAAGAAGAAGTGGAAGAAATTTCTTCTGATGATGATGAAGGCTCAGATTACAAGCCAAACTCCGAGGAGGAATCCCCAGCTGAAGAATCAAAGGGGAAACATAAAGTCCAAGATACTGCAACTGGACATCCCTCCAAGAAACGAGCCAAAAAGCAAGTCCGTCCTGCCACTGCAAGGGAGCAAATCCTGGCAGGAAACACTCCACCAATCACCAACTCCGCTGCCACTCCCGCAACCATCACTGTCCCCACTTTCCCTCCCGTCACCATCGCAGCACCACCACCAGAAAACCTCTACATAAACACCGCCCTCTCCACCGACAAAATCCTAAAACCTACTAAGTACGTCTGCTCCAGCGTACTACTTAAGATGGGGATCCATGACCGAATTTTCAACATGCTAGACAAAGACAACCTTGCAAGGCTATGTTTAGTACCTGAGATCTCATATTCCGAACCCACAACTGAATTTTTCATCTTTTTTAATAAAGAGCCAGTTGAAAATATGGATAGATCACGGGATGGAGGTGACCGTAGGCTGGTCACCCAACTTTTCAGCATCAAGGTTGTCATCACAGAAAACATGCTGAATGAAACTTTTATTGACAACCAGGAGCAGTTAAGAAAGCCAAGGTTGTGGGAACTGAGAATCCTAATTTCAACAGGAACAACTTTTTGAAATCTCTGACTGGGCTCCCCACCTATGATGCTAAGACATGCAAAACATCGAATATACATTCTGGACTAGTGCGCACCTTACACAAAATCCTACCAGGCACTCTCTTCCCCAGGACAGAAGGAAGGAATGTTACAATCTCGGATCTCTTTGTTCTCTGGTCCATTCTAAATGGAATGCCAGTCAACATTGGACGACATCTGATCTAGAAATTATCTGTCTACTCCTTGGGAAAGGAAATCTGCATGGGAGGTCATGTCACATCCATCATCAAATATCTCAAGATGGATAGACCTCTACCCAGATGCACGCAAATAAAGGGTGACGTCCTTACTAATGAACAAACATTGAAGAACTCCTTCATTATTAAGGAAAAGGATGCACAGCTACATTACATCTTCTACCCTACAGTCAAGTCATCCAGAACCCTGCTACCTCTCCCGGAGCTCACAGACTACGACAAGGAAAAGCTCCTCTTCACTGTCGAGGAGCTTACCAAACTCTTAGCTACGGTAAAAGCACCAGCAAAGAAAATCAAGGCGGGGTAGACTGAACTCAGCATCAATGCCCCGATAGCCAGAATACCAAAAATTCCTATGAAACGACCTTCCACTAGACTTTCACAGAAACAATAGCTGTCGGGGACACCAACTTCCAAACCACATCAAGAAGACAACCCCCTTCCCGAAGATCACATCACCACCTCATCTTTAGACTCCTTCATTATGAGTCTAAATGTTGAGCTAACCGCCACCACCTCACCACCCTCCACCTTTCCAACATCCACCACCCTTCCTTTTTTCCCCACAACCACACTACCACCTACATCTTCTTCTTCACCCCTTTTCCCTTCGGGTTCCCCCTTCTCCACCCCTATGCCCGACTTTACCACTTTCCCCTCCACCTCCACAGTCACTACCCCATCACAATCACTCCCACCACTTTCACCAGAGATACCACCACCTTTCACATCCACCACCACCCCGACACCGCTGGTCACCCCATCCATAGTCACCACACAATTCGCGCCACTATCAGTGTCTCTTTCACAAGGCACTAACACCCTCCCACACAGACCCCAACCACCCCACCCTTCCGCCTCTGGGGTCCCCTTTCCCAATATCGGTGAGGAATTCGGACATCAATTTGACGTCATCCGAAACCTCCTCACCGATCCTTCTAACATTTTACATTCTATTTTTTCTTGTGTGCAGGGATTATCTAAATAGGTGACCATGATCGACGAATAGAAACGCGCCTTGCCCAACATCCTCCAAGATTTTCAGCAACGACAAGATGTGGTGGCTAAGCAAGTTGATCACATCAACAACCACTTCAACAACCTGCCCGAGCTGGTCCTTGGAGCGAAGCGCCAGCAAGAGGCGATGGCTACGCAAGTTGATGAGATCTCTAGGCATACTCAACCTCTACCCGAGACTCTCCGCGAGCTCAAACAGCAACAAGCAACTCTTAGCACGCGCTTGGACACCATCAGCAGCACCCTCACACACCTAAACAATCACCAAGAGGAGTCAACAAATAATGAAATCCAGCAACTACGTGCTCAAGTAACAGATCTTACAACACGACTCCTCTCCTCTGAGGGCCGATACAACGATCTCAAAGAAACACACGATGCACTGCTCGAAACACACGAGCATGTGCAAGTGGCGTTCGATGAGTTACAAGCCACCCATCAGCGATGCAAAACAAAAGCAAACAAGAAGCCAGCAGAAAAAGAAGCAGCTGACAAAGATGACGATAACGATGATGAAGAAGACTCTGACTCCTCTGCCGACTCTAACAATGATACTACCTCCTGAGATGACAAATCTGATGATGGAGAGGATCCTATCCAAGTAGCAGAACCTTCTCAAAAAGGTTATGACAAAGGTCACCAAGAAGGTGGACACCTTCTCAAGTCCCCCACCCACAACGACAATGTAAACATGTCATATGGGGACCAATTCCTTGACTACTCTAATTTGGGATCCATTCGGGACTCTGCTAAAAATGTGGCTTTCACTGAGTTCCACCAATGTCTATTAGGAACCAGCGCAAGCCCACCCGCAACTATCGCTCAACCTTTCTCCGCACTTGACATATCAGTGCCATTTCCCGATGACCAGGATGAGTCAGAATGAGTGTGATTAGATACGGATGAAGAACTCAATTATGCTTCTGGATGACGATCTATAAGGCTATGCAGAAGTGCTAGAACAACCTTCTTCCCCCCCTCCTCCGTAGGAGCTTCCCCCGCCACCATCTCTACCGCACAAAATGCACGATTTAGATATGGCGGCCATCTCCACACTAGATGCTCAGGATATTTTTATACTGAACTCTATTGTTGATGATGCAAAAGCGGGGGAAGACATCATCTATCATAACACAAAAACTAATCGCAAGTTGACACGAGAAGACTTCCGCAACATCATGTGACCTTGGTCCACGATGCCAATGGCAATCTTCCGTGTCCTACTCGCCAACTGTATAGAAGTATACAGAAGTTCTAAGAGGCAGCAACCAGTCTTTAACACCTCACCTGCTCTATCCATCGGCCTTTTATACAAAGATATACGAGTAAAATCCATAGAGCAGTTGTGTGCTGGTTTAGCACGGCGAGCACGTTATCTTACCGTGCCCTTCCAAGTTTCAGATCACTGGCTTTTTATGATTGTAGACACCGAGGCTCGGACGCCAAGGTTTATAATTTTTGCGGCACTGAGCTACCTGCCGGTACAACAAAGTTTGTTGGTGAAGAAGCAGGTGAAGTACGATGCATACCTTTCAGGCTTCTCAAGTTAATCTGGTATGTGCACCCATCCCTCCGCCAAGACTGGAGCCAACCCTGGTTCCAAATTATTAACCCACATGTTCAAGCTGCTGAGGGATCTAGGGACTGCGCTTTTTGCACCATCCGTCACATCCAAGCGCTAAACCAAGAAATCCCTTTCGCTGATCTAGTCGCTGAAGATTTTCACTCCTTGCGAGGGCGTTACGCCATGGAGCTCATTTGTGATAGAAGGTTCTTCAAGGACCCGACAATGGCACCAGATGACGTCCCTCGCTACCTTTTCTCAGCAATACAACGCCCGCAGAGGCGACCTTTCCGACAAACTTTGAAAGAGTTGGATAAATCCAAGGAGACAACCACAACTCTCGAGCAAAGAAAAAGTGACATAGATCCTTTGTCTGCCATAGAACCAACCTTCCCGGACTTTGACCTCAATGCTTGCAAAGGTCTCTCTGACATTGAACTACGCCTCATCATGTCGAGGCTCTCCGCCGAGAAGGATGAACTCATATTCATGTCTGGTGACATTCTAATAATGGAAAACACGATTCGAGAGACTATACAGTTGAAAGGATCTCTCGCTGTAAGCTTAATGGCCGCTTATCAATTTCTCCTCGGCCAAAATAACCCCACAACATATATGGCATCCCCATACATGAAGGATGATCTTTTAAAGCTAAAGAACTTCGGAACAACTGAAGCGATGATCTCCTTTCTACAACAAACAACGCCGAAATTCATCATGCTACCCTTCCTTTATCACGAGCACTGGATGCTCCTGGAAACAAACCTACCAGAAGGAACAACTACAATCTATAACAGTTTCGACAGCCAGTACAATCCACGACAGAGGAATTATGTTGTGACACCAAAGACGCCCACAGAGGTAGTAGCGAAGGAATGCGCTGACAAATTAATCTCCTTTTTAAGACAACATTCAAGGGCTTATGGCAAAGAACATTTTCATCGCCCAACCTTCAACCACAAATGTCCACAACAAATTCGCCAATCAAATGACTGTGGCTTCCATGTCCTCTACTGGATGTACACCATCATGGCCCTTCAAAGACCAGTAGAGGATATGACAGATGTGGATTACCATGCCCTTCACAGAAAGTTCGCTGCTAACCTACTTCGCACACACGGCACAAACAAAGGATTAACAGAAGCCTGATGCCCTTGTCCTTGTACTTCTCATCCTATCACCTTGACACTCTGCAGACAGAGTGAGTGATAAGTTAGGGGGGGAGTACACTGGACAAGGGTGAGGTATCATTTCTACAAACCTTTCTTCTCAATTCTCCCTTCTCTTAATTTTTGTACAAATTCTTTTACACTTTTAGTCTTTGTTTTTTGTTTTAGTTTTCCTAACAATAAACCCCACTCATATAGAATAGCATCCCTCTTGGATCAAGATCAACCCCTGCTGACTTAAGAATCCAGTAGTCCTCAAGAATAAGAATAATAATAGCATAAAGGCATGTAATGGCGAGTTAATAAATTTCCTTCACACTTGACTTTCATGATTTTGCTTCAGTTCTACATCAGACTCTTCAACAAGTCAATATCAAAGCCGAAGAAAGCCAAATATTCTCAAGGACATGAGGGAAATCAGTGAAATCCAAATCAAGGAACCTCGCAAGTGGACCACCAACCAGAAAATAAGTGCATGTCGAGAAATTCTAAGAACAATTTTCTTCTTTTTAATAAAAGAGGCTTGTCCGCCCAACCAAAAACCCAAATATCCAAATCCCAAGCCTGTGAGTTTTCGAATAAAAGCCAGAGTGTTGAATAAAAACATAAGATTTGTGCCATGCATAAGGACTTATATGAAGAACCGATAAAGGTCTCACCCGACCGGTACATTCAGCTGCCCTCACAAAGGCAGATGTGTCATGCCCGGTAGTGAGATCCTAATGTCTTCAAATATATGAAAAGGCTGATAAAGGGCTCGCCCGGCCGATACATTCAGCTACCCTCATGAAGGCAGATGTGTCATGCCCGGTAGTGAGTTCCTAAAAGCATAGATAAACCCTCTCCCGCTAAAAGGGAGAGTTACACAAAATCCCTTAGCCAACCCTCATAACCACTCTAGTTTCTGATAGGTTTTCAAAAGAATTACAAAGCTGATTAGAGTCAATGACATGCACATAATAACATCAGGAAAAAAGTGGTCCCAATACGAACTACGTGATTTAGAGGAAACCTGAGATCCGCGCAACTCTCTATACCAGAAAGAATGAAGGAAAACAGAAGCTCTAATATGACCTCAGGAGATCTCTGATTTAGAACTGAAGCAAGACTATGGAAATCTTAACTAAATAAAATCACCTCACCATTACATGCCTCAGCTCTATCTAGCTTGAGGACAAGCTAGACTCTAAGTTAGGGGGTGATAACCTCCAATTTTGTGATGTTATCTTAGTATTTTTCTTCCATTTTATACACTCCTCTTTAGATATATTAGACAAAATCCCTAGCTATCCCCTTTTATTGCAAATAAATTGTTAGATTAACTTTTCCATTTTTTATTTGCAGAAAAAGACACAAAAAATCATAAAAGATTCAACTAGCCTCAAGACCGCATGGGCTTAAATGGTCCCAAGACCGCATGAAGCCAATCGGTCCCGAGACCGCATGGGCTCAAACGGTCCCAAGACCGCATGAAGACAATCGGTCCCGAGACCGCATGGAGTCACACGGTCCCAAGACCGCATGAAGCGAATCGGTCCCGAGACCGCATGGGCTCAAACGGTCCCAAGACCGCATGAAGCCAATCGGTCCCGAGACCGCATGGAGTCACACGGTCCCAAGACCGCATGAAGCCAATCGGTCCCAAGACCGCATGGAGTCACACGGTCCCAAGACCACATGAAGCCAATCGGTCCCGAGACCGCATGGAGTCACACGGTCCCAAGACCGCATGAAGCCAATTGGTCCCGAGACCGCATGAAGCCAAATGGTCTTGAGGTCCAAACGGTCTTGAGGTCCAAACGGTCTTCAGATCCAAACGGTCTTAAGATCCAAACGGTCTTTAGGTCCAAACGGTCTTGAAGTCCAAACGGTCTCCAAACCGTTTGGACTTCACTTAAGGCCTATAAACAAGACCCCAAGGGTCCTCAAAAGAAAAAGTTTTTCAGACGTCCAGAGGCTGCCTCAATCACTCCAGAGCAAATCCAACTTCCATCCTCTGCCCAGGGGCTGCCGGTCTGAGACCCACACTCCATCTTGAAGCTGCTTTCTCTCTCTCCACCAAAGAAGGTGGGAAGAGGGGACCTCGTCATCAAGCAACCTGTGAAGCTGGTGGATCGTCTCTCTCTCTCTCCAAGGGGTTGACTTTCCTCTCTCCTTTGTGGGGATGACGCTCTCTCTCTCTTCTTGCCTCCTTCTTTGTCCTAGTTATGAGCGAGTAGTCTTTCTCACTAGGGTGCGGGGAGTAGCCCCGCTACCTATGTTTTCATATCATGTAAATGTAATCCATAGTTTGTAATATAGAGTTTATATCTTTTTAGTTCAACATCAAATGTTTAATGAATGCTTGTTGCTTGATCACCAACTTGTGTTATCTTTTATCTTTTAGTATGAATCGTCTACGTTTGTACTATTAGATTCAAAACTCGTTTGTATGTTGGTTCTTGGTGCATGTATCCACCATGTGCTTGGTTCGGTATCTAGGAGTGCTTTCAAGAAGTGGAGTAAACTCACTTCCAAATGTTGTACTTTCATACTATGAAATGGAATCAGTTGACGTATAAAAGTACAACCTTGGTAAGTCGAGGAACACACTTTTAGAAGGGAATGATGCAAAGCAGTTGACCATTTGTTCGGGGATGGCTGGCGTTGCATCATTCCCACGCTTCTTGTAGTTAGTTCTCCGAAAGGAAACTAAGTCTACAAAGATACTAACTGACTAAACTCTTGTTGCAGGTTATGTTTTACTTTGCATGTCTTGGTCCATGTGTAGTGGCGGTGAAAACCGATCACACCCTAGTGACTTTTATCATTGTTTAACCTCTTTAAGTTTACTCGCTTGCTTTACTTTACATGTTATTAGTTCAAAACAACAAAACCAACCTTTCGATCTAAATACCAACTAATAAGTGATTAAGTGAAGTTTCAACGTTTTCTATCTTGTCATAACCAACAAGACCGTTGTCCCGTGGATTCGACCCTTAACTATACTACGATAAGACTTCCACATATCTTAGCATACGTGGGTGGAGCTCTCTATCTAGTATAAGAAAGGCTAAACCTAAAGACTTACCATCTTTAGGATTTTTAGTTGGTGCACGCAATTCCACACAAGTGGAAGCTCCATCACTGCTCCCACACCTCTGCCTCGCCATGCTATGTGGATAGCTGGGAGGCAAAACAAGAAGGGAGAGATATCGAAGCCCGCAACCTCTGAGGTGGCTGCAAAAATGGTAAAAATCAACTCTTAGAGCAATCTATCGATATTGATTATTGTTATGTTTACTTACGAATTTTTGTTGATGGTGATTAGCGGGAGTTGCACGAGCAGAGGAAGGAAGGCAAGTTCATCCCTCAGGGCACAAGGGATGAATTGACAGTTGCTCTGGGTAACCCAGAGCATCCTGGACGTGTAAGGGGTGCAGGCGCTGGTGTGGGCATCAAAGCGTTCTTTGGGCTATCCCAGCGCAAACCTGTCCCAAAAGCGGGACTTTCACAAGCTGAGGTAACTTATTCTTATTTTAGAACGTTATTGCGAAAGGGAATTCAATAATCAGAAACTAGCATTTCTTTTATCCAAGTATAGGTAGATTCCTTAATTGATAGGAGAGTCGAGGAAGTACTTGATAAAAGAATCCATGAAGCAATTAACAAGTGGCAGGTGTCTCAGTCTGCAGCCACTCAGACAGTACTTGTGGCGGACCTCTCTTCTCCTACTGCTGGTACTGTAGAGATTGGGAGTAATCCTATAGACCCACAACCTAGCACGTCCTCTGTAAGTATTTTTATGGCATATATAATAGCTAGTCTGTTCAAGATGATATGTTTGTGTATATATGTATATAACATTCTTTACGTAAATTTGTAGGGCTTGAAGCCATGCCGACTAAAAAGTGAAGGACATATCATTACAGAGGCATCAGCTTACCCACCCCTTAAAGGGTGCATGTTTCATGGGAGTCTAGTACCATATGGCATGGTACTAGTGAGCCCGATACATATACTCCCTGGCTGGACGAATCTTGCACTGCCTCATGCACACCCAGATGCTGAAACACTTGGTGAGGCAGTAGGCGGAGTGATACTGTGGCCCGAAGCGGATGTCCTCTATACTAATATTGTATGATAAATTTTCATTACTTTAATTTGTTAGTGTGTATATATATATGATTCAATTGATATGAAACTATATATATAGGTCAAAATGATGAGACCCACTACATCTCGGCCTCCACCTCCTCGACTACCAAGTTGGCTTGAAGGGGACCTACACGCCTCGATAGGTCCTAATTGTAGGAGTGTGGCAGTATGGATCGGCGAACATAATCCAAATTGCCCTATAAATGTTACTATTCCAGAGAATGCTGCAGGTAAATCATATGATAACAATCTATTTATACAAGTTTAACATACGTATTAATGCATACGTAATAGAATCAAAGTTTTGGATACATATTAATGCATGTCAAACATTCGGAAACAACATATTTATACAAGATATTTTGGAGTTGTTTAGTTATGAATGGCTGAACACATCTATGATAGAGTTGTGGATATGGTGAGATTAATGCATACGACAATCTGGTTTATACATCCATATACCTTGTTTTATATACGGCAATATGGTTTCTTATATATTAATGCATACGTAATACATGTTTTGCAACCACTTACACAAGACATGTACATATTTTGGGTTTTCCCATGTGGGATTTTTGGTTCCATCTTTGATTAGTCTTGTAGATACATACCCATATTCAGTTACTTCATACTGTTGTGATGCTTTTGAATATTTTGGTAAAAATAATAAGACGGTGATAATAGCTCCATTCAATGTCGAGTAAGTTTACTTTGTTTGTAATTTGGACTTAAGAAAATTACATTTTTATTGCGGATATTGAGTTATTAATTTTCTACTTTCTTACCTGTAGTGCTAATCATTGGGAGTTATTAGTTATTGTCCCCAAGACATTCACCGTCTATTATCTAGATCCTGTGGGGAGTGAGTTGGATGTATTATATGGACATGCAATTAAAAGACCATTATTCTCGTGAGAAATATTTTATGTTTTTATATCTGTTAACATCTGTTACTGCATTACCATTTAATTATGTAATTTAATGTGATACATTAACATATATAGGGCTTTACAAGAGTACAAAAAAGCTGGATGAAAGGTCCCCAGGAAAAAAATTCTGACACTCATTTGGGAGAATGTGAAAGTAATTTCCTGACTCCAATGTATATATTATTTATGTGAACTGTGCTTATTTGTATTTTTGAATATTTTGTATGTTTCAATTTATAGTGTGCTACACAAGACAACGGTTGGGCATGTACCTACTATGTGATGCGATTTATGGACCTAATCATCAAACATGCCGTATTAGAAATCGATAACATACAACATTTATTATACATAGTCTCATTAGATAATATGAAATATATGAATCTTATTATATATTATTATAATTATGTATATACATCATTCTCTTTGTAGGTCTTTAAAATTGAGGACTTCAACACAGGTGCAAAGCGTTTCGATGTACATGATCCCTATACGAGAGGTGAATTACATGTTGTAAGAGAAGATTGGGCAAAAGCCCTGCAAAGAGTGGGAATTTTTAAATATAATTTTGTTGACAATGATGACAATGATGAATAAAGAATAACTTTGTTCTCATAATTAATTTTGTATGAATTTTTATGAATTGTCATATGTGTGTGAAAATCATCAATACATGAATGTTTCTACATGTGTCTGAATGTGAAAAGAGATGAAATAAATGGAACAGCAGGTTGCTACTGGTTTCTACATGCGTGTGATGAAAAAATAATTTGAATTAAATGTTCTTATACATGAGTGTGAATCACATATATATAATATTGTCCATCATGTTAATTTTGCAGGTTTGTGGCATGTTGTTGGCTGATATCAATGGATGTTATAAACTTGCAGTTCAGTTCCACTGAACTACAGGTTCTCATCGTGCAACCAGCCACAGCAGGCCTACAAACTGATAAGAAAAAAAATCAAAACATAGCCGTCGGTTATTTGATGAAAATTGACACAAAAGACATAATGCGGCGGTTTTGCACTTACAACCGACGTATATTATACCGTGTTGTTAGGGGATATGACGTCGGTTAATGTTAAAAATCGACGTCTTTTCATCATATGTGGCATCGGTTTCTTTTTGAAAACCAACGACAAATGGTTACAATGTCGGTTGCCCTACTAGTAACCGACATCGATGACCGGCCTAAATCGTGCGTCCTAAAATTGGAGGCGGATTTGAGGTAGTCAAGCTTTCACATTTATAAACCCGAAACCTCCTAGGCCCCCGCAAATTTGTTTATGGGGTCGAAGTAGATATATGGGGTCGAACACAGGGACAAGGGGGGTAGTGTTGAGAACCCAGAATCGACACGCTACACTCCGGCAGGTATAAAGAGACGATAAATTCCCCAAAGGGGAAACAACAAGATGTCACAAATAAAATAAGAAAACTATCTCCAGGTGGAGCTACTAGAAATATTTAAAGTTTTAGTCATTTAGCAGTTTTTAGGGGTTTTCATGCAACAGAAACAGAAAGAACAAACCAGAGCTAGAGCAAGATGTGAAGGATAAGGCTACAGTAAAACAAGCGGCAGCGGTAACGTCCTGCACCCCTCCTCTCAGAGCGGGTACCTCTAACCAAGCTTCAACACCCCTCTCGAGGTTGCTGGACTAAAGTTAGAGTGGAGAGTTATCGAAACAACTCCGTTCCAGGCACTCTCGTACTCCAGAATCGGACCAAACACTAGATCCACAACAGGACTCTCGAAGCTGTTGCGACGGGAAAACACGATTCGGTAGCTAAGTGAAACGCGATCCAAACATGCAAGCTAGAGTTCAGATATCAAACATAGCAGTTTATCCAATATATCGCACCGAACATATAGCAGCAAGTAAAGAAGCATTTCCATTTCCATAAACATTAAAGGTATTAATTACAATGCGTAAATAAAGAATTAAATGAAAGAATTAAAGATAAGTGTTGCCTTCTTTGTGTAGAAGGACGACAGGCTACAACGGCTCTCCAGTCCGATATCGGCCCAGGGGCCTAGCCCGATACAACCGTGTCGGGCTGCACACCCTCTCGGGCGGCACGCTTCGACGGCCGACTGTATCGCTCAAGGACCCTGGCCGATATGCTCAAGTCGGGCGACACACCCTCTCGGGCGGCACGCATGACGAGCAAAGCGTATCGGGTTCGATATCGTGTCGGGCATGGAGCTACGCATTCTACTGTCTGGCATGGGTGTCAGGCACTCGTGCCGCGTATCTACATCGGCTGATACCTGCCCTCAGTGTCGCCCGGTACAGTCCTAGGTGAACCAGTCCCCTCCCTCTCGGGATGAGGAAGAGCTCACCTAGTGTCGCCCGGCATGAGCACTGGGGCACGATACCTCTACTCTCGCGATTCTCCTCGAAGATAGCTCAAGTTCCCAACTGTCCGAACTGTCTTTTCGGCTCCATGTAGCTGCTATTTATAGGCAGTGGTTGGGGGAAATTATGGTGCTCGACGCGCCACGTGTCCTCCGTATTCGCGAGTTTGGTGGACGGACGATACACTTATCACCCGACACGGGGATCTCGGCTATCGGTCACGTGACGGGTGGCGCCTGCCAGTGGGTGGTCCGTGTCGGGTGACAGGCCATGGCTGTCGGACGAGCTTGGGCTCCCTGTCGGGTAAAGGGCGTGTCGCCCGTCAGCTTCTTCTTGCGCGGTATCCCCGTGTCACGCGTCGTTGCGTTGCGCCACCCTGTCGGGCAGTGCTTGTGTTGTATCGGGCCATTGGAAGGCCGATGCAGGTTTGGACTTTTGGACTTATTGTTTGTGAGCCGGGACGGCCTCATTGTGCCAAAACTGGAGGAAAGTTCTGTAAAAGATGGAAGTATTGGATTAAGAGCATTGCTTGGCCAATTATTGCGAAAGTGTATATAAAAGAGAGGAAAATAGTAGAAAAGGGCAGTTTTGATAACAGAAAACAAGGCTAAAATGTCACCAAAATTGGTGTTATCAACTCCCCCAAACATAGCGTTTTGATTGTCCTCAATCAATATTTAAACTTTATTTTGTGATGCTTCTTCTTGCTTGGTACAACTTTCAGGCCAAGGTAAAGCAAGTATAGTAATGCCTTTAGAGATAATGTTGTCTCATTACGAACAAAAGACCTTGCGTTTCCTGCCTTATTATTTCAATAAAATTTTCCTACAACTTCAGTGAGACTTTATCGTATGATTCCGAAGTTAGTTTCCACACCAAACAGCTTTATTTTCGGGGCAGAAAGTTGTGTAAAGGGGTAGGCTAAGGCTTTTTGGGTTTTTCATCTTGTTTTCCATCAGTCCATCCAGGTAAGGGTCCGTTAGCGGGCAAGTGGTCCCTGCAGTCCAAGCCAATTGGCTTTAGAGCAGTGATTTCACATCCTACGTACCACTGCCCCAGATCTACCATGCCTAAAGATGGGTACTTTTGGGAAACAAGTGTGTATATATTTTTTTCTTTTCTCTTATTGGGCACAACTCTCATGCTTTTATTCACGCTCATAAGGCTTCTCTCTCTTTTTGGGATTTTTGTTGGGTAAGGTAAACCAAAGAGACTTCTTGCTGTTTGGGTAGCTTTTTCCTTCTCCATACTCGTCTCTTAGCTGTTTGCGAGATTATTATATTTTTCAAAATTTTCAGCGTGGAAAAACGTAATCTTTTGTTCGTTTGAAGCAACATTATCAGAAAGATATAACAGTACTTGTATCACATTAAGCACAAAGAAAACTAACTTTGCAAGCAGTTGTATCAGATTTTTACTAATACAACGACTTTGTACATATGTATGGGAATAAAAGAAAAATTTTTCAAAAAAATTTATATGAGCATAGGTACGAATACATGATATAGGAGGAGAACAAAATGGCACAAGAGAATTTTTATGCCTCCTTCACTGATACATGGGTACCCCCCCCCAAACTTATTCCACGCTCTGTCCCAGAGTAGTGAAGAAGAGGGTGAGGTCATGCTAGTCCAGTGAAGGTTATTTAGCGGGCTCGTTTGTGCCTTGGAGAAGCTGCAATATGCTTCTTTGATGCAGCCTCCTTATTTTCTCATTTGGAAACAGCCTGAACAAGTGCAAAGCTCTCAAGATGGAAGTTCGAGAGCTCTTGAAAACAATTGTGGGCGCTTCCAACTTAAGAAGATGGAACCGGAATGCCCAGATTCCACCCGGAGGCCACCTGCAAAAGACTCGTATTGTCTCTGTAGATGGTCCTAAACCATCGCAGAAGACAGACTATTATAAGAAGGTGGTCTTCCTCTGAAGCTACCATATCAAGAAAAATTCTCCCGCTCTCTTCCTGCAGTAGTCGACGGCTAGCTGCCCCGGGGTTGTTACATTTCTGCCCGACAGTTGTTGCTTCCGCTCGGCTGGAGGTTTGCCCTGTGTGACCCGTCCCTATTATCAAGTCCAACGATCATCTAAAAGTTAGGTCGGTAGAGATAGAAATCACGATAAGACTTATTTCAAAATTTGGGTACCGTTCATCAAAAGGAAACTCAAGACGATACAGGGTTGGACGAAACGGGGTTAACCGCACGACACAACTTGCCGCCCGATAAGGGTGTGTCGGGAGACAAAGTCGCATGAGGCAAAAGCACGATACAAGGAAAACGTGTCGCCCGGTATGGCGTATCGGGCAAACACTTATCAGTCGTTATGTCGTGCTCAAATGCGTCGGGCGACGCACAAAAATCGACTAAGCTTGGAAACCCGATAAGCATCATGCGATATGAAACTCGTGTCGGGCGATAGGCATGTCGGGCGAGATAAGCAAGTCGGCCGACACGTGAGCAAAGGTGGATCACTGCATGTGTTACAGGTGGCTGAAAAGAGAAGTGAGGCAGCTCGACACGTTGAGCCCACATTGCTATATATAGCAAACTCAGCTGGGGGTAAAATGGGCGTTTCTGGGGCGCTCGTCGGTCGATGAGTCAGGCAATTCCCGAGACGAAGGTCACGTCAGTTAAAACAAGGGCATTTATTTCCTGCACGATACGACGGTTGCTCGGTAATACCATCCGCCATGGCTCCCACGGTGCCCCAGAAACTGCGGCTTGATACAAGCGTTACTGCGCGCCAGCTGAGCGGCTTCTCGACACGGCTTAAAATGGGCGGCTGAAAACCAAAGCTAGGAGAAGGAAGGACCATCATCGGTTTAGGGTTAAGTCCTCGACCTCAGCAAGTATGACAACGGTGACCCATAAAACTGAGGAGCTGGTGCGCTCGGCGCGTGCACCGACTCGGGCCTTCTTACAATTCATAAATTTTGTTTTTATAGGTAATAAGAAAAATGCATCCTACTCTACGAAAGAAAGAAAAACTCGAGCTGCCTCCCAAGGAGCGCTGAAGTTTGTGTCACCAGCTCGACCGGTGTAAGATCATCTTGCTCCACCCTCTGTTGTGCCCATATCTTGCAGACTGACCTCTGCTCTCCTGACAAATGCTTCATCTTCATAGAACCTCTTTACCCTGTGCCCATTTACTTGAAATACATTGGTTTGTCGTAGAGCTCCATCATTCCTGATGGGTATATCTTTGACATGGTGAATGGTCTGGACCACCTCGTTAGTAACTTCCCAGGGAAAAGACGAATAGAGGACTTAAATAACAAGACCTTATCCCCTTCTCTTACGTCTTTTCTCCTGAGGTGGGTATCATGCCACAATTTTGTCCTCTATTTGTAGATTTTTGCATTTTTGTAGGCATTCATTCTAAGCTCTTCGAGCTCTTGAAGCTGCAAAAACCTCTTTTCTCCTGCCTTGTCGAGGTCCATATTTAGGAACTTGATTGCCCAAAGGGCCTTGTGTTGCAACTCTAAAGGCAGGTGGTAGGACTTCCCGTTGATGAGACGGTAGGGGGTGGTTCCAATGGGTGTTTTGTAAGCAGTACGGTAGGCCCAAAGTGCATCATCAAGTTTAATGGACCAGTCCTTCCTCGTTCAGTTGACAGTTTTCTCCAAGATCTGCTTGATTTCCCTATTGGAAACCTCTACCTGCCCTGACGTCTGTGGGTGGTAGGGTGTAGCAATTAATCTTGTGCTTCACTCCATACTTGTGCAGAAGTGCTTCAAACTATCTTTCTCCAAAGTGCGACCCTCCGTCGCTTATAACAGTGTGTGGTACACCGAAACGAGGGAAGATGGTCTTCTCGAAGAGCTTGATAACCGACTTGGCGTCGCAGGTTTGGGTGGTTACCGCTTCCACCCACTTCGATACATAATCCACTGCCACGAGTATGTATTGATACCCCCGAGATGGGGGAAATGGTCCCATGTATTCGATCCCCCACACGTCAAATATCTCTACTTCGATCCAGCTTGCCATTGGCGTTTCATTCCTCCGCCCTATGTTCCCTATAAACTGGCACTCCTTGCAAACCTTCACAAATTGTGCAGCGTCTTTAAACAAAGAGGGCCAGTAGAAGCCTGACTGTAGCACCTTTGCAGCTGTTCTTTCGCTACCCAGGTGACCACCATAGGGGGAGGCGTGGCATTCCCTCAGGATGTCCGCAGTTTCTTCTTCTGGGATGCACCTCCTGTATAAGTTGTCGGCACACTTTCTGAATAGGAGAGGATCATCCCAGTAGTAGTTTTTAGCATCCGGGAATAGCTTCTTTTTCTGATTGTACGTGATGTCAGGAGGCAGTTCTCCGCAAGTAAGATAATTGCAGATGTCTGCAAACCAGGGCAAATTTTCTTCTTGAGCATCTTCTGCCAACATCAGAGCCTCATCGACATAGTCGTCATTGATTGGTGGCCCTCCCTGTCTCTCAGCCACGATCCTTGATAGGTGGTTGGCGACCACATTTTCTGCTCCCTTCTTGTCGATAATTTCATGGTCGAACTCTTGGAGCAATAAGGCCCACCTCAACAGTCTGGGTTTTGCCTCTTTCTTTTGCATTAAGTATTTTATTGCCCCATGATTTGTGTATACCTTGAACTTTGCTCCTACGAGATATGACCTGAACTTATTGAATGCGAAGACGATCACGAGCATCTCCTTCTCAGTGGTCGTGCAGTTTACTTGAGCCTCGTCCAACGTGCGACTAGCGTAGCAAATGACATGGTGATTTTTGTCTTTCTTTTGCCCCATGACTGCTCCAACCGCGTAGTCGCTAGCGTCGCACATCAGCTCAAAAGGTAAACCCCATTCTGGCACTTGAAGGATAGGTGGTGATATCAAAGTGTTTTTCAGAGCCTGAAAAGTATTGAGGCAATCGTTAGAGAAAACAAATTCAGCATCTTTTACAAGAAGATTGGACAGCGGTTTGGAAATCTTCGAGAAGTCCTTGGTAAATCTTCGGTAATATTTGGCGTGCCTGAGGAAGCTGCGCACCCCTGTCACGGATCTGGGTGGAGGAAGCTTGGATATTGCTTCCACTTTGCTTATGTCCACCTCGATCCCAAGCCTTGAGATAAAATGCCCTAGAACGATGCCCTACCGCACCATGAAGTGACATTTTTCCCATTTCAGAACTAGGCTGTTCTCCTCGCACCTTTGAAGGACCAATAAGAGATTCTTCAGACAACTATCGAAGTCTTTCCCATAGACTGAAAAGTCATCAATGAAAACTTCTACGCTGTCTTCTAGGAAATATGAGAACATCGATATCATGCATCTTTGAAAGGTAGCTGGAGCGTTGCAGAGTCCGAAGGGCATCCTTCAAAAGGCATAAGTGTCATAAAGGCAGGTGAATGTTGTCTTCTTTTGATCATCGGGTAAGATGGGTACCTGGTAAAAACCTGAAAAGCCATCAAGAAAACAAAAGAAATCCTGATGCGCTAACCTTTCAAGAACTTGGTCAATAAAAGGTAGCGGAAAATGATCCTTCTTTGTAGCCTGATTTAGCTTTCAGTAATCGATGCACATCTGCCATCCGGTGACGGTCCTAACCACCACCTCGTCTCCCTTCTCACCCTTAACCACCGTCATCCTGCCCTTTTTGGGCGCTACGTGGATCAGACGTACCCAATTGCTATCGTTGATTGGGTAAATGATCCCCGCATCCCTAAGCTTTATTACCTCTTTCTTGACGACCTCCTTGAGCATCTGGTTCATCTTCCTCTGGGGTTGGGCCAGAGGCTTGGTAGATTCTTCTAAGTTGATGTGATGCATGCACAGGGCGGGGCTAAGGCCTTTGATATCATCTATTGAATATCCTATAGCCCCCCTGTGGAGCCTCAACTCCCCAAGGAGTCGGTCTAGTTGATTGCTTGAAAGATTGGCGTTTACGATGACAGGGTTTCTGTGCTCTTCATCCAAGAAGTCGTACTTCAGGCCTTCAGGCAATTCTTTTAATTTTGGCTTTGGTCTGGGTGCCTGTTCTTGGGGCTCCCCCTCCAGAGAGGCATACATCGCAGAATCCACCACCTTATCTTATTCTTGCAAGTCTTTGTCAGAAAGGTTGAAAAGGTCGAGATACCTTGCGACTTCAGGATCTTCGAGGTCGGGGTCCTGATAGCTTATGGCCCTCGCGAGGGGGTCCACTGTCCGGATATCCTCCTCTATTTCCTCATAGAATATATTGTAACTATCTGCGAAACATGCTGATTCAGATAGGGATGGACTTCTCATGATCTCTTTCAACTTGAAGTCCATATGGTCGTTTCCGACCCTCAAAGTGATCACCCCCTCAGAGACATCAATCAACACTCTTCTTGTTGGCAAGAAAGGACGTCCAAAGATGATCGGGCAATGGGGGTCTTCAGCTGTGTCGATGATGACTATATCACAGGGGATAAAGAAATCACCAACCCTGATCGGCACATCTTCGACAATGCCAACGGGTCTCTTAAAGGTGTGGTCTTCCAGTTGAATCCGCATGTTGGTTCGATCCATGTTGGTCAAGCCCACCCTTTACGCAAAACTTAGGGGCATGAGGCTGATGCTTGCTCCCAAGTATGCTAGACCCTTCCGCTCGACATTGTCCCCGATGGCGAACGGGATCATGAAAGCTCCAAGGTCCCTTCTCTTATTCAGCATGTCGGGCTTCAGGAAGGTGGAGGAGGCGGAAGCTAGGTGCACTGTCTCAATCCTTCCTCCCCTTCTCTTCTTTGTGATAAGGTCCTTGAGGAACTTGGCGTATGTAGGCATCTCCTACAATGCGTCAAGGAATGGCACTTCAAGATGAAGCCTCCTGATCGACTCCATGAACTTCACATGACGCTTCTTCATATTTGCCCGTATTAGCTTGTAGGGGAACGGAATCCTAGGAGCATAAACATTCCTTCCGCCTGCTAGCTCTTCAGGGAACATTTGCGCAGACTATTGAACGTCTGCCTGTCTTTCTTCCTCCTCTGCTGGAGTTGCACCCTCAGGCCTTGGCTCGGACCCAGGCCTGACTTCATCAGGGCGCTCCAATGTTCTTCCAGACCTCAGGACTGCCATTGTAGCAGTTTCAGGGTATGGGATTGCTTTTATTCCAGGATTCTCCATCCGAGCAGTCATTTGGGTCAGTCACTGATCTACCTCACGCTGGCGCATCTGCAAGCTGTCCATCTGGCGTTGCATTGAATTCAGAGCCCCAGGGCTAGGGAGCGTGCTCTACACCAATTGGCTGATGATGGTATCATGTCTCTTTATGTAGGCAGAAAGCTGACCAACCAAGTTAGGCTGGTTCGACCTCTCACCTCGGCCCTGACATTCACCCTCAGAAAGAGACCGCTCGCAATGAGACATGGTATCAAAGCTCGGCCGAACAGGTCACAGTTCTTCAGAGTTCCTGAAATAGCACAAAAATTCAAGTTTAGGAAATTGAATTATTAATTTTAAGCAAAGAATAATAGTAAGAAAGAAAAAAGAAAAAGAGTGCTATCAAACTCATTCCTAAGCTTGAGGCACAAGAGTGTAGTTAGTGGATTCGGATTCATCTACAATACCGTTTTCTCCTTGTCCCCGACAACGGCGCCAAAAGGTTGACCGGCCTAAATCGCGCGTCCTAAAATTGGAGGCGGATTTGAGGTAGTCGAGCTTTCACATTTATAAACCCGAATCCTCCTAGGCCCCTGCAACTTTGTTTACGGGGTCGAAGTAGATATACGGGGTCGAACACAGGGACAAGGGGGTAGTGTTGAGAACCCAGAATCGACACGCTACACTCCGCCAGGTATAAAGAGATGATAAATTCCCCAAAGGGGAAACAACAAGATGTCACAAATAAAACAAGAAAACTATCTCCAGGTGGAACTACTAGAAATATTTAAAGTTTTAGTCATTTAGCATTTTTTAGGGGTTTTCATGCAACAGAAACGGAAAGAACAAACCAGAGCTAGAGCAAGATGCGAAGGATAAGGCTACAGTAAAACAAGCAACAGCGGTAACGTACTGCACCCCTCCTCTCAGAGCGGGTACCTCTAACCAAGAATCAACACCCCTCTCGAGGTTGCTGGACTAAAGTTAGAGTAGAGAGTTATCGAAACAACTCTGTTCCAGGCACTCTCGTACTCCAGAATCGGACCAAACACTAGAGCCACAACACGACTCTCGAAGTTGTTGCGACGGGAAAACACGATTCGGTAGCTAAGTGAAACGCGATCCAAACATGCAAGCTAGTGTTCAGATATCAAACATAGCAGTTTATCCAATATATCGCACCGAGCATATAGCAGCAAGTAAAGAAGCATTTCCATTTCCATAAACATTAAAGGCCTTAATTACAATGTGTAAATAAAGAATTAAATGACAGAATTAAAGATAAGTGTCGCCTTCTTGGTGTAGAAGGACGACAGGCTACAGTGGCTCTCCAGTCCGATATCGGCCCAGGGGCCTAGCCCGATACAGCCGTGTCGGGCGGCACACCCTCTCGGGCGGCATGCTTCGACGACCGACTGTATCGCTCAAGGACCCTGGCCGATACGCTCAGGTCGGGCGACACACCCTCTCGGGCGGCACGCATGACGGGCGAAGCGTATCAGGTTTGATATCGTGTCGGGCATGGAGCTACGCATTCTACTGTCAGGCATGGAGCTACGCGTTCTACTGTCAGGCATGGGTGTCAGGCACTCGTGTCGCGTATCTACATCGGCCGATATCGGCCCTCAGTGTCGCCCGGTACAGTCCTAGGTGAACCAGTCCCCTCCCTCTCAGGATGAGGAAGAGCTCACCTAGTGTCGCCCGGTACGAGCACTGGGGCACGATACGTCTGCTCTCGCGATTCTCCATGAAGATAGCTCAAGTTCCCAATTGTCCGAACTGTTCGAACTATCTTTTCGGCTCCCTGTAGCTGCTATTTATAGGCAGCGGTTGGGGGAAGTTATGGTGCTCGACGCGCCATGTGTCCTCCGTATTCGCGAGTTTGGTGGATGGCCGATACACATATCGCTCGGCACGGGGATCTCGGCTATCGGTCACGTGACGGGTGGCGCCTGCCGGTGGGTGGTTCGTATCGGGCGATAGGCCATGGCTATCGGACGAGCTTGGGCTCCCTGTCAGGTAAAGGGCGTGTCACCTGTCAGCTTCTTCTTGCGCGGTATCCCCGTGTCGCGCGTCGTTGCGTCGCGCCACCCTGTCGGGCAGTGCTTGTGTTGTATCGGGCCATTGGAAGGCCGATGCAGGTTTGGACTTTTGGACTTATTGCTTGTGAGCCGGGACGGCCTCGTTGGGCCAAAACTGGAGGAAAGTTCTGTAAAAGATGGAAGTATTGGATTAAGAGCATTTCTTGGCCAATTATTGTGAAAGTGTATATAAAAGAGAGGAAAATAGTAGAAAAGGTCTGTTTTGATAACAAAAAACAAGGCTAAAATGTCACCAAAATTGGTGTTATCAATCGATTTCCCTAATGAGGCCAGACACCATGGCCGTGCTGGCCAGCACGGTCGTGGCAGCGAGCCAGACACCACGGCCGTGCTGGCCAGCACAGCCGTGGCAGTGGACCAGACACCACGGCCGTGCTAGCCAGCACGGCCGTGGCAACAGGTGAGATGGCGTTGATTATCACTAATAAACCGACGCTGATAGTGCCCCAGATGGCGCCCTTTGTGTGGCACAAAGGCATATGGCATCGGTTTCAAAGCTAATAACCGACGCCTATACCCCCCATGCTGGCGCGTTTTCGGTGGCACGCGAAGGGTTGTGGTGTCGGTTTGAGAACCGACGCGTAACAATTGGGCTTTTAGCGGCACCCACATAGGTGTCGCTTAAAAACAGACACTAAAGGCCATAAATAACCGACACTAAAGGCCGGTTATGTACTAGTGTCATCACACCTACACTTTGAATTTTAGATCTCAACATTCAAATAAAAGCTCATTTATAATAGAAAAATGTTAATAAGGTCTAAGGGGGGCTTAACAACTCGTATTATCATCATTCTCAAATAAAATAGTGCACAAAAGGCCATTTTTCTCGTATTATTTGTTTTTCTAGAACAAGATTTATATAAAACAGGATATGAGTAGGAAAGAAACATATAAAAGATTATATCACTCACCTGAAGGTGAAGAAGAATGTCCAAATAGTAGGAAATCTTGAAGAAAAGATCCAAGCTTTATACTCCAAAATCTCCAAGATAGATCCTATCTTCTAGAACATGGTAGATTTAGAGAAAAAGAGAGAAGAAAGAGGATTCTTTATCCATATGCTCGAGCTTCCAACAATGAATTCTGTGAATTTAATCCATGGATGAAGATAGAATATGGAAGATACAAAGAAAGGAACTAAGAAAAAAAAATTTGAACAGTCTTAAGAGAGCAAGATCTGAGGCTTGCATCCACATGAAACCAAAATCTAACAAAGTTTTGACCTTGAGAAGCTCCTCCTTTGTCAAATAATGGCTTTCAATGGTCTCCAGCGGCAAGAACTTGTTTGTGTAGAATGGTTCATAAGAGGAAAATAGCGAGGGGCATTTATAGCTAGGAACAAAGAGAAAGAAGGTCAAAGGTCAAAAATTGCACTTCCATCGATCAATTATCAAATTTTCCATCAGTTTATTCAACCAAAATATCTATCAGTTTATAGTCATATAGGAAAACCAGCAGTTTATGAACATGTAGAGATTCTATTGGAAGTCACACCCACTCCATCCATTGCAAGGCATGCCCAGAACATAAATTGGAAGGACCCACAACACCCATCAAAAGGAATACCAGAACACCCATCGGAATACAAAACCAAAACACCCATCTATAGCCAAACCTAGAATATCCATATGAAGACAAAACTAAAACACCCATTAGAAGGAAAACTCAGAATATCCATCAGATGGCAAACCCGGTCCAACCATTGGAAGGCACATACCATCCCTTCCACACAAGACAAACATCAAGGGTGGTACCTTTATGCAATAAGGTTTAAAAGAATTCATATAAAAAAAATATACACACTATGATGAATACTATGTGACAAAGTATTCATGTGTTAAAATTGTAGTTATGTCCCAAGAAAAGGAAAAATTGTATATAGATCCACACAAGTACATAAATTGCAAAACTTGAGCAAATGAAGTCTGATTTGGATCAAATTTGAAACATAGCTTTATTAAGTTGATATTAAAACATAAGAAAATGTTAAATTATGAAACTAAGAACCCAAAAAAGACAAATAAGTATGTTTAAAAATTAAACTAGGTCAGGTGTCTTACAACCAAAAATCCCTAACAGGGATCTCGCTTCAAAAATCCAATGCAAACAAGGATGGGTACTTTCTATGCATCTCCTTCTCTAACTCCCATGTGGCTTCATATACACCAGGTGATGCCACAACACCTTCACAAAGGCTATGCCCTTATTCCTTAGCTTTTCCACACCCTTATCTATATCAAAATTGGACCCTCAACATTAGAGACATCATCATCCAACTCTACTTCCACTGGATGTATCGTATGATTTGTATAGGGGTGATGCTTTCTCAACATAAAAACATGGAAAACATTTTGTAACATGTGCAACTTTGGCAATAACTAGAGATTTTAAGAGAACTTTCCAACTCATGCCATGATAGGGTAAGTTCCCATAAACCTAGGAGCCAACTTACCCTTCTTACCACACCTCAGCACACCCTTCCAAGGAGATACCTTTAGATACATGCATTCTCCAAGTTTGAACTCTAGCAGTCTATGATAGTTATTGACATACCACATTTTTCTGTCTTGAGGTGCCTTTACTATTGTTGGATCAATTTGATCTTCTCTGTACTCTATTGAACTAACTCAGGCCCAACGTCTGATGCTCACTTGTCTCGTACCAACAAAGAGTTGACCAAAAACACCTTTCATATAGAGCCTCATACAATGCCATATATATGCTCCTCTGGTAGTTGTTGTTGTAGGGAAACTCAATTAGGCTTAGATGGATACCCCAACTACCAAGAAACTGAAGAACACATGCTCTCAAAAAGATCCTCTAATGTTTGACTAGTCCTTTTTGACTGACCATGTGTCTGTGGGTGAATAGTTGTAGCGAACCGCAACTGTATCCCCAATGTTGTATGCAGATGTTCCCAGAACCTACTCATGAACTCAGGACCTCTATCTGATACTATCATAGATGGTATGTCATGTAGAGGTACTATCTCATTAGTGTATAGTTGTGCCAACTTATCTGTAGTGTAGGTGGTCTTGACTGGAAAGTGAGATGACTTTGTTAACCGATCAATAATAACCTAAATGGAATCATGACCTTTGACTGTCCTTCAAAGGAATACCACATAGTCCATGGTTTTCTGATCCCAATTCCATTATGGAATTGGCAAAGGTTGCAACATCCACAAAGGCTTCTACGCTGTACCTCGACCTATTTACAAACTAGACACTTGGCCACAAAATTTGCCACATCACACTTCAAACCTGGCCGATAGTACAAATCTTTCATGTTATGATACATCTTTTTACTACCAGGATGCATCACATACATTGAGGAATGAGCCTCCTCAAGTAACATATCCCTTAGATTGCCAATGTCATGAACCGCCATTAATATCAGATTATGAAAGCATATAATCCCATCATTTAACTAATGAAATCCATCATGCTTCATGTTGTCAAACTTTGATCTGATGTTTTGTATCACGATGTAATCCTTATGTGCATCTCTAATATGCTATGTCAATGTTGGCTTCACCTTTAGTAGTGCCAACAAACCTTCTAACAAGTAGACCTCAAACTATACATTCATTTCCCTAAGAAATACCAACATGTCCCGGTTGTGACATACCATTGAGTGCAACTGTGCTTTATTTGTACACAATGATGAAGATGACTTTCTACTCAAAGCATAAACTAATACATTCTCTTTTCTAGGGTGGTAGTCTATTGTACACTCATATTCATTTATCAATTTCATCCATCTTCTCTACTTCATATTCAACTCCTTCTTTGAGAAGATATAGTGATGATTCTTGTGATCTGTGAAGATTTGACACTTTTTTCCCATATAGATAGTGCCTCTAAATTTTCAAAGCAAGAACTACAACTAATAATTCTAGGTCATGAGTTGTGTAGTCCTCCTCATGTCTATTTAGCTATTGAGATGTAAAAGAAGTCACATTCTTGTCCTGCATCAGCACACTTCCCAACCCATTCTTCAAACCATCATAGAAAATGATGAAACCTTTTCCAGGCTCTGACAACACCAACAATAGAGCACTCATCAACTTCTCCTTCAACAACTGAAAATAATGCTAACACTTGTCATCCCAAGAAAAAGAAACACCGTTCCTAGTCAGTATTGTTAAAGGTAGAGCAACTAAACTTAAGTTCTTAATGAACCTCCTATAATAACCAGCTAGACCTAGGATGCATCAAAAATCAGGCAGTGTCTTGCGATGCTCTCATACCAACACTAACTCCACCTTCTTAGGTCTACAGAAACACTCTTTTTAGAGATAACGTGACTAAGAAAGGACACCTCAGTTAGCCAAAACTCACACTTACTGAACTTAGAATACAATCAATATTGTGTCAACAACTCTAACGCTTGACAAAGATGTTGCTTGTGTTGCTAATTGTCACTAGAGTATATCAAAATGCCATCAATGAAAAGCACCACAAACTAATCAAGAAATAGTCTAAATACTTTGTTCATCATGTCCATAAATGGTGTCAGTGCATTGGTTAGCCCAAAGTCATAACCATGAACTCATAATGACCATACCTACTCCAAAAAGAAGTGATAGGGTTGTCATTCATCTTGATCCTCACCCAGTGATAACCTCATCTTAGATCTATCTTGGAAAATGTTTTAGTGCCTATCATCTAGTCAAAAAGATCATCTATCCTTGGAAATAGGTGCTTGTTATTCACTATGGCCTTATTCAACTGTCGGTAATCTATGAAAAGCCTCATTGAACCATTCTTCTTCTTCACAAACAACACTAGAAAACCCCAAGGACAAGCACTCGGTCGTATGAAACCCTTCTCCAACAACTCTTGCAACTTCTTTTTCAACTCCTTCATCTTCATTGGTGCCATCCTATAGGGTTCCCGTGCTATGGGTTGTATACCAGGAACTAAATTGATCTAAAAATCAATCTCTTTAGGGGGTGGAACCCCATGAAACTCATAATGGAAAACATTCTCAAAATCACTCACCAAAGGTACACCCTGGATACTAGGACTCAACACCTTGGTGTCCACTACATGTTCTAGGAAAGCTTCACATCCTTGTCTCATTAACTTCCTGACTATCATTGTCCACACCAAACATGTAGGAAGAATATTCCTATTTCCTTGGAATCTCTGAGAGACATTCCGATCATGACACATTGCAACATTAGAACTATAGTCCAAAACAAATTTGCACATCTCTACGTCATCCATCCCTTAGATCACGTCAAATATATGCATATGAAGTGGCATGAGATTCACTTGAATGTTTCATCCTAAGAAAGAAAGAACACAGGATGGACACCTCCCATAACACCATGGAACCAACCAAAGGGGTTTCTAACAAGAGGCTATCAGTTCTACTACAAATAGGAAAGTTACAACTATTTATCACCTCTCTAGTGATAAACAAGTGAGTCACACCCGATTCAAACAAAATGGATACAAAGGTAGAAGATTCAAAGGTAGAAGCAGACAAGTCAGAATGAAAAAGGTCAATATGACCTATCACGACCCATAGGTTGTGCACTCCTTTTGGCCGACTCATGGCATTGAATTGCTTATTGTCGTCCTCATCTTATGCTAACTAGTCATGAAGACCCTTCCTACAATGTCAATCCACGATCTCTACTACCACCATTCTACACGATTATTGTTGTAAGCCTTGTTAGTTGTGCCTTGGCTGCTGTGTAAGATCCTCATTCTTCATAGGGTAAAATAAGCTCACATGCCCAACCTGACCACACTTGAAGCACGTCCTTGTGTCATATTGTGGCCTAGACGACCTTTTCATGGACACTGACCCAAAACTATTTGTCACAGTTGGAAGAAAACTACGACATCTCCCCTTTCTAGGAAACCACTGTGACTATACTTGTGTCCTTGGCATAGAAAAAGTTGACCTCTCCTGGCATTGTGGTTTGGAAATCCTTGACTTCTTGAAACTACCTGACTGTTGTCCCTGAAACTAGGATGACCTCTATCTAGCATTGACTTCTTGTTTCTCCACAACTACCCACTCTATCCTTCATAAAGACTCCATAAAGGTGGAAACCTTATCTCAAGATTCTAAGGAAGATGTTGTCCTTAACAACTCAACATTTAAACACTCCTCAAGCCTCCAAATCTGGTCCTTCTTCATCATCTCCATATGAGGAGAAAACCTCAACAACTCCATGAACTTTGCCTCATAGTCATTCATAGACCATGACCCATGATGCAACCACTAAAACTAAGACATCTTCTCTTTTGAATACATCTTAGAGAAGTAGTGTCTAACAAACTCGTGCCAAATTCCTTCAAACTGATCACCTCACCAGGTCTTTTCTCCTCTTCCATGGTGCACCAGTTGCCAAAACTACTCTTTAGGAGGTAGATCACATGCTTCACCTTGTCCTCCTCAGAGATATTTAGGATCATGAATTCCTTCTCCATCTCAGTCAACCACATATCCACATCTGTCATGTCCATTTTTCCCACATATTATGTGGCTTCCATACGCTTCAATCTCAAAAGTCATTTTAGGACCTTGAGATTCAGCATTAGTGGTAGTTGTCTGTGGTTGGGTTGCAAGCGCTTTATCCATTAGATGTGTTATCATTGCCATCAGTTGTCCAAACATAGACTGAAAGGTTGGGTCATCTATGGTCAAGGAGTCAAATTGAGGAGGGATAAGCGGTTCTAGCCCCGTCTCGGGTACTCTTCCATTCCTACCACCACCTCCATGCACCACATAACTACTCTCCACATGCTCTTCACGTTCTTAAGACATATCTGCATAAAGATAAATTATGGTTAGCTATGTTGGATACATAAGAATAGATAACAACCTAAGTCCTCTGTCCCTATAGAATCGATGAACCCTAATCTCTATACTACCACATCTGACAACTCACCATGCTAAATGAGTTTAATCAAAAACAAAACAACATTTCAACACTAAATAACCATTCTATTAAAAAGTGTAGAATCAAAACTGATTATAATTCCATCATTTCATAAGAAACATTTTGCATAGAGGTCCAACCATACATATATCATATTAGGTACCTTTACAAAAATTCAATGGTCACGGTCACAACATGTATACAAAAAGTATTGTACAAACATTACATATTTACATTGCTCATGGTGTGCAACCAAAATCTGGAGTCGATATACATGATATTCTTTTCTTCTATTTCAGACCTGAGAGTACAAGGATAACACTAGGAATCTACACCAAACTACACCAACCTATGGAACTCTACTGGTCTCCAAATTGGGCCTGCTCACCACCATGAGTTTGAACAGATTGTAGATCACCTAAAATGGGTTTGGAAACCCCTGAGGTGAGACCCATGTCCCAACGATATGGTATAACTTATAATAACATTTGTTTTTTATAGAAAGATTATGTACTTTAAATAGATAAAGCAGGTAGTATTACAGAGTTGAAGGATTATATCATTTACAAAAAAGATAAGGCATAGCTAGAATCATAAGTATAGTTGATTTCACTTACCACATTATAATACAACTATAATTCAAAACAATCATAGAAAGGATCATCATCCAATGTGTTTCATTGAATAACCCTAACAATTATGCTACATGGATGAATTACATATTTTAGTTTGAGGCGTGATAACACCCAAATGTAGGCGTTTATGCTAAGTATTTGTCTATAGTTTTTATATGTTATAGACTTAAATATGCCCAAAATAACTCTTCATACTTATCTTTTTGTAAATTATATTTTTGAAGATAAATTTGCTCAATTATCTAATTTTAGAACTTGCATGCGCTGAGCTTAAGGAAACATTGATACTCCATATTTTTACCTGATGAATTTGGTCAATTTCTCCTCAATTCGGTTGGGTTCATACCCTGATTATTTGCAGTGGTACACATGAGAACTCCATCGATTCTTTTTATTTTTGAGACAACTAGAGGACCTTCTTCTAGTGGTGTCTTCTAATGGAAGTAATAGAAGGGAAGCCCCTAAGGTCTTTCTTATGATGGACCCTTCTTCTGATGTTCCATTTGGAAGGTCACCAACAAAGGCTAGCAGACTAGATAAAGGAGAACTTCCACGAACACCATCAGAAGGAATGAATTGGATAGAGTTCACTCAAATTCGGTTGGTTTATTTCCTTCCTCCAACAACCTTTTCCATTAGAAGATAACTAAGGATACACCTTCCAAAGTCCACCTTCCTATGTTCACCTTCCAAAGGCCACCTTTTGATGGTTCACCTTCCAAAGGCACACCTTCTGATGGTCTACCTTAAGCCAGTCCCATGAATTGAAGGAACAAATTTGGTCAGGTTCACCCAAATTCAGTCGGGTTCACCGAAATTCAGTTGGGTTCATTTACACTTACATATACACTCTATCTACCCCTATAAATGCACACACCTTGCTACCTATAAAAGGGCTCCGTTTTTGTTTTTTTGGAGTGCTTTCTGCAAATCTGAACTTCAGTTCCTAGAGCTCCATCCTTAGGTTCTAAGGCCCAAAAGGGCTGAAAGAGCTCATCCTACGTCAATCCCTTCGGTTTGCTTCCATCCACCATCATTTTCCATCATCTTCTACTCCATCCAACCAATTCCACCATCATTCACCCACTTCTTAACAATTTTCAGTCATCTTCCACTTCCAAACTCACATCCAAGTTGCTTTTTGGGGAAGAATTAAGGAGAAAGGGGGACAAGGAGTGCAGAAGATCAAGGAGGACAAACCCAAGGATGTGATCTAGCTCTTTTAGAGGCTGAGGAGCGTGAGCAACCTCACTTCTAGAAGATAAATCTCTTCCTCTTCATCTTTATTCTACTTTTCTCTTTAATGATGTTCTTCCATCTTTGTTCTGTGCCAACTATGCTTTTCTAGGGCTAGTTGAGTTCCTTCTTGGCAATGTAGCCTATTTTGGGCATGCTTATGGACTTTTACCTTAAGCAAGTAGTTTTATTCCAAATCTAGTGTGTTTTCTATTCTATCTTCTCTTTCAGGTGATGATTTATGGTCTTTCAGATCTCTTTCTTGTTTGAACCTCCTTTTCTACCAAGATCGAGCCATTAGATCTAGAAATGAGTCGAGAAGGTAGCTTGGATCGAAATCTAAAAGGAGGACCTATCCAGAACATAAGTTGGAGAGTTCTGAACCAAAACCTTGAATTCATCTGCATCCATGCGAATTTGTTCAGGTTCAGTTGAATTTGATCGAGTTCATCTCTATGCAATCAAATTTATGGTCTGTGTTCTATATGGACTCTCTACTGTGCTTAACATTTATGAATATTGTAGACTTGAGAGGGTATTCAGAATATTCAGAGGTGTTAATCTATTATCCTTGAAAAAGTCTTCAGATCATTGATATGATTTTAGTCACGATGCACGAGAGCGAGCAGGATGACCCCTACATGAGCAACTACCACGATACATGCTATATTTGGATGTTAATTGCTGACTAGAGTGTTTGAGGATTGTCTACACCCGAGAATAGGTGCATAGATTGCCCAACTTGTGGTCACATAGCTAGGAACTCCTTCTCCTAATTAGTAGATTTCATCATACCCTATTTTCTTTACTTCACTTTGTTTTGTTTCATATCATTTTTGCTAGGATAGATCTAATTTTTTGCATATATCAACTATTGATTTTCTTAACAGACTAGAATGATATCTTTGGCATCCTAACGTCCCCACATCCATATGTTTGACCTTGTATGTCTACTTCAACTCGATATCAAGTTGTGAGGGTCTTTAAAGCTTTCATGAGAATGGAGTATTTTGCTATAATTTCCTCCATATTTATCAGAATTTGGGTTACCGATTGTTAGTGACATCCTTAGATATCATCTTCCTAAACTCCCATTATAAAATAATGAATCTTAGATGTAATCTCCATGTAAACCTTTTTCCCAAGTCTCCCTTTCATTTCTATCCTTTATATTGTTTATGTTTAATTAGTGGAATTTATAGTGGTTTAGTGAACATTTATTCACTAATTGTACCAATATAAGGGTTTATGCATAAATACCTCAATGAAAACTTAATTACCATAATAAAGTAATCTAAACCTTAATATAAATTTTTGATATGATTTGAAAACATAAAATGATCCTAAGTTTCATATTTGGTTCGGTTTGGATGTTGTTTGTGCAAGTTATGCAATTTTAGGTACATTTTGGACTTTTATGTAATTTACCCAATTGGGAGGTTTCTTTGCAAATTATCACCTGAATTTTAATCATTAGATATTCCCTTACCATTCAAGAGATTTTGAACCATGGGGCACCTAGTTGCACCTTGGTTTGAAGGTGTTACTTTCCAAGGACATTATAGGGATTACCCCCTTTATAAATGTGCTTATCTTTAAAAGCTATCAACCAATGGGGTTATTTCTTTCTTTGAAGGACGGTGGGGTTGGCCTAGAAGTCTCTAGGGGCTCTTAGGATAGACTTTTGATATGCAAGAAGAGTCCATGAGTTGTCCTCTTGCATGACCATGAAGCCCTAGCCTATGGACACATGGAAAGTCACATAGACACCTCATTCTTGCCCCCTTCTTTATAAAGCCATGCCTACCCCTTCCCACCTCCCAATCTAAGAAGCAATCCTATTCTTCTCTTTCTTATAGATTAGAGCATTGTCCCTTCTATGTTTGGCCACGAATTTTCTGTCCCAGTGTAAAAGAAGGTGCCTACCTCGGTGAAGAAGGCTCCTAGGGTTCCAAATTTCTCTATTTAGGACTTCTAAAGCTCCTCCTTGGTGATTTTGACCAAAACTAGTAAGAATCCTCCTTTCCTTCCCTATTTTCATGTTGTTAGTAACCTCCCACCTTCTTCCAGGTCGTAACCATGACCATACATGGTAAAAATCCACCTAGAACCCTAAAACATCTCATCTCCATGCTGTTTTTCTAGGGTTTGCACCTCTAAAGTGGAGAAGGTGATCTTTGCTCAAGAAAGAAGCTTGTCTTGGTGCAACCAGACCTTCTAATCTCAGGATCCTTTCTATTTTGTCCTTATTACCTTCCTATAGAAAAGTTTTGTTAACCCCCTTCTCATATATTGCTTAGTACATGCTTAAAACTCATGCTTCTATGTTTAAAATCGATGATTTCCATCTCTTTTTACCATGTTCTTCTAGGGTTTTGGTTTCTTGCTATTTTACCTTCTCTAGAAGCTCTAGTTTGGTTACCTATGGAACTTCAAACTTGATCTTGGGTCAAATGGTGTTTTCTCCCTCTCCCTCGCTCTTTAATTATCTCGATCAGTTTGATGATGTGGCAATTTCCTGTTGGTCAGTATTGAAAAATTTAGATCTTCTGAACCGCTTATCCAAATTTGACAAATAAATAAGTTTTGGAAATGGAAAATTAATATCTATCTAATAAAAATATTTTCAAGGTCTGATTTCATGGTTTGACAAAGGGCGATTTTTGTAAAACGAATTTAATGCATAAAATCCATAAAAATTACATGTTAATCATTGTAACTCCAAAATTAACATAAGAATATGTTTTCTTCATCAGGAGAACCTAATAAGTTCATTGGTGATATTTTCAAAAGCTAAATATGAATTTTTCTAAAAATTTTTGAAACTAGGGTTTCTATATATTAATGTGCACTATGTACTCTAATAAATGTTAATACATTGAAAATAGGCAAAGTGGAACTTGGACTCAATTAAAGTGGTTAAAGTTAGTAATTGATATCAGTAAGAGAGGTATGTGCATTCCTTACACCCTATCTTGGGATAATTGTAGCCAAACCCTACATTTCCCTAATGAGGCTTAAATGAACCCTAAATATTCTATTCTTGAATCCTAATGTTGTTCATGCCTCAAATTATATTATAATTTCTTCTTGTCTTATACCCCACTGCCATGCTTATTAAATATTATGACTACTCTTTCCATGACTACTTTTCTAGCATGTGGATTTATGTTCTATTTAATTTAAAGTAGTGGTACTTATGTACAACCACCCACAAAGGGCATGTATTTAATCGCCCTGGGGAATGTTTTTATTCTCCCATATATAATTGTATAAGTGATTGGGAATGTCTTATTTTCCCCTCGCCTATAGGTTAGAGGTCTGGTAGGTGCCTCAACCCTACTTAGTTAGGTAGACATAATTATCTTACATGCAAATATTTTTTAATATAATTATTAATGGTAAGTTTCTTTTGAATATAGCCTCATACTCTTGTTATCTTCATCTTATGATGAACCCTTGCATGTTCTTATTTGCTTTACTTATCTTAATATCCTAGACTAGTTTTATGACACATACTTTTCTTCCCTTTCCCTTTTTGTTGGGTGCCTTCCCAACCACCCAGGTGCTGAGCAAGGTGATGGACAAGACAAGGAAGAGCATAGCTTTTAGATTGGACTCAGTTCATGGAGATGTTGCTTGGAGACAAGATTGTAGTACTCTAGACTTCCCTCTATCTAGATCCTGATTGTGTGTCTTGATGTAAACCCTAATGGGAGAATTTGATGTATTTTTGTAAACCTTTTATGAAATTGAATATAGTCAGTTATTTTTTTATTCCGCTTCTTTCTAATGGTCTTTTGTATACCAATGTTTAATAAATTTGGAAAATTTATGCCCATTCCATCATACCTCTAAGAGTGTTTGAAATGGATGTCAATTCTTCAAATTGTTTGTAAAGGGGTGATTTCACTCTCTTACACCTGTGAGGTTGATACGATGAATCTTTAAATGCTATATAATCATATTACTAAAGAGTGATATGTAAGAAAATGACACTATCATCATTCAACATGTATATTGTTGTAAAATATATTATTATAAGTACATGATTACACATTGATAAGTGAATTACACAAGTCAGACCATGTATACTAACTAGGATCCTAACACAATAGGTATATCATGTACATTTTCTCATACATCAACCTTCGTCCTATGATAGCTCGGAACCAAAAAATTACATCGAACAAGCAGTTAATACACATGGTGTGTGTACATGGGTAGAAAGATACATATATCTAATGTTTTCATCACTTGAATATTCTATGGAATTAAGATCATGTAAAATGTATCTTAAATGCAAAATGTGCATATTTTAGTCATTTTACTAGATAAGTTGAATTGCTAAGATGTTTCAACACCATAAACATAGATGATTTGCCCTTCTCCTTGTACATACGGTATCCCCTTGCCGCTTGGGTTATCGGGGTTAGCTGACCATAATCAGAGAGAGGGAAAATTGTGCAACTTATCAACTACAAAACATCTTCTCATAATTTATGTGTCTAAGTGAGTAAAGATATCACATAATACATTGTAATACTACATGAAAATATTTGAAAATAGAAGAGAATACATACATATCAGAATTCAATTAAGAAAACCATAGTCTTATATTTAAATAAACCCCATGTACCTTGATTCATAGATTCCTAATAATGCTTCTTCATCTAGGACTCTGGTCATCATCTGATAAGTAGCAATTAATCATCATTGAATACATTTTTTTACTATTATAAGTATTTAGGTCCAAATTAGGATATTAGCCAAACCTAGGTTCAAGCTGATCTTTAAGTTCTCTCCAATCTTTTTATACTAGTATAGATGTCAAGTCTTGTCATGAATCCTATTTTCCCAATCTTTAGACTAGCTTCATATGTAAATTCTATAATGAGAAACTTTCTAGTGAGGTTGCAAAAGAAACCACAAATAAGATCAATAGAAGGAGGATGGGTATGCCTATCATTCTTCTTAGAGTCAAAGTAGGTCATATGGTGAAGAATGTAAAATGCCCACTCAAATTTGATTTACTTTAGGAGGGAAAGGATGATGAATGTAGTATTTTTAGTAATGGCCCTTTGGTTTTTCTTTGCGTGGACATTGCAATTTTTTATAAGTCCAATGAGTCACTTCCAAGTATCTAGGAATGAGGATGGTAGGATATCTTTTATCCTATAGGGATGATCATGTTTTGAGGAACATATGGAATCACCAATGACACTTCTCTTGCACCAGCTTAATGACATTCTGGAGAGAGAGGGAAGAACATTGAAGAAGATGACCTATAAAGAGTAAAGATAAGGAAATAGGTTGATTGGGAGCAGAAGAATCTAGGGTTTCAGTTGGAAATGGTGGAGGGTTTAAGGATGATCCAAGATGAAGGCTACTTGGTCATGTTTATCTAAAACTCGACCTAGAACCCTTACTAGTTTCGATACAGTGTTTTAGACTAAGTTTGTGAGTTGGGTAACTTAGATAACAACTGTTAATGGTATCTCTTCATTCTGACCTATGGCAACCCGCCACACTAAACGAGACTACTCAAAACTAAAATAGTGTTTCAACACTAAATAATCATGCTACCAAAATGTATAGAATGAAAACTTAATAAAATTTCATAATTTCATAAGAAACATTTTGCATAGATGACCAAACTCAAATATATCATATTAGGTACCTTTAAAGAAGTTCAGTGTCCTCAGATACAACCTATATAAAAAAGTATTATCCTAGCATTTACATTGCTCATGGCGTACAACAAAAAATTGATTTGATATACATGATATTCAAATCCCCTTGCATAGACTTGAGAGTACATGTATAACTCTAGGACTATACCAAATCACACAAACCTCTTGAGCTCTACTGGTCTTCAAACTGGGCCTCCTCACCACTAGGAGTTTGTCAACAATGTGAATCACCTAGAAAGGGTGTGGAGACCCATGATGTGAGATCCATGTCCCAACCATATGATATATCTTCTAATAACATCTATTGCATAAAGAAAAATTATGTACTTTAAACAATTAAAGTAGGTAATATTACAAAATTGAAAGATTAAAAGATTAGGCATCATTTGAATCATTAGTACAATTGAATTCTCTTACCACATCATAATACACCTATAAATCAAAAGAATCATAGAAAGGATCATTATTAAATGTGATTTGTCGAATAACCCTAATAATTATGCTACACGATTGAATTACATATTTTATTAAGCCATGGGTTGTTTGAGGCATACCACTCAAACTACTAGCTGACTACTACGAGGTTGAAATCAGCCCCATACATGATCTAGGATGACCAGAATCCTAAGATCTCTTCCCCTCAGTCAATATGACTAAAAGTTGTAGTGGAACATCAGCCCAACAATGAAAACAACCTAGTCAGTCCTGGGTACACAAGCCATAAAACTAGAAACCAAGGTATAAACTCTCCAAATCCAAGTTACCACCGCAGTCTCTCTCAACAAATATCAATAATGAGATACAATCTCGATCGCTCTCTAGAATCCTAAGATTTGGATGGTAGAGATATACCCTCCATGCACCTACATATACTCAACAATATTTGACTCCAATCTCCTCTTAGGATTACTCGTTTCACTATCCAACAAGTTATGACACTGAGATAGCTCTACAGTCTCATGGCACTGCACGATTAGGGTTACACTTGATTTATTATGTTGTTTAAGTATTTTGACTGCATCAATCAAGTTACATACAAGATCCTATAATATGATTAATAAATAAATTGCATAATACAAGTTCATAAAATATAAAATGTATGAAACAAGTTCCATGTCATTCCATCATGTTATATTCACTCAACTATGGCCCTGTAGTGGCCTAAGGCTCCGTTTGACAATAGGATTAGTTTCACCATGGGCATGCATCCAAGATGAGCCACTACGTAAAATTGGTCTAGTGGATAATATTAGTTGGATAGCTACAGATGAGTGTGAAAAATGTGTAAAAGTTTACCAGTTGTCAATCTGGTGTTTCGAGACTACTATTTTTGGCTACCCATGGTTGACTTTTGGTATTCCACTGCCACCGTATCTGAATTGATGTGTTACCAAACATTGCCTATGTATCAAACTAGGGAACATAACATCCCAAAAGATCACTTAGATAGAATAAATAATAACTTCATGTAGGAAAATTATTATCCTCAGAAATTTGGAAGAGAGACAAATGAGTCATAGGAAATATATCACCAAAATGTCAACATCAAATTCCATCGTCCGTAAAAGTTATTGCATTTCCAAGAATTAGGCATTTATAGGTTCAAAACCTAGCATGAAGGAAATACTATCAGTATTATGTTTTCTTCTAGTTATCATTTCAGCACAAAAATAGTGAATAAAATCATTATAACCACCATCGTCTAACAACTATATAGTAATGTGTAAAGTGTGGGTCAGACTTATGTACATTGGGCATCAAAACAACACATATACAACATTTTTAGGAGTCATCACACCAACACTTTGAATTTTAGATCTCAACATTCAAAGAAAAGCTCATTTATAGAATAAAAACGTTAATAAGGTCTAAGGGGGCTTAACAACTCATATTATCATCATTCTCATATCAAAAAGTGCATAAAAGGCCATTTTTCTCGTATTATTTGTTTTTCTAGAACAAGATTTATATAAAACAAGATATGAATAGGAAAGAAACATATTAAATACTATATCACTCATCTGAAGGTGAAGACGAATGTCCAAATAGTTGGAAATCTTGAAGAAAATAAGAAAAGATCGAAGCTTTATACTCCAAAATCTCCAAGATAGCCCCTATCTTCTAGAACATGGTAGATCTAAAACAAAAGAGAGAAGAAAGAGGGTTCTTTATCCATATGCTCGAGCATCCAACAAGGAATACCATGAATTTAATCCATGGATGAAGACATAAGATGGAAGATAGTAAATAAATGATGTTAAGAGGGGAAAATATTATGTGTACAAAGCAAGGAACTAAGAAAGAAATTTTTGAACAGTGCTAAGAGAGTAAGATCTGAGGCTTGCATCCACATGAAACCAAAATCTCACAAATTTTTGACCTCGAGAAGCTCCTCTATTGTCAAACAATGGCTTTCAATGGTCTCCAACAACAAGAATGTATTTGTGTAGAAAGGTTCGTAAGAGGAAAGTAGCGAGGGGTATTTATAGCTAGGAAGAAAGAGAAAGAAGGTCAAAGGTCAAAGTTGCGCTTCCATCGAGCAATGACCAAATTTTCCGTCAGTTTATTCAACCAAAATCTCCATCAGTTTACATCCATATAGGAATACCATTGGTTTATGAACATGTAGAGCTTCTATTGGAAGTCACACACAGTCCATCCATTGGAAGGGATGCCCAGAACATCAATTAGAAGGCCCCACAACACCCATCAAAAGGCAAACTAGAATGCCCATCAGAAGACAAACCCAGAACACCCATCTGTAGCCAAACCTAGAATATCCATATGAAGACAAAACTAAAAGAGCCATTAGAAGGAAAACTCAAAATATCCATCGGACGGCAAACCCGGTCCAACAATTGGAAGGCGCTTACCATCCCTTCCACACAAGACAAACATCAAGGGTGGTACCTTTATGTAATAAGGTTTAAAAGCATTAAAATAAAAAAACATATACGCACTATGATGAATACTATGTGACAAAGTATTCATGTGTTAAAATTGTGGTTATGTCCCAAGAAAAGGAAAAATTGCATATAGATCCACACAAGTACATAAATTGCAAAACTTGAGCAAACAAACTCCAATTTGGAGCAAATTTGAAACATAGCTTTGTAAGTTGATATCAAAACATAAGAAAATGTTAAATTATGAACTAAGAACCCAATTAATACAAATAAGTATGTTTAAGAATTAAACTATGTTAGGTGTCTTACAACCAGAAACCCCTAATAGGGATCTCGCCCCAAAAATCAAATGCAAACAAGGATGGGTACTTTCAATGCATCTCCTTCTCTAACTCCCACATGGCTTCCTATACACTAGGTGATGCCACAACACCTTCAAAAGGCTATTCCCTTATTCCTCAACTTTTGCCCACCCTTATCTATATCAAAATTGGATCCTCAACATCATATACATCATCATCCAACTCTTCTTCCACTGGATGTATCGTCTGATTTGTACAGGGGTGATGCTTTCTCAACAGAAAAACATGGAAAACATTTTGTAACATGTGCAACTCTGGCGGTATCTAGAGCTTTTAAGCAAACTTTCCAACTCATGCCATGATAGTGTAAGTTCCCATAAACCTAGGAGACAACTTACCCTTCTTACCAAACCTCAACACACCCTTCTAAGGAGATAACTTTAGATACATACAGTCTCTAAGTTTGAACTCTAACAATCTATGATAGTTATTGACATATGACATTATTCTGTCTTGAGGTGCCTTTACTATTATTGGATCACTTTGATCTTATCTGTACTCTATTGAGCTAACTCAGGCCCAACAACTGATGCTCACTTGACTCATACCAACAAAGAGGTGACCAAAAACACCTTTCATATCGAGCCTCATACAATGCCATATATATGCTCCTCTGATAGTTGTTGTCGTAGGAAAACTCAATAAGGCATAGATGGATATCCCAACTACCAAGAAACTAAAGAACACATGCTCTCAAAAGATCCTCTAATGTTTGACAAATCCTTTTTGACTGACCATGTGTATGTGGGTGAATAGTTGTACCGAATCTCAACTGTATCCCCAATGTTGTATACATATGTTCCCAAAACCTACTCATGAACTGACGACCTCTATTTGTTACTATCATAGATGTTATGTCATGTAGACGTACTATCTCATTAGTGTAGATTTGTGCCAACATCTCTGTAGTGTAGGTGGTCTGGACTGGAAAAAAGTGAGATGAGTTTGTTAACTAATCAATAATCACCTAAATGGAATCATGACCTTTGACTCTCCTTTGAAGGGCTACCACACAGTCCATGGTTATCTGATCCCAATTCTATTATGGAATTGGCAAAGGTTGCAACGTCCATACATATTTCTATGCTCCACCTCGACGTATTGATAAACTGGACACTAGGCCATAAAATTTTCCACATCACACTTCAAACATGGCCCGTAGTACAAATCTTGCAGATTATGATACATCTTTGTACTGCCAGGATGCATCACATACATTGAGGAATGAGCCTCCTCAAGTACCATATCCCTTAGATCGCCAATGTCATGAAACACCATCAGATTATGAAAGCATACAGTCCCATCATTGAACTAATGAAATCCATCATGCTCTTGCTATCAAACTATGATTTGATGTTTTGTATCACAATGTAATACTTCTGTGCATCTCTAATATTCTATATCAATGTTGGCTTCACCTTTAGTAGTGCCAACAAACCTTATAAGAACTAGACCTCAAACTGTACATTCATTTCCCTAAGAAATACCAACATGTCCCGCTTGTGACACGCCATTGAGTGCAACTGTGCTTTATCTGTACACAATGATGAAGATGACTTTCTACTCAAAGCATCAACCAATACATTCTCTTTTCCAGGGTGGTAGTCTATTGTACATCCATAGTTGTTTATCAATTTCATCTATCTTTTCTACCTCATATTCAACTCCTACTTTGAGAAGATATACTGATGATTCTTTTGATACGTGAAGATTTGACACTTTTTTCCCATATAGATTGTGCCTCTAAATCTTCAAAGCAAGAACTACAACTACTAATTCTAGGTCATGAGTTATGTAGTTCTCCTCGTGTTTATTGAGCTGTTGAGATGTAAAATAAATCACATTCTTGTCCTGCATCAGCACACATCCCAAACCATTATTCAAACCATCATAGGAAATGATGTAACCTTTTCCAGGCTTTGATAAAACCAACACTAGAGCACTCATCAACTTCTCCTTCAACAACTTAAAAGAATGCTGACACTTGTCATCCCAAGAAAAAGAAACACCCTTCCTAGTCAGTATTGTTAAAGGTAGAGCAATTGCACTGAAGTTCTTAATGAACCTCCTATAATAACCAGCTAGACCTAGGATGCATCAAAACTCAGTCAGTGTCTTGCGATGCTCTCATCCCAACACTAACTCCACCTTCTTAGGTTTACACAAACACTCTTTACAGAGATGACGTGACTTAGAAAAGACACCTCAGTTAGCTAGAACTCACACTTACTATACTTAGCATATAATTAATATTGTGTCAACAACTCCAACACTTGACAAAGATGTTGCTCATGTTGATGACTATCACTAGAGTATATCAAAATGTCATCAATGAAAACCACCACAAACTAATCAAGATACTGTCTAAATACTTTGTTCATCCTGTCCATAAATGTTTTCGGTGCATTGGTTAGCCCAAATTCATAACCACAAACTCATAATGACCATACCTACTCCAAAAAGAAGTGATAGGTATGTCATTCACCTTGATCCTCACCCAATGATACCCTCATCTTAGATCTATCTTGGAAAATGTTTTAGTACCTCTCAACTGGTCAAAAAGATCATCTATCCTCGGAAACATGTGCTTGTTATTCACTATGACCTTGTTCAATTGTCGCTAATCTATGCAAAGCCTCATTGATCCATCCTTCTTCTTCACAAACAACATTGGAACACCCCAAGGGGAAGTGCTCAGTCGTATGAAACCTTTCTCCAATAACTCTTGCAACTTATTTTTCAAATCCTTCATCTTCGTTGGTGCCATCCTATAGGGTTCCCGTGCTATGGGTTGTATACCAAGAACTAAATTGATCTGAAAATCAATCTCTTTAGGGGGTGGAACACTAGGAAACTCATCATGGAAAACATTCTCAAACTCACTGACCAAAGGTACACCTTGGATATTAAGACTCAACACCTTGGTGTCCACTACATGTTCTAGCAAAGATTTACATCCTTGTCTCATTAACTTCTTAGCTATCACTCCCAACACCAGACATTTAGGACGACTATTCTTATTTCCTTGGAATCTCCAAGAGACATTCCCATCATGACACATTGCAACATTAGAACTATAGTCCAAAACAAACTTGCACATCTCTACGTCATCCATCCCCTAGATCACGTCAAATATATGCATATGAAGTGGCATGAGATTCACTTGAATGTTGCATCCTAAAAAAGAAAGAACACTGGATGGACACCTTTGATAACACCATGGAACCAACTAAAGGGGTTTCTAACAAGACGCTATCAGTTCTACCACAAATAGGCAAGTTACAACTATTTATCACCTCTATAGTGAAAAACAAGTGAGTCACACCTGGTTCAATCAAAATGGATACAAAGGTAGAAGATACAAAGGTAGAAGCAGATAAGTCAGAATGAAAAAGGTCCATATGATCTATCACGACCCATAGGTTGTCCACTCCTTCCGGTCGACTCATGGCATTGAATTGCTTATTGTCGGCCTCGTCATTTGCTAGCTGGTCATGAAGAGCCTTCCTACAATGTCTATCCACGATCCTTTCTACCACCGTTCTACAATGTTGTTGTTGTAAGCCATGTTAGTTGTGTCTTGGATGCTGTGTACGCTCCTCGTTCTTCATGGGGAGCTTTATCTCACATACCCAACCTGACCACACTTGAAGCACGTCCTTGCGTCATAATTTGGCATAGATGACCTTTTCATGGACACTCACCCAGAACTATTTGTCCTAGTTAGCAGTAAACTATGACATCTCCCCTTTCTAGGAGACCATTGTGACTGTACTTGTGTCCTTGGCATAGACAAAGTTGACCTCTGTTGGCATTGTGGTGAAGAAATCCTTGACTTCTTGAAACTGCCTAACAATTGTCCCTGAAACTAGGATGACCTCAATCTAGCATTGACTTCTTGTTGTTCCACAACTACCCTCTCTATCCTTCATACATACTCCATAAATGTGGAAACCTTCTATTAAGATTCCAAGGCAGATGTTGTCCTTGCCAACTCATCATTCAGACCCTCCTCAAACCTCCAAATCCATTCCTTCTTTTTCATCTCCATATGAGGAGAAAACCTCAACGACACCATAAACTTTGCCTCATAGTCATTCATAGACCACGACCCATGATGAAACCACTGAAACTTAGACATCTTCTCTTCTGAATATGCCTTAGGGAAGTAGTGGTTAACAAACTCCTGCCGAATTCCTTCAAATTGATCACCTCACCTGGTCTTTTATCCTCTTCCATGGCACACCAATTGCCAAAACTACTCTTTAGGAGGTAGATCACATGCTTCACCTTATCCTCCTCAGAGATATTCATGATCATGAATTCCTTCTCCATCTCATTCAACCACATATATGCATCTGCCGTGTCCACTTTTCCCACATATTATGTGGCTTCCACACATTTCAATCTCAAAAGTCATTCTAGGACCTTGAGATTCAGCATTGGCAGTAGCTGCCCGTGGTTGGGTTGCAAATGCTTTATCTGTTAGATGTGTTATCATTGCCATTAGTTGTCCAAACATAGACTAAAAGGTTGGTCATATATGGTCAAAGAGTCAAATGGAGGACGTACAGGCTATTCTAGCCCCATCTCAAGTTATTCCATTCCTACCACCACCTCCAGGCACCACATAACTACTCTCCACATGCTCATCATGTTATTAAGACATATCTACAAAACAATAAATTATGGTTAGCTATGTTGGATATGTAAGAATAGACAACAACCTAAGTCCTCTGTCCATGTAGACTTGATGAACCCTAAGCTCTATACCACCACATATGACATCTCACCACACTAAATGAGTTTACTCAAAACCAAAACAACATTTCAAAACTAAATAACCATGTTACTAAAAAGTGTAGAATCAAAACTGATTAAAATTCCATCATTTCATACGAAACATTTTACATAGAGGTCCAACCATACATGTATCATATTAGGTACCTTTACATAAGTTCAGTGGTCTCAGTTACAACATGTATACAAAAAGTATTGTACAAACATTACATATTTACATTGCTCATGGTGTACAAGTAAAATCTTTAGTTGATATACATAGTATTCTTTTCTTCTATTCCAGACCTGAGAGTACAGGGATGACACTTGGACTCTACACCAAACCAAACCAATCTCTGGAGATCTACTGGTCTCCAAATTGGGCCTCCTCACCACCATGAGTTTGAATAGATTGTAGATAACCTAAAAAGGGTGTGGAAACCCCTGAGGTTGGACCCATGTGCCAACGATATGATATAACTTCTAATAACATTTGTTTCTTATAGAAAGATTATGTACTTTAAATAGATAAAGCAGGTAGTATTACAGAGTTGAAGGATTATATCATTTACAAAAAAGAAAAGGCATATCTAGAATCATAAGTATAGTTGATTTCACTTACCACATTATAATAAAACTAAAATTCAAAACAAGCGTAGAAAGGATCATCATCCAATGCATTTCATCGAATAACCCTAACAATTACGCTACATGGCTGAATTACATATTTTAGTTTGAGGCATGATAACACCCAAATGTAGGCATTTTTTCTAAGTATTTGTCTATAGTTTTGATCTGTTATAGACTTAAATATGACCAAAATAACTCTTCATACTTATCTTTCTATAAATTATATTTTTGAAGATAAATTTTATCAACTATTTAATTTTGGAACTTGCATGCGCTGAGCTTAAGAAAACATTGATACTCCAGATTTTTACCTGATGAATTCAGTTGATTTATCCTTAATTTGGTTGGGTCATACCCTGACTTTTAGCAGTGGTACACATGAGCACTGCAGTGATTCTTTTTATTTTGGAGACAACTGAAGGACATTCTTCTAGTGGTGTCTTCGAATGGCAGTAATAGAAGGGAAGCCCCTAAGGTCCTTTTTATGATGGACCCTTCTTCTGATGGTCCATTTGGAAGGTAACCAACAAAGGCTAGTAGACCAGCAGAAGGAGAACTTCTACGAACACCTTCTGAAGGAATGAATTCGATCGAGTTCACTCGAATTCGGTTGGGTTTATTTCCTTCCTCCAAAAACTTTTTCCATCAGAAGACAACTAAAGATACACCTTCCAAAATCCACCTTCCTATGTTCACCTTCCAAAGGCCACCTTTTGATGGTTCACCTTCCAAAGGCACACCTTTTGATGGTCTACCTTAAGCCAACCCCATAAATTGAAGGAACAAATTTGGTCATGTTCACCCAAATTCAGTCGGGTTCACCTAAATTCGGTCAGGTTCATTTACACTTACATATATGCTCTATCTACCCCTATAAATGCACACTCCTTGTTGAGTGCTTTTTGCATATCCGACCTTTAGTTCCCAGAGCTCCATCCTTAGGTTCCAAGGCCCAAAAGGACTGAAAGAGCTCATCCTACATCCATCCCTTAAGTTTTCTTACATCCACCATCATTTTCCATCATCTTCTACTCCATCTAACCACTCCACCATCGTTCACCCACTTCATAACAATTTTCAGTCAACTTCCACATCCAAACACACATCCAAGCTACATTTTGGGGTGGAATTAAGGAGAAAGGAGGCCAAGGAGTCCAAAAGATCAAGGAGGACAACCCCAAGGATGTGATCTAGCTCTTTTCGAGGCTGAGGAACGCGAGAAACCTCACTTCGACAGGATAAATCTCTTCTTCTTTATCTTTATTCTACTTTTCTCATTTGTTTATGTACAAATGATGTTCTTCCATCTTTGTTTGATGCCAACTATGCTTTTCCATGGCTAGTTGAGTTTCTTCTTGGACTTTTACCTTAAACAAGTAGTTTTATTCCAAATCTAGTGTATTTTTTGTTCTATCTTCTCTTTCAAGTGATGATTGTTGGTGTCCTAAAAAAAAGACGTGGTGATTGTTGGTCTTGCAGTTCACTTTCTTGCTTGAACCTCGTTTTCTACCAAGATTGAGCCATTAGATCTAGAAATGAGTAGAGAAGGTATCTTGGATCGAAATCTAAAAGGAGGACCTATCCAGAACATAAGTGGCAGAGGTATGACCCAAAACCTAGAATTCATCCACATTCTTGTGAATTTATTTAGGTTCAGTTGAATTTGATCGGGTTCATCTCTATGTACCTGAATTTATGGTCTGTGTTCAATGTAGACTCTCTAACATTCTTAACATTTATGAATATTCTAGGCTGTAGAGGGTATTCAAGATATTTAGGGGTGTTAATCTAATATCCTTGAGAGAGGCTTCAGATCATTGATAGGATTTTAGTCACACTGTACGAGAGTGAGCGGGATGACCTCCGCATGAGCAACTACCATGGTACATGCCATATTTGGATGTTAGTTGCCTACTAGGGTGTTTGAGGGTTGTCTACGCCTAAGAATGGGTGCATAGACTTCCCAACTTGTGGGTACATAGCTAGGAACTCCTATCCTGAATAGTAGGATTCAATAGACCCTATTTTCTTTACTTTACTATGTTTTGTTTCATATCATTTTTGCTAGGCTAGATCTAGTTCTTTGCACATATCAACTATTGATTTTTCTTAACTGACTAGAATGAGATATTTGGCATCCTAAACATTACCACGTCCCTATGTTTGACCCCATATGTCTACTTCAACTCCATATCAAATTGTGAGGGTCTTTAAAGCTTTTAGGTTATAAATTTAAAGTCTGATCCATCTTTGGGATCAAGCCTCTATTTTTGGGCGCACCATCTTAGGGCCAGTCAACTTTTACCACTAATATTAATTATTCCAATAACCTAACTAGTAAACAGATTACGTTAGAGTATTATGGAGACTAATGTGACCAACTGGAAATCTTTTGGCCTTAATCGAGTTTATTTGGCCAGGTAAATAATATATACAAGATATTAATGAGATAATGCATTTTTCTCCAACTATTCTATTTTTCTTTGTTCGAGACATTATATCTGTGCCCATGATGGACTCCTAAAATGCAGCCATTAAGTAGTCACCTTCAACTGCATATGCATTTGTGTCAACCTCCACTCCACAATTAAACTCCCATATCTCATGATTCACTTGATCTTTTCCAAAACGGTTTTCACCGTTAGCATTGTGAGATTAATGCACATATTTTAAGACATTTTGCAAACCATAGATGTTACGACCCCATCTGAGCTTAATTGGTAAACTAGGGTTTACCTAGACAATTGCAAAGATTAATTAGAATAATCATTCTTGAAATCTAATTAATGACGATAACACAATTAGGATGTTTTAACTATGATAAGAAGTCTAAATTTCCTTTTGTCTTGAGAATTAGGGTTTGAGAAACATAAACCTTAATCGGCCCAATATGGGGTTTTGATGATACATGAATACAGAATTTGATAAGTAGAATGTCTCACTAAATGATTTTTAGTATTTTATGTGTAACTATGATTTACTTCAAATTTGGATATGATTTGGATATATAAAATGTGAACAACATTGGAAAATATCAGAATTTTTGAAGAATGATCTGACCTGTTTATCGGCCGAGTTTCAAACTCGACCGATCACATTTCCAGAATTTTACAGCAGTGTGGTAATTGAATTTTATCTTTTTATTGGTATATCCAATTGATATCAAATTTTAACTGTGCCTGAAAAACACAGTTTTAGACACTCTGTTAAATTGGCATAATTTTTGGATGACTTTTGAATCCCTACAGTAAGGGTGTCGGTCGAGTTTGTGCAGGACAAACTCGGCCGAATATTTTGCAGACTGCAATATAGCAGTGCATTGTTCTATTTTTAATTATTTATTGGTAACTCCAAATGATCTCAAATTTTAACTGAATATTTATAGATCAATTATAAACAACTTTCTAAATTCCCATAATTGTTGGAGAATGTTTGATCTCTGAAATAAACGCATTACAGTAACTTTTGTATAACTGAATATTCAGCCAATATAATTAAAGTTAAGTGTTGGGTCAATATGCAATTGACCCAAGCAGCTCAATTGACTTATATGAGTAACCACACACACACACAGCTCTCATTCTTCGTTATTCACTCCAGAGAAACGAAAATCTAGAGAGAGAGGGAGAGTTAGGGCTTGAGTGAAGAAAGTGGGGGAATTGCTAAATTAGGGTTCTGCGGTCCCAAGAGTGGTGAAATCAAGTAAGTTTGGATCCTTTGCATAGAATTTTATGGTGAATCTTCTCTCTCATGTCAAGATTCCGTCCATGCTCTGATTTGATCCAAGATGATGTCTAAATTCCCTCTTTTCTCACCCTTTCTTCATAATCCCTCTTTTTCAAGGTTCCCGAGTTGAATGGAAGAAGAATTGGGAGATTTGCTAGGGATTTGATAGGAATTCGAGATTCCCTGAGTTGAGCTGCAGTTGTGAGGTGTTTTCACACCTTAGGGTGAGTGGGTTCTTCCTTCAAACATTCTAATGCACGAATTTGATTATAGCATCCAAATCCCTAATTGCTTAGTATGTGATTCTAAAACCTAAAATGTCTGTTTGATTTAAGATTGTTGCAAATTGATATGATATGGATTCCTTCTATGTTTTAAATGATTCCTAAATGGTAGATTCATATCAGAAACGTATGCAACACTTCCTAGTGAGAATGCTTTTCAGATTTATATCAAATGATGTAATTAGGGTTTAACCTAATTGAGACATCACTAGAGTTTCAGTTTATTGAAAAGGACTAGTAATCTTATAAGTGGTTAGGATGTACCTCATGGGTTATCTTAATTTAATTTATCCTTGATACATGATATTTCAGTAAATGGTATGGGAAACCTAAATTTAGTTAAATTTCCATGGTTTCATACATATATCGATTGTATATGATTTGTTGAAAACAATCTTTATTTAGTGAATGCTTATATCCTATGAAATCCTTATGAGAGCCATGTGACAAGTGAATGAGGTAAATGAAAAGGTGAATGAGGCGAATGAAACCCTAAGAGTAGGGTGTTGGCATGTGATGAATGAATAAGGCGAATGAAACCCTAAGGATAGGGTGTTCAATGAATCATGTTATGGTGACATGAAAGGTCTCGATATGAGATGTGGTGATACTTAACTGTTGAATTGTATGTTTCTAGTGCATTTAACTTTATATGCTTGTTCTCTCTGAGTTGATATCTACATACTGCAGGGCTTCTTATTTTCAATACATATCTCGTAAATTGCAGGTGATGAGATATGACATGCCCTAGAAAGGGATGTTACTAAGACATGGTATATGTTGAATACATGAGCTATGATATTTATATGTTAATTAATTAATAGACCTAAGTGCCCTAACACCGTAGAACCCCTAAAGGAAGGTCTGTTAGTTAGGGGTGAAACTCGTGTCCAACATCAACCGGTTGAGTAATTCTGGTGGCACGAGGAGAGAAAGAAAGGCAGTGTCTAACAACAATCGTGCGTGTGTCACGATGGCACTGGGAAAAAGAAAAAGAAAACACGGTTATCTAACACCATTTGTGCATGTGTCACGAAGGTAACCCTGTGACCCTCCGCCGGTGTACTCAGGTTAAAGGAGGAGTCGGGTGCACTCAGAGTAATGCTTTGAGGCCGTAGAGCCTATGTTTCTGGCCGGAGAGCCAGGGGTCCTGTAGCAGAGCAGGGCTGGCGTCAGACTTAGCATTTCCCGGGTGTGTCGCTAAGTCTTGTACGGTGGGATCGTAGCATGAATTTGTTACGGATCTTTATATGCAGAGTACACTGCATATGATTAGGGCATAAGTTAAAATATGATCATATAGGTTCACAGAGTTCTTTATAAATAAAAGAGTTAAGAAATACTAGAAGCATAGTCTTCTAGTAGTTATTCTTTGGATGCAATATTTACATTCTTTGTTATTTCAATTATATTGTTTTAGGACTACTCAGTGTAGTATTTATTGTTGTTAAATTTCATATCGTTTATTCAAATTATATCTGTAATCACATTAGTGCATTAGTCTGTTTCCATGAAGTACTCATGCACTGAGCGAGTAGGCTCACCCCTCTACTCAAACATTTTAGGGTTAACCGCGTGGACTTGAAGATGATCAGAGCATCAGAGTAGATCTGCCACAGGAGTCAAGTATGAGATTAGTTGAGTCAGTCGGTCCTTGTCACTCTAGGTCCTCAGTAAGAGTTTAGAGAGAGAGTTGTAATTACAATGTGTAATATTGTTCCTCTTTGATATGTATGCTAATTAGCAAGTTTCATGTGCATAATGTGTGAAAGAGATCGTGAATGCTTACACATGTATCTTTACTATTGAAGTCTGATTAGTAAAAGAAATGTTCAGATTTCATTGTTAATATGTTATGTGATTCAATGCGGGGAAACAAGAAAAGAAAAGAAAAGAAAAAGTTAAGGGTGTTCTTTGTATTACATATAAATCCTATCTTATGCCCTAATCTCATGATTTGAGGAAATTGTGAGATCGGGGTGTAACAGCTTGGTATCAGAGCTTAGGGTGAGTTGTCAAGGACCATTAAGTTAGTAAGTTAGAGTCCTATGTGTGGAAGATAGGAGATGTTTGGTGTTAGCTTTGGGGATTTGAGTATTTGGATATCCTGGCCCGATATCTGAGTACTTGGATCAACCAGTACAAGCTACTCTGTCTATTCTCTCGTGTATACCCTGGCCAGGTATACAGTGTAAGAATGGGCTAGAGATGAACCCTAGAAATGTTAGGGTTAGAAAATGAGAAAAGAAACAAGAATTAAGAGCATAAATGTAAAAGGAGATAGAACTTACATTTCATAATGTTGTTTTTGTTGGAAATGTATAGGAATGCTCTTATATGTTGAATTGAAATATTCAATACTTTGAAATATGGGTCTTTAATATTTGTTGCACACTATGCAGTTGTTGCATTTATTGATTTCATTCTTTGTAACATGTAGATTAGAAATCATCTTGAAATGAGCTTTTGTTTCTATGGTTTTGCCCGCTGATTCGAGTAGAATTGACATCAGTAGGTCTGTTTAGGTTTTCAGTCTGTACACGATTCGGCCGAGTTGTATGTGGTTCGGCCGAGTTTCCTTAATAGGCAATCAAACAGCAAACTGATCGGCCGAGTTGTATGTAATTCGGCCGAGTTTCTTTTTTCAGGAAATCAAACGGCAAGTTGATCGGCCGAGTTTCAAGCGGATCGGCCGAGTTGTGAAGCAATCGGCCGAGTTTCTGACTAATCGGCCGAGTTTCTGAGCTGTGAGTGGCAGTTCAGGAAGAATGTAATTCTTGTAGTTCTTGGCTTCAGGACTCCAGGTTTGGCCTGGTCCGGTGGGCAGGATGCGTTACTAGGATCTAATGAATCCTATCAATAGTATAATAAGAATAGAATTTGAATAATTAGACCCACATCAGAGTAAGAATGTACATACAGTAAGATGTTGAAACATATGGGCAAGATCAGAACAACTAAGAATTAGTTGAAACTGATATCTGAGGTTCAATTTTGGGGCCTCATATGAGAAACCCTTAATTGGGAATAAAGGAACATGATATGAGATTCATAATCAGTTTATTGATTAATATTATATGAACTATACATATGAAATATAGAAAAGATATGTGAAATGTATGTATGGTTCAAGATAACAAGAATCAATCATGAAGAATGAATCATAGAATAGAGTATAATGCTTTTATGAACTCTAAAGCAAAGGCTAAGTAGAGAATAGGGTTGAGCATTCAATAGGTCCATAGAAGTAAAGAGTCTTTAAAAGAGTAAAAGTAAAGAGAATCGTATGAACATGTAATTCTTAAGACTAGAACAACAAACTAGTTTCTAAGCAAAGAACATAGGTGTAGTTTAATGAATGAATAAGTCATATAAAGGTGAACTGTATTCAGGAGAGAAAAACTTGATTGATAGAGAAACTATGTTTGACCCATGTATGATCCACTTGATTTAAAAATGAAGAATATGTAATGTATTCAACATGAGGAAAAACTAATAGAAGGACTATTAATTTAGAACGTTAACTTCGCAATAGTATAAAGATAAAGGAGGAAATATGTGCAACATGGTATACATGACCATACATATGAATAAGCAACATGGTCATAAGAGAAAAATTTAGAATTAAAGATGACGGGTTAAAGAGTAGTATATGGTAAGAGGACTATGAAATGTAAGATAGGGTTTGAAACATGATGGAGAAGTTATAAAATAAAGAGGTTGTGAGATTCAAGCAAGTGCTAATTAATCAAATATCTTTGTTGATAACTAAGTAAATCTACATACGAGAATGTATTAAGGGAATGTTTGAATACAAGTATTCCAAGTCTTAAAATCATCTTCTCTTTCATATATTCCTTAAGAATAGCAAGATGGGAATGAAATGATAAGAGAAAATGAATCATATATGGTGCATAACTACCTTGGTAGGGTCATCTAGTGAATGTAATAGTGACATACAATATGATGAAGTGCGATAAGAAATAAATTCTTGTGTGATAGCAAGAATGATGAATAATCTATTCCTATCTTAAATGATTCAATGTTAATGATGTTTATTGTATATAATCATATGAAAAGGATAGGTAGCAAAAAGTAAAGAAGTAATGAATGGGCAGAGAGATATGGGAAAACACTAGCTTTGTGTAATATGTAAATTTGTTTTTACATGTATGATTTGTTGAAGGCATATTAAGATATGAAGTTGGTTCTACATATGATTTTGGTGTATTTGTGCTAGCTATATGTTAAATTAAAGGTGTATGATAGTAGTAGTAATTCATACCTAATATGCATCTTACTATTGTGTATTTGTGACATGGTGATACGGTTTGGATGATGTCAGAACACATGGAGGGATATCCTGAATAAGGTAGTTATACCTATTCACTCATATTAATAGAAAGGGATGATAATCAGATTTTCTGGACAAGTAACCCTAATGAGGTGTAGCTTGTTATACCTAGCTCTAATATAACTGAGTGATGGTAATTGAGTATGATTAATGCTTGAATGACTGATACAATTGTGGATTTCCTTATTACTGTTGTTGAAACTCTAAAATGATATAATATGATGGTTACACTTTGAATTGTGTGTGGGCCCATAACCCACAGGTCCCAGGATCAAAACGGGATAGTATAGAATGAGGTGGTAATGCTTCACCTCATACATCCATGACCCAATGAGGATGCCAAGAGTAGCATTGTGCAATTGATTGTTGAATCTAGTCTTTTAATTCAAGACTGTTTTGCTATTTGAATAGCACTTGATTAAAGTTTAAAACAGTATGGTAAACTTTCTTTTATCACTTAAATGTGATACAGAACAATAGAACTCTCTGAGCAGCATAAGTTGAGATAGTTGTATCAGAGTATCAGAGTTGCGCAGCGAAAGCGTGGTGGTTTATCTTTGCATTCTATGTTTGACTGTGGCATAAAGAATTTGCTTGATATCATTGAGAACTATTTGAAATATGTTGTGATTTAGTAAAGAACTAAAAGATCTAATGTTGAAAACTACATTCAGGTATGAAATACAAGAATATAATGACATGGAAGGCTTTAGAAGCCTAGAATAACCTTGAATGTATCTTTCTTGTAGGTTTATGTTTCGAGGATGAAACATTCTAAGGGGGGGAGAGTTGTTACGACCCCATCTGAGCTTAATTGGTAAACTAGGGTTTACCTAGACAATTGCAAAGATTAATTAGAATAATCATTCTTGAAATCTAATTAATGACGATAACACAATTAGGATGTTTTAACTATGATAAGAAGTCTAAATGTCCTTTTGTCTTGAGAATTAGGGTTTGAGAAACATAAACCTTAATCGGCCCAATATGGGGTTTTGATGATACATGAATACAGAATTTGATAAGTAGAATGTCTCACTAAATGATTTTTAGTATTTTATTTGTAACTATGATTTACTTCAAATTTGGATATAATTTGGATATGTACAATGTGAACAACATTGGAAAATATCAGAATTTTTGAAGAATGCTCTGACCTGTTTATCGGCCGAGTTTCAAACTCGACCGATCACATTTCCAGAATTTTACAGCAGTGTGGTAATTGAATTTTATCTTTTTATTGGTATATACAATTGATCTCAAATTTTAACTGTGCTTGAAAAACACAGTTTTAGACACTCTGTTAAATTGGCATAATTTTTGGATGACTTTTGAATCCCTACAGTAAGAGTGTCGGTCGAGTTTGTGCAGGACAAACTCGGCCGAATATTTTGTAGACTGCAATATAGCAGTGCATTGTTCTATTTTTAATTATTTATTGGTAACTCCAACTGATCTCAAATTTTAACGGCAGCTTTATAGATCAATTATAAACAATGTGCTAAATTACCATAATTGTTGGAGAATGTTTTATCTCTGAAATAAACGAATTACAGTAACTTTTGCATAACTGAATATTCAGCCAATATAATTAAAGTTAAGTGTTGGGTCAATATGCAATTGACCCAAGCAGCTCAATTGACTTATATGAGCAACCACACACACACACACCTCTCATTCTTTGTCATTCACTCCAGAGAAATGAAAATCTAGAGAGAGAGGGAGAGTTAGGGCTTGAGTGAAGAAAGTGGGGGAATTGCTGAATTAGGGTTCTGCGGTCCCAAGAGTGGTGAAATCAAGTAAGTTTGGATCCTTTGCATAGACTTTTATGGTGAATCTTCTCTCTCATGTCAAGATTCCGTCCATGCTCTGATTTGATCCAAGATGATGTCGAAATTCCCTCTTTTCTCACCCTTTCTTCATAATCCCTCTTTTTCAAGGTTCCCGAGTTGAATGGAAGAAGAATTGGGAGATTTGCTAGGGATTTGATAGGAATTCGAGATTCCCTGAGTTGAGCTGCAGTTGTGAGGTGTTTTCACACCTTAGGGTGAGTGGGTTCTTCCTTCAAACATTCTAATGCACGAATTTGATTATAGCATCCAAATCCCTAATTGCTTAGTATGTGATTCTAAAACCTAAAATGTCCGTTTGATTTAAGATTGTTGCAAATTGATATGATATGGATTCCTTCTCTATTTTAAATGATTCCTAAATGGTAGATTCATATCAGAAACGTATGCAACACTTCCTAGTGAGAATGCTTTTCAGATTTATATCAAATGATGTAATTAGGGTTTAACCTAATTGAGACATCACTAGAGTTTCAGCTTTATTGAAAAGGACTAGTAATCTTATAAGTGGTTAGGATGTACCTCATGGGTTATCTTAATTGAATTTATCCTTGATACATGATATTTCAGTAAATGGTATGGGAAACCTAAATTTAGTTAAATTTCCATGGTTTCATACATATATCGATTGTATATGATTTGTTGAAAACAATCTTTATTTAGTGAATGCTTATATCCTATGAAATCCTTATGAGAGCCATGTGACAAGTGAATGAGGTAAATGAAAAGGTGAATGAGGCGAATGAAACCCTAAGAGTAGGGTGTTGGCATGTGATGAATGAATAAGGCGAATGAAACCCTAAGGATAGGGTGTTCAATGAATCATGTTATGGTGACATGAAAGGTCTCGATATGAGATGTGGTGATACTTAACTGTTGAATTGTATGTTTCTAGTGCATTTAACTTTATATGCTTGTTCTCTCTGAGTTGATATCTACATACTGCAGGGCTTCTTATTTTCAATACATATCTCGTAAATTGCAGGTGATGAGATATGACATGCCCTAGAAAGGGATGTTACTGAGACATGGTATATGTTGAATACATGAGCTATGATATTTATATGTTAATTAATTAATAGACCTAAGTGCCCTAACACCGTAGAACCCCTAAAGGAAGGTCTGTTACTTAGGGGTGAAACTCGTGTCCAACATCAACCGGTTGAGTAATTCTGGTGGCACGAGGAGAGAAAGAAAGGCAGTGTCTAACAACAATCGTGCGTGTGTCACGATGGCACTGGGAAAAAGAAAAAGAAAACACGGTTATCTAACACCATTCGTGTGTGTGTCACGAAGGTAACCCTGTGACCCTCCGCCGGTGTACTCAGGTTAAAGGAGGAGTCGGGTGCACTCAGAGTAGTGCTTTGAGGCCGTAGAGCCTATGTTTCTGGCCGGAGAGCCAGGGGTCCTGTAGCAGAGCAGGGCTGGCGTCAGACTTAGCATTTCCCGGGTGTGTCGCTAAGTCTTGTACGGTGGGATCGTAGCATGAATTTGTTACGGATCTTTATATGCAGAGTACACTGCATATGATTAGGGCATAAGTTAAAATATGATCATATAGGTTCACAGAGTTCTTTATAAATAAAAGAGTTAAGAAAGACTAGAAGCATAGTCTTCTAGTAATTATTCTTTGGATGCAATATTTACATTCTTTGTTATTTCAATTATATTGTTTTAGGACTGCTCAGTGTAGTATTTATTGTTGTTAAATTTCATATCGTTTATTCAAATTATATTTGTAATCACATTAGTGCATTAGTCTGTTTCCATGAAGTACTCATTCACTGAGCGAGTAGGCTCACCCCTCTACTCAAACATTTTAGGGTTAACCGCATGGACTTGAAGATGATCAGAGCGTCAGAGTAGATCTGCCACAGGAGTCAAGTATGAGATTAGTTGAGTCAGTCGGTCCTTGTCACTCTAGGTCCTCAGTAAGAGTTTAGAGAGAGAGTTGTAATTACAATGTGTAATATTGTTCCTCTTTGATATGTATGCTAATTAGCAAGTTTCATGTGCATAATGTGTGAAAGACATCGTGAATGCTTACACATGTATCTTTACTATTGAAGTCTGATTAGTAAAAGAAATGTTCAGATTCCATTGTTAATATGTTATGTGATTCAATGCGGGGAAACAAGAAAAGAAAAGAAAAGAAAAAGTTAAGGGTGTTCTTTGTATTACATATAAATCCTATCTTATGCCCTAATCTCATGATTTGAGGAAATTGTGAGATCGGGGTGTAACAATAGATTTCACCAATCATGAAACATCCAATAGAGCTACCAACCTCCTTCTGTGTACTGGTTGCAGATCCTTAAGGGTGACACCCGTTGTGTTATGACCGCATCTGAGCTTAATTGGTAAACCAGGGTTTACCTGGATGATTATATGCTTAATTGGATTGATCATTTATTAAATCTAATTAATGATGATAATTCAATTATGATGTTTTAAACCTAATAAGAATGTTAAGTGTTTTATTGTTTGAGAAATTAGGGTTTGAAAAATATAAAACCTAGTTGGCTGAAATTAGGGTTTTGATGGTACATGAGTATGGAATTTGATCAAGATAGTAGTGTGGTATATGATTTTTCATATTTTCTACAAATTTTATATTTAATTTAATTTTGGATATGATATGGACAACTCAATTATTCATATTGGAGAAAAATCTCAGAATATTTGAGTATTGTTCGAATGTGGTCTTCGGTTGAACTATACTTCGACCAAAATGTTGACATAGTACTTTTCAGTAGTGTAGTGTTTTATTTTAATTATTTATTGGTAACTCCAAATGATCTGAAATTTTAACTAGAGATCTGAAACTCAATCATAAACATCATGTAAAAGTTTCATAATTTTTGGATGTGATTAGACTTTATTAGTAGACGAATTATAGTAACTGACATTTCTATAGAATTCTAGATAGCAGTGCACTATTAGATTTTTATTTATTTAATGGAAGTTTGGAATGATCTCAAATTTTAATTTATGCTTTGTAACAAAATTATACACAATATTCTAAACTCTCATAATTTTTGGAGAAGGTTTGATATCTGAAATACACAAATTCACATAAACCTTTTTATGATAGAAATATCTACTGAAATAAGAAAAAGTTTAGTGAGGGGTAAATGTGCAATTGACCCAAGCAGGTCAATTGCTCTATATGGTCAACCTAACACACTAGCAGATCTCATAATTTGTGATTCAAACAAGAGAAACTAAATCCTAGAGAGAGAGGGAGAGTTAGGGTTTGAGAGGATAAATTGATGGAGGTGCTAACCTAGGGTTTTGTGGTCCGAGGAATGATGAAATCAAGTAAGTTTAGCTTCATTGGATATAGTTTCAAGGTGAATCTTCTCTCACATGTCAAAATTAATCCCTCCTCTGATTTGATCCATAATGGTATCAAAACTTCCCCTTTTCTCACTCTTTCTTTGTAATCACTCATTTTTAGGGTTTCTGAGTTGAAAGGAAGAAGAATTGGATGAATTGCTAGGGATTTGATATGGATTCAAGATTTTCAGATGTGGGATACATTTTTAAGGTGTTTTCACACCTTAGGGTGAGTGGGAACTTCCTTTAAACAGTATATTGCATGAAAAATTGGTTTAATCAACCATAATCTTTAATTGCTTAGTATGCAACTACAGACCCTGAATTGTCTATTTTTTCTAAGTTGTTGCAAAATAATATTAAACGGAGTCTGCCTTTGTTTGAATGAATTCCAAATGATAACATCATATTAGAAATGTATACAATGCATTCTAATGAGAATTTCTAAGTATTCGCAAAGGTTATAAGAGTAAATTGAAATATAGGGAATTGTCTATGACTGATTTGTTGTATAAGTAAATAGAAAAAGTTTCTTATCTAGATCCCCTTGGTTTTGAATGATTGTTTATCTGAATGCATGGTACATATATGTCAGACACTATCTTGGATTTCATGTGATGTGAATAGTGTTTGCTTGATATCTTCGTAAAGAGGGTGAAGCCCTATATGAGTGGAAAGTTGGAAATTTTTGAATAAATATGGTGAAATCCATTTGAAGTGTTTTTCATGGCATCATAGACTCTATTTATGCAATTCTATTCTTGATTCGTAATATCTCAATGAATGGCATGGAAAACCCTAATTTAGCTCAATTTGAGGATTTGATACATATGTTGATTGTATAGGACTTGTTTAAAGAAATTTGTATTTCGTGGATGTTTATGACATATTAAATCCTTATGAGAGCCAAGTGATAAGTGAATGAGGTAAATGAAACACTAAGGCTAGGGTGTTCAATGAATCAAGTATGGTGATATCAATGTTCTCAATATGAGATGTGGAGATGCTTAACAGTTTAATTGCCTGATTCTAGTGTATAAAGTGCCAAGTTGGCATGTATTCTATTTATTTAAGAATTCTAGTCTGCCAGTATGTATAGTATGTTGATTACTTAGTATATTATAATGTTTTGAATATTCTGCTCTGCCGAGTTTAGAATGATATACATGTTGTGTTATAAACTTCAAATAAATAGATGCGACACCATAGAGATACCAGAGTCAAGTATGAGTAAGAGAAAGGTACAATGTAGAAAGAGTTTTCTAGGAATAATAAAATAATAGGCTTAAGAGCCCTGAACACCATAGAATCCCTATGAGAGGTCTGCCCCTTAGGGATGAAATGACCTAACCTGGCGGTACGTCCAGTATACAGGGGTCAGAATGTACCAAGAGATGATACGGGGGACCTAACTCTGGCGGTACGACTAGTATACAGTGGTCTCCTTAAATTTCAGAATGTAGTGTCCAACATCAACCAGAGATCTTGGTGGCACTAGAGTCAGAAAAGCTAAGAGGTGGCTTGACTCTCCGCCTATGTGCTCAAGTTAGAGGAGGAGTCTAGTTTAGGTTAGAGATCCAGTTTCCCTGTTGCAGACCAGGAGAGTAGTCAGACTGAGCTATGTCGGGGTGTCGGCTAAGTCTTGTACGGTGTGATCGTAGTGCACTATGAGTCTTTATATATAGAGTACACTGCATATGATCAGGGCAATATAAAATGAATGAGAGGTCAAAAAAGTGTGTACAATTATTCAATTATTCTATGTATGTTTCTAAATTATTAGTTCTCTTTATGATCAATCAAGCATTTCATATATTGATTCGCTCTTATGGATATTTAGAGTATCCTGCCATATTTATGATTGTCAATTATTAGACTCTCTAAAGGTTTCTGCTGTTATAATTGATATCAATTTCTCAAAAGTATATCTATAATTATATCAGTGCTTTAGACTATTTCTTTGAAGTACTCATTCAATGAGTGAGTAGGCTCACCCCTCTACTCAAAATTTATAGGGAAGTCACATGGACTTGAAGAAGGTCATTGCATCAGAGTAGATCTACCACAAGAGTTAAGTTTGAGTATAGTTAAGTTCAGAACATGTTTGAAAAGTGCATTCAAGAATGAAATACAAGAATATAATGACATGTAAGATTTCATAAGCCTAAAATAAACTTTGAATATACTTTGTTTGCATATTTATGTTTCAGGGATGAAACCTTTTTAAGGGGGAGAGAATTGTTATGACCGCATTTGAGATTAAATGGTAAACTAGGGTTTACCTAGATGATTATATGCTTAATTGGATTGATCATTGCTTAAATCTAATTAATGATGATAATTCAATTATGATGTTTTAAACCTAATAAAAATGTTAAGTGTTCTATTGTTTGAGAAATTACGGTTTGAAAAATATAAACCCTAGTTGGCTGAAATTAGGGTTTTGATGGTACATGAGTATGTAATTTGATCAGGATAGCAGTGTGGTAAATGATTTTTCATATTTTCTACAAATTTTGTATATGATATGGATAACTCAATCTTGCATATTTTAGAAAACTTTCAGAATATTTGAGTGTTCTTTGAATGTGGTTCTCGGTCAAACTATACTTCGACCAAAATGCTGACAGAGTGCATTTAAGTAGTGTAGTGTTATATTTTTAATTATTTATTGGTAACTTCAAATGATCTGAAATTTTAATTTGAGATCTGAAACTCAATCATAAACAAAATGTAACATTCTCATAATTTTGGGATGCGTTTAGACCTTATCAGTAGATGAATTACTGTATCTAACATTTCTGAAGAATTCTGGATAGCTGTGCACTATCCAATTTTTAATTATTTAATGGAAACTTGGAATGATCTCAAATTTTAACTGATATTTTTAGCTCAATCATACAGAACATGATATATTCACATTTTTTTGACAAGGTTTGATCTCTAAAATACATGAATTCACATAAACCTTTTTATGACAGAAAAATCTGCTGAAATAAGAAAAAGTTTAGTGAGGGGTCAATGTGCAATTGACCCAAGAAGATCAATTGCTCTATATGGTCAACCTAACATACTAGAATCTCTCATAATTTTTTATTCAAATCAGAGAAATGAAATCCTAGAGAGAGAGGGAGAGTTAGGGTTTGAGAGGAGAAATTGATGAAGATGCTGAACTAGGGTTTTGCGGTCTAAGGAATGATGAAATCATGTAAGATTAGATTCTTTGGATATAGTTTCATGGTGAATCTTCTATCACATGTCAAAATTTCGTCCCTCCTCTAATTTGATCCAAAATGGTATCAAAACTTCCCCTTTTCTCACTCTTTCTTCATAATCCCTCATTTTTAGGGTTTCCGAGTTGAAAGGAAGAAGAATTGGGTGAATTGCTAGGGATTTGATATGGATTCGAGATTTTTAGATATGGGATACATTTTTAAGGTGTTTTCACACCTTAGGGTGAGTGGGAACTTCCTTTAAATAGTATATTGTACGAAAAATTGGTTAAATCAACCATAATCTTTAATTACTTAGTATGCGACTACAAACCCTGAATTGTCTATTTGTTCTAAGTTGTTGCAAAATGATATGAAATGGATTCTGCCTTTGTTTGAATGAATTACAGAAGATAAAATCTTATTATAAATATATACAATGCATTCTAATGAGAATTCCCTAAGTATTGAAAAAGGTTATAAGAGTAAACTAAAATATAGGGAATTTGTCTATAATTGAAATTTGATGTATAAGTAAATAGAGAACGTTTCTTATATAGATCCCCTTGGTTTTGAATGATTGTTTATCTGAATGCGTAGTACATATTTGTCAGACACTATCTTGGATTTCATGTGATGTGAATAGTGTTTTCTTGATATCTTTGTAAAGATGGTGAAGCCCTATATGAGTGGAAAGTTGGAAATTTGTGAATAAATATGGTGAAATCCATTTGAAGTGTTTTTCTTGGCATAATAGACTCTATTTATGCAATGTTATTCTTAATTCGTAATATCTCAATGAATGGAATGGAAAACCCTAATTTAGCTCAATTCGAGGATTTCATACATATGTTTATTGTATATGACTTGTTTAAAGCAATCTGTATTTAGTGGATGTTTATGACAAATTAAATCATTATGAGAGCCAAGTGATAAGTGAATGAGGTAAATGAAACCCTAAGGCTAGGATGTTCAATGAATCAAGTATGGTGATATCAATGTTCTCAGTATGAGATGTGATGATGCTTAACAGTTCAATTGCATGATTCTAGTGTATAAAGTGCCAAGTTGACATGTATTCTATTTATTTAAGAATTCTAGTCTACCATTTTGTATAGTATGTTTATTACTCAGTATGTTACAGTGTTTTGATTATACTGATCTTCCAAGTTTAGAATGATATACATGTTGTGTTATAAACTTCAAATAAATAGACGTGTTACCATAGAGATACCAGAGTCAAGTATGAGTAAGAGAGAGGTACAATGTAGACAGAGTTTTCTAGGAATAATTAAATAAAAGACTTAAGAGCCCTGAACCCCGTTGAATCCCTATGAGAGGTATGCACCTTAGGAATTTAACGACCTACCCTGGAGGTGCGTCTAGTATACAGGGGTCAGAACGTACCAAGAGATAGTATGGGGGACCTAACCCTGGCGGTGCGACCAGTATACAGGGGTCTCCTTAAATTTTAGAACGTAGTGTCCAACATCAACTAGAGATCGTGGCGGCACTAGAGTACAGAAAAGCCAAGAGGTGGCTTGACTCTCCGCCTGTGTGCTCAGGTTAGAGGAGTCTAGTTTAGGCCAGATAGCCAGTTTCCCTATTGCAGACTAGGAGAGTAGTCAAACTTAGCTATCTCGGGGTGTTGGGTAGGTCTTGTACAGTGTGATCGTAGTACACTACGAGTCTTCATATGTAGAGTACTCTACATATGATCAGGGCATAATAAAATGAATGAGAGGTCAAACAAGTGTGTACAGTTATTCAATTATTCTTTGTATGTTTCTGAATTATTAGTTCTCTTTATGATCAATCAAGAATTTCATATATTGATTCACTCTTATGGATATTTAGAGTATCCTGCCATATTTATGATTGTCAATTATTAGACTCTATAAAGATTTCTATTGTTATAATTGATATCAATTGCTCAAAAGTATATCTGTAATGATATTAGTACTTTAGACTATTTCTTTGAAGTACTCATTCACTGAGCGAGTAGACTTGTAACATACCAGAACACGAACCCTACCCTAGAACTTTGATCCTTTTTGGTTTGACCAAACAAGTTTGAGGTTAGAGTAATCCTAATAATCTAATGCGTGAATAATGTAATATAATACATCAAATAATTAATTTGGTAATAATAAAATGATAAATAACTTAATTACATGCATACATTGGTTAATGGGCCTCTAATGGGCCATATGATGTAATCCATGTGATAAAGCCTCAAAATAAAGAATAGACTCCAAATTCGTAATCTATACATCAAAATAAGCCTACATATCAATTTTCATTTAATTTGGACAACCTTGAAATAATATGATAAGTTAAGAGAGAGAAATTTCCTAAAAGGTGTAATTAATAAATAAATATAATAAATGACTTCAAAAGAGGAAAATAATGTTGTATTCGTGATCTATATAATAAATATAGCCTTTGGGTGAATTTTCATCCAATTTGGAGAAAGTTTGCTTAAAAGGTAAAATAAGGAGAGAGAAAGTATGTAGAACCTTCAAAATATTAAATAAATATTTAAACAACTCCAATATGTGAAATTGATGGCAAATTCGTATCCAACAGATTAATTATAACTTGTGGGTCAAGTTTCATAAAAATTGGATAATCCTAATACCATAAATGAAAGAGGAAAGAGAAAATATGATTTGATTTATTTAACACATTAAAAGTTTCCAAAAGGTAAAACTAAGTGCATAATCGGAATCTACATGCCTTTATTGGCTTCTGTGCAAAATTTGGCTTAATTTGGATAATGTATGAACCCTTATTTGAAGAGAGAGAAAAGATACATTTAATGCAAATGTTACATTATTCATTTGATCGATTTTCCTTGTCACACCTTTTGATTTAGGTACGCTTGATCGGGACCGTGGATTTTGGATCCAACGGTTCCATGGTTGTCTCCTAGCTCCGATCGGAGTAGGAGTACAGGTTGCTTTTTGTGGATTTTTCGGACGAGGATATCTCCCTCGATTATTAATCTTTTTCGACGATTTCTTCGCCCTCACCTTCCCCTTATCATCCCGCACCCGATGACCCTATAAAATCTTGGGCTCGAGGCATCCTTTCCTTGTTTCACAGGCGCCGTGAGAGTCCTCTGTTCTCGCCCCTATTTTCCGGGCATTTTCATCTCCTCGCCTCTCAGCTTCATCGGACCATCACCCAGAGGTCCCGAAACCTCCGCCGAAATCTCTAGTTTGATTTCCCTTCTTTGGTTCGGCTTCGATGGACCCTGAGAACCTTTCCCCTTCTCCAGCTGCTCTTGCTTGGGAGGTCGGTCTCGCCGGCATCTCCAGGCTTTGTGGAAGCTCAGACAATCGTCGTTCTGGTTTTGGTGTTTCTTTGCGGAGGTGTTGGCACCTTCAATTGGGTAAGTTGTCGTTGCTTGCTGTTTTCCCTCTTTTTGGACAGCGTGAACCTATGCTCGCATATCTCTATTTTTTCTCCGCAACCTTCATCGTTGTCTGGATCCTCGTGTTCGTCGTGGTTCATTGAACGCTTGGGTAGTTTCTCATTGTGGTTCGGCCTTGGTTCCTCGTTTTAGGATCTCGCCTCTGAGCTTCACAGAAGCTTGTTCTCCCGGCCATGGCTGCACTTGGGAACGGGGTTGAACCCCCTCTGTGGTATGCCTGCTTTGCCCTCGCCTTCCTCTTAGTTTTAGTTTTCTGACCGAAGGTCATAATGGTATTCTCGTTCGGTCCTGTTTTGATTTCTTTGCACAAGACTTTGTTGTCTTTGTTTGGAGGTCTGCTGAGATGGATGGCTCTGATAGGCCGGCCCAGGTCTGCGTGGACTCTCTCTCTCTCGCAGCTTCTTACCTATGTGGCTTTATCGGATTTTCTGATTGGATGGTTTTGTAAAATTCGTAACAAATAATATGTAGCTCAGAAAAATAAACTAAAATATGTTCTGAAATCACAAAAATCTAAGATATCCAACATTACTAATCTTATTGCCCTTATCTGATGTTAATAATATGTCGTTTTTCATGGTTTAAATCATAATAGATAATAACTTATAAAAATCATAACTAAATATCTGCAAGTCAGAAAAATATAATAAAATATGTTTTGAACTCAGGAAAATATAATCTAAAATATGGAATCGTTATGGAAACCTAATTCATATACTAATAAAAAGGTGTTTTTAGGGTTTATGAAATCATTATAAATCTAACCTTAATTTCACATATATGCTAAATAGGTGTTTTGGAAGCCTAGGCTTGGACCTAGATGTGAACCTGGATCGTTTGACTCTGAAGTTGAGGTATGTTTGCATCCCTGATTATTCGTTTGAGCAATTAGTCTATGTTTCTTCTTTCTTTTGGTCCTATGGACATGAGACAACACATTTTCTTGTTCTTTTGAAATCATGCTTCATGTGAAATATCTTATTTTGTTATTGATCTTGTGATCATGGATATTCTCTTGAATCTGTTTCATATGCCTTGGTGCATGTTGGACTTTTGATATTATATTCCCACTATGATGTGAATGTTATATGTTTGTGTTGTCCATTTTGTGATGGCAACCCTTGTTTCATCTTCTGACTAAACTATTTACTTGCCTCTATATTTACATGCAATGTGAATCAGTAGCACTAGAATAATGTAAATTACTTTGGTTTTGGGTGTGTGCCCTTTTTGTTTATGGGATGGTGGTGGTGGTGCCCCATACCCGAGTTTCAAGGATGTGAAGCCTTGGCTCAACTTTTATATATTTGGGAGTTTGACGGTGAGTCATTCTCTATCAGGTTTTTAAGGATGTGAAGCCTTGGCCGCCTTAGTGTTTATATTTTTCTAGGACTATGTTTATCTCACATGCATGCAGGTTTGATGATTGGTTGTGGGGTGTGTGCCCTACTACCTATCTATGTGCTTTTGTTACACAAATTTTATTGTTTATGGCAAGTATCCCTTTTTGTTATAATCTTTTCTCTTGATACCCGTTTGGGTGGTCCTTATCTCTTGCATGGGAAGCTTTTACTTTTGATGTCCTTTATATCCTTATATTGCTCAACTTGCTTTTTAGTATGCACATACCCGCCTTTGTTGATGTTTCCTTTTGTTTCTCTTTTGCTGGGGTATGCTTCCAACCCTAGGTGGAGGACATGGATGGCAATACGTGTTGACCTAGACTTAGCTTGAGTTGATAAAGCTTGGAGACAATCTTGAGGTGGTTTAGATTTCCTCTACATAGATCCTTGTGATGTAAGTTTAAGTTTGTAACCCTTGTTTTATAATTGAATATAGTCATGTTTTTCTTCCACTGCTATACATTGGTCTTTTGATTACCATTATATAAAGATTTGAAAATTTTACAACCACTCCAACATACCTTCTGAGTGTGTTTGTATTGGAGGTTTTATTGTTCAAATTTTTAGTAAGGAAGTGGTTTTGCTTCTTTACAGCATGGTATCATAGCCCATGGTAGTCGGAATCGACTATTTCAATTTTGTCTCCCCATAAGAACCCTTGACTTTTATAGATAGCTCTAAGTGAGATGTTGACCTTAGAATTGATCAATGATGATCTTTGTATGCAATAAGGTTTGGTTTGAGGACAAGAATAGGTTATGAGGAAGTAATCATATGGAAATATTGTGACTTGGTTTTCGCTTTGATTTTTAGCTCACCATTGTTTCATATCGTATGATTCTTCGAAGGAAAATATATTTTCAATTATATTACTATATGTACAAAAATTTTCTGGATTTTATTGATGTTTTCTTGAACTAAGTCACAATCAAGAAGACTCTAGTTTGAGTAGAATCTAACCCTAGTTTGTGAGTAGGATTGATATAATGGTGTAGTTGACCTACCCTATGACTTTTGGATGATCATGTAGGGTTGATAGGTTAGAGACACAAGGACCTATAACTCAACCCCAGATGGTGACTATTAGTTGGATACATGAGAAATATTAATCTCTAAAACCATCATAACTAAGAGATGTGGGTAGATCTAAAACGTTGTTTAGTTTGACTTAATAAGTTGAACCCTTTAAGGGGTGGAGAGTATTTAGTGATTGATGTTTGAATCTATAGATTTCGAGGACGAAATCCTTTTTAAGGGGTGGAGTGTCGTAACATACCAAAACACGAACCCTACCCTAGAACTTTGATCCTTTTTCGTTTGACCAAACAAGTTTGAGGTTAGAGTAATCCTAATAATCTAATGCGTGAATAATGTAATATAATACATCAAATAATTAATTTGGTAATAATAAAATGATAAATAACTTAATTACATGCATACATTTGTTAATGGGCCTCTAATGGGCCATATGATGTAATCCATGTGATAAAGCCTCAAAATAAAGAATAGACTCCAAATTCGTAATCTATACATCAAAATAAGCCTACATGTCAATTTTCATTTAATTTGGACAACCTTGAAATAATATGATAAGTTCAGAGAGAGAAATTGCCTAAAAGGTGTAATTAATAAATAAATATAATAAATGAATTCAAAAGAGGAAAATAATGTTGTATTCGTGATCTATATAATAAATATAGCCTTTGGGTGAATTTTCATCCAATTTGGAGAAAGTTTGCTTAAAAGGTAAAATCAAGAGAGAGAAAGTATGTAGAACCTTCAAAATATTAAATAAATATTTAAACAACTCCAATATGTGAAATTGATGGCAAATTCGTATCCAACACATTAATTATAACTTGTGGGTCAAGTTTCATAAAAATTGGATAATCCTAATACCATAAATGAAAGAGGAAAGAGAAAATATGATTTGATTTATTTAACACATTAAAAGTTTCCAAAAGGTAAAAATAAGTGCATAATCGGAATCTACATGCCTTTATTGGCTTCTGTGCAAATTTTTTCTTAATTTGGATATTGTATGAACCCTTATTTGAAGAGAGAGAAAAGATACATTTAATGCAAATGTTACTTTATTCATTTGATCGATTTTCCTTGTCACACCTTTTGATTTAGGTACGCTTGATCGGGACCATGGATTTTGGAATCAACGGTTCCACGGTTGTCTCCTAGCTCCGATCGGAGTAGGAGTACATGTTGCTTTCTGTGGATTTTTCGGACGAGGATATCTCCCTCGATTATTAATCTTTTTCGATGATTTCTTCGCCCTCACCTTCCCCTTATCATCCCGCACCCGATGACCCTATAAAATCTTGGGCTCGAGGCATCCTTTCCTTGTTTCACAGGCGTCGTGAGAGTCCTCTGTTCTCGCCCCTATTTTCCGGGCATTTTCATCTCCTCGCCTCTCAGCTTCATCGGACCATCACCCAGAGGTTCCGAAACCTCCGCTGAAATCTCTAGTTTGATTTCCCTTCTTTGGTTCGGCTTCGATGGACCCCGAGAACCTTTCCCCTTCTCCGGCTGCTCTTGCTTGGGAGGTCGGTCTCGCCAGCATCTCCAGGCTTTGTGCAAGCTCAGACAATCGTCGTTCTGGTTTTGGTGTTTCTTTGCGGAGGTGTTGGCACCTTCAATTGGGTAAGTTGTCGTTGCTTGTTGTTTTCCCTCTTTTTGGACAGCGTGAACCTATGCTCGCATATATCTATTTTTTCTCCACAACCTTCATCGTTGTCTGGATCCTCGTGTTCGTCGTGGTTCATCGAACGCTTGGGTAGTTTCTCGTTGTGGTTCGGCCTTGGTTCCTCGTTTTAGGATCTCGCCTCTGAGCTTCACAGAAGCTTGTTCTCGCGGCCATGGCTGCACTTGGGAACGGGGTTGAACCCCCTCTGTGATATGCCTGCTTTGCCCTCACCTTCCTCTTAGTTTTAGTTTTCTGACCGAAGGGCATAATGGTCATTTCGTTCGGTCCTGTTTTGATTTCTTTGCGCAAGACTTTGTTGTCTTTGTTTGGAGGTCCGCTGAGATGGATGGCTCTGATAGGCCGGACCAGGTCTGCGTGGACTCTCTCTCTCGCAGCTTCTTGCCTATGTGGCTTTATCGGATTTTCTGATTGGATGGTTTTGTAAAATTCTTAACAAATAATATGTAGCTCAGAAAAATAAACTAAAATATGTTCTGAAATCACAAAAATCTAAGATATCCAACAGTACTAATCGTATTGCCCTTATCTGATGTTAATAATATGTCGTTTTTCATGGTTTAAATCATAATAGATAATAACTTATAAAAATCATAACTAAATATCTGCAAGTCAGAAAAATATAATAAAATATGTTTTGAACTCAAGAAAATATAATCTAAAATATGGAATCGTTTTGGAAACCTAATTCATATATTAATAAAAAGGTGTTTTTAGGGTTTATGAAATCATTATAAATCTAACCCTAATTTCACATATATGCTAAATAGGTGTTTTGGAAGCCTAGGCTTGGACCTAGATGTGAACCTGGATCGTTTGACTCTGAAGTTGAGGTATGTTTGCATCCCCGATTATTCGTTTGAGAAATTAGCCTATGTTTCTTCTTTCTTTTGGTCCTATGGACATTAGACAACACATTTTCTTGTTCTTTTGAAATCATGCTTCATGTGAAGTATCTTATTTTGTTATTGATGTTGTGATCATGGATATTCTCTTGAATCTGTTTCATATGCCTTGGTGCATGTTGGACTTTTGATATTATATGCCCACTATGATGTGAATGTTATATGTTTGTGTTGTCCATTGTGTGATGGCAACCCTTGTTTCATCTTCTGAATAAACTATTTACTTGCCTCTATATTTACATGCAATGTGAATCAGTAGCACTAGAATAATGTAAATTACTTTGGTTTTGGGTGTGTGCCCTTTTTGTTTATGGGATGGTGGTGGTGGTGCCCCATACCCGAGTTTCAAGGATGTGAAGCCTTGGCTCAACTTTTATATATTTGGGAGTTTGACGGTGAGTCATTCTCTATCAGGTTTTCAAGGATGTCAAGCCTTGGCCGCCTTAGTGTTTATATTTTTCTAGGACTATGTTTATCTCACATGCATGCAGGTTTGATGATTGGTTGTGGGGTGTGTGCCCTACTACCTATCTATGTGCTTTTGTTGCACAAATTTTATTGTTTATGGCAAGTATCCCTTTTTGTTATAATCTTTTCTCTTGATACCCGTTTGGGTGGTCCTTATCTCTTGCATGGGAAGCTTTTACTTTTGATGTCCTTTATATCCTTATATTGCTCAACTTGCTTTTTAGTATGCACATACCCGCCTTTGCTGATGTTTCCTTTTGTTTCTCTTTTGCTGGGGTATGCTTCCAACCCTAGGTGGAGGACATGGATGGCAAGACGTGTTGACCTAGACTTAGCTTGAGTTGATAAAGCTTGGAGACAATCTTCAGGTGGTTTAGATTTCCTCTACATGGATCCTTGTGATGTAAGTTTAAGTTTGTAACCCTTGTTTTATAATTGAATATAGTCATGTTTTTCTTCCGCTGCTATACATTGGTCTTTTGATTACCATTATATAAAGATTTGAAAATTTTACAACCACTCCAACATACCTTATGAGTGTGTTTGGATTGGAGGTTTTATTGTTCAAATTTTTAGTAAGGAAGTGGTTTCTCTTCTTTACAAGGCTCACCCCTCTACTCAAAATTTTTAGGGAAATCACATGGACTTGAAGAAGGTCATTGCATCATAGTAGATCTGCCACAAGAGTTAAGTCTGAGTATAGTTAAGTTCAGTCAGTCCATGTCACTCTAGGTCCTAGTATAGATGTGAGAGTGATGTAAGTAATGTTTTGTATCTTTGTTTCCTTAATAATAAGAGATAATGTATCTGATTACCATGTTGTATGTACTTGAGAATGAGTGTATGGATGTGTATCGTTTATTTTGAGATCATATTAAAGAAATCAATGTTTAGATTCCCTTGTAAAGTTAGTTTATGTGGTTCAATGTGAGAAAACAAAGAGTTCGAAAAAGAAATAAAAGTTAAGGGTGATCTTTGTATTACGTTAAATCCTCAATTTATTCCCTAATTTCATGATTAATGGAAATTGTGAGATCGGGGTGTAACACGTTGCCTCACTGGGAACTAGTGAAGCTCCAGCATGTTCTTGTCATCGCCTCCATCCCATCATTTTGACATCTACAACCCGACTACTCTTGATTGATCCATCAAAGATCTTTAACAACCAATAACCCTTATCATCAACCGTGCCACCTCCATCGTATTCTCCAGTTGTAAACCATCTTGATTTCGTTTTGAACTCAAACATATTCAAGATTTCCAATGCATTTAGTAGTTAGGTCCCCCGACAAATTGGGTTCTTGGTGGGGATGGAGATTCACCACGGAGGGCCTCAAACATCTTCATCCAAAGGAAATTGGACAAGAAAATTGGTGAGGGCCATCTAGACCTTATCTGACTCCTACTCACTTAACTTCTGAGGTGATTCATATGAAACCATCTTCACCCACTCAGGTACAGGATGTTGTCAGAGACCATGGTTCCTCCTGTACGGTGACTTCAAGATGCCCATGTTGTCCATGATCTATTCTTGTGTAGTCATCATGCTATTCTGGAGGGAATGAGTTTCGTCCTCCCTTCTTTCCTTGTTGTAACTTATTTTCCCCAACTTAAGCTGCTTTTTAGCAAGCCTTAGTTGCCTCTCTGGTGTCCTTCAAACTTTGAGAGAGCAGTCATTGACTTCATCTTGGCATGAAGAAGCCAGTCCTTCAAGATGGTTTGACTGTCCTTGCTTTTGTGAGATCAGTTGAAGAGATCTCAGATTGAGGATTCCATGATTGTTAGGTCATCAATGCAAACAAGGTTCAAGAAAGCAAAAGAACATCATCGCTCAAACTTTGAGATAGCAGTCGTTGACTTCATCTTGGCACGACAAAGACAATCCTTCAAGATGGTTTGCATGTCCTTGCTTTGGTGAGATCAGATGAAGACATCTCAGACTGAGGAGTCTATGACTGTCAGGTCATCAACACAAACAAGGTTCAAGAAAGCAAAAGAACATCCTTGCCCTCAACTATGTTTTGATTTGTGTTTCCCTTAAAAGGGAAATTTCGTAAATCCACCCATATGGTTCTTGCTTAGCCCCATGCCGTGTCTTTTTTTTCTAACAACATATTTTATATATATTATTTAGCTTGTTATTGGTTAGTAAATAGAAAACTCTAGAAAATATTAGTAAATAATTCATCAATAAGAAAACTTCCAGAATTTGGCCATGGGAAAATATATTGATCCTAATGGAACCCTAATATCACCTATTAATTGTCCTATAATTGGCTATTCAAGTGAATTCATACTAGTTACATATTATCAATATGATTGATGAACTAAAATAATTGGTATTATCTTAGGGCTTAGAATCTAGTGATCCAAACAAAGCTCAAACAAAAATATAAATCACATAGATTGAAGATAATATAAGACAGATAATGATGATAAGATACTATAATGCTATGCTATGTATAATACTAAATCTATATAAGTTAACTAAAAAGAACATAGATAAAATGTGTATATGTATATCAATTAGATTTGGATCAAAAACTTATATGAAGAACTGCAATGTCCGCAATTTTGAAGAAATTGAGTTATATAAATATAACACATGGTTTGATAAATAAAATCCTTCATAGTATTATATATGGAATAATAATGTCCTCATGGAACAACTTAAAGAAAAAAAAGGGATTTGATTTACAGTAATCCATTAAGAATGATGGATAAGAGAAAGAATGAAAAATCCAATAATAAGTGATTTCTAAAGTAATGGACAATTAATATTGTTAAATATTGAATTATGTGGAATACTCTAGAAAAGAGGATTTTTGTACATAAATAAATATTATTAGCTTCATGCATTGTCGTATGAGATAATTTGCACATTTCTAAAAGAAAATAAAATATATGATGCTTTGGATAATTAATAGAATAATTATCTAGCTATTAATGGAATAATAAATTTTTGGGGTAACAAATAGTTTTATCTCAATTCCCCTTTTAGGATACTTGAAAATAATAATGAAAAGAAGAGAATTCTTGAATTTGAAAGAAAAAGGACTCCAAATGTGGTGTAGGTAATTAATTTAAGGTTTTTCCAAAAGAGTAAGATTCAGCTATTCAATTTGTTCCACTGAATCCTGAAAATTAGATTTAAGTTGAAAAAGTTATTAGTGAGCTTCCTTTGATGTTTCATGGAAAAACAAGTTTACTAGTGGTCTAGAGAAATCCGTGAAGAAAGAGGGACATTATTGAAATAATTACATGTTTCCACTTTGGGAAGATAATTTAGTTGGACTAGCCTTTGCTGATAGAATCACTCACATATAAATGTGTCATGCACCAAGGCCCGCTGATTCCTAATCCAATGGTGACCTGGATGTCACCTACCTTCAACCTATTTTGGAATCCAAGCTACAAGGTTTCCACAACCATGACTCGTATCCCTCCATCTCAGATCCATGATGGCCCTTGGGACTGTTCCTACTGGATTCAGGAAGGAAAGCCAAATCAAACCATCCCTCGATCCCGTGTTTATTGAAAACTAATGCGTTTTCTCCAAAGTCTTAGTTGGCAATGGGATTGTGGCTCTTTTCTGATTTCCCTCTATATAAGACCCCATTTCTAGCCCATGAACCATCAAATCACGCCACTCAATACATGTGAGTATATGAGACGAACATGATTCACACAATTTGAGAACTAGTGCCTGAAGTGTGGAAGAACCCCTTTTTTTTAATCCACACATACTCTACCCTTTCTATACGTCTTCCTCCCTCACTGACAAACCGATAATGACCAAACTAGGGTAAGCACAAGGTCTTACGAGACCTCCAGTAGGGATTTATAAGGGCTTGTCTTCCTCAAGTACTCTAGAGTTAGAGGAGGCATCTTCCCCTATATGCCCTAGCCCTAGTTCTGACATGGTGTTCGCTTGTAGACTTGTCGACTGTATCCATTGGTGACGGTGGCGAGGAGCTAGGTGAGTTCGCCCATGGCTGACGAAGTGAATAGAGCCATCTCTGGGGAATTGCATGAACTACAGGTAGAATTCAACCTCATGTTGACTGATCGTGGCATTGAGTTGTGAGAAGAATAGAAGCAGCGAGGTAGAAGGTGAAGATGACACAAATTACTCGCTTGCCCCTAAGTAGAACACTACCAAGTAAGGGAAAAAACATCTTTTTCTTCTTTTCTTGGCCCCAACCATGCAGGCATAGGGAACCAATATGGCACACACCCATTGGTTGGGCCCTCTAGGTGGATAATGTTAGTAATGGAACTAACTACTGATGTGGTGCCTCCTTTTTGGTCAGTTTATGTTCATCTTGCAAAAATTATAAAAATTTCCAGGATGCTCAGAAAATAGTAAAATTGTATATCATTTTGATAGGAAAAATGAGAGGAGCTCAAATTATATATATGACCTAAGTTTTCTTCTTATTCCAAAAAGTTGACAACTTGTTTTAAGTATTGAATCATGCTTAAAAATCCTAGGTTGTGTATTAAATGTTTAAAGTATTAAAAAGATAATCCTTGATGTTATTATCTGATAATGTAGACTATAATGAATATTTAACATTATTAGGACCCTATTTATGATAATTAGAGTTACTAATGTGAATAATCATAACTATGCAAATTTAGGGTTTAAGATCCTAACTTGCTAAGTTGATAACGAAACTAATCAAAACTAAGCGATCATGATGAAAAGATATGTTGGATGTAGTAATTAGGGTTTCAAAGCATGACTATAATGATAAGTCAATAACAAGGAAAACCTAAACACTATATTAGGACCCGAGTAGGGTTTAATCAGTTTAATGTGATGGTGACACTTTAGGATTTACATATATGCACATTTTCTTACTTGATTGGATAATATGCTCAACGACTGTGTGGTAATCTACATGGCTCACCATCAAGGTAAGTGGTTACACCTAAGACTATCCACATAGTTTCCCGATGTTTGTAGAGTGTTTCTTAAAGATTGAACAATTAAATTGTTGGTTGTTTATTTAGTCTCGTTCAATTATAATGCCACAATGAGTATCACTCAAGAAAGAACATGTGAAGAAAATGTCAGTTTATATTTGCAAATAATTGCTGGAATATATGTTGTTATAATACTTGCACATTTTGGATGCACCCCATGAACCAATATGGAAACATACTAATTGTGTATTTGCTTCACGCCATTTTAGATATAAACTGATGTGAATTTACTATCTTGTAGATGCCATATGGCTTACTATTAATGTTATTGAGTTGTGTGTTTTCAAAAAAAAAATTCAAGTAATCCGTAGAAATATGAGGGAATTAGTAGGGCATTTTCTAAATATGATGGTGTCTAGAAGGGACCACTACTCAGGGGATAGCAAAATGTTCCTGCACACTGTTAGTCGGCTTATTAGGAATCCCCTACCCGCGCATCCTAATTGGCCAAAGTTGGATGATTTTTCCTGAAGTAAAATACCTTTAGGGTTTCTTCTCATCTCTTTTGTCCATTCCTCATTCTCTTGCTTAGTAAACCCTAAAGGGAATTTCTCTCATCATTTGAAGTTAGGATTTTTTAGAAGAAGTAGGATTAAGGCATCCTCCATCAATTAATGTAAATGTGGAAATAATAGTGTACATGAAAAAGTAAAGAGAAGATGTTTTAAGGCTTTTCCTTATGAGGGTAACTCTAGATGGAACTAGAGTGGGGTTGAAAAAAACCTTGTGGGTTAAGGGACATAGAAACCCTAAGAGGCAAGGTTTAGTCTTTATAACCTGAACCCTAAACCTTAATCCTGGGAAATAGGAGTAGAATGGGTAAAATGGAAACACTTCCCATATGAACCCTAATTAGGTAAGAGTATGAGAATTAATAAGAATGGAAATATATCTATTTGACATAGATGTCCATCTATGAATGTGGAGAAATTGATGCATGATGTCTGTGGAAAAGATTTGAATATACATGAGAAACATAAAAATCCAAGGGTTTTACATGAAAACTAAAATATGAATATAACTTGATCATCACCCTAATGCTATCTCTAGAGGAATGAGTGGATAAAGAGCATCCCAGTGGGTAGGAATGAATGGAGATCTCCCCCAGAGAGTGGGTAGATCATTGAGAATACTCCGAACGAGTGAGTATGAATACCCCAAGTTAGTGGGTATACCACATAGATTGGAAAAATAAAGGTTGAGAAATTATAATATAAAGAAAAAGAGTTGGGTAACTCAGTCTTCGATGCATAAATGCATGTGTATTAAGGCACTAATGAGAAAAGTTTTGAGAAACATAAGTAACCGATGGTTTTATATACAAATGCAAATCTGAACATAACATGCTCAAACCCCTCATACCAACTCGAGTTTGAATATAGAAGGAATGAAAGAGTCATTGTGATGAATAGGACCAGGCCCCAGATTGCGAAGGTCATATAAGGTTAGACCAGGCCCCAAATTGGGAGGGTCATATGATGTCAGGCCCTAGATTGGGAAGAGAAACATGACACTTAGCTCCAGATTAAGGAGGTGGCCTAACTTCCAGTGTAGCGACAAGACCCTCAGAGAGGATATCCCAGAGATTGACTAAAAAGTGAAGGGTTGAGATGTTTTCATAAAAACCATGCATGAAAATGAAAACATAAAACTTTGAGGGTTGGTGTACCAAAATTGGGTGTGTTAATCCAAGAATTGGAGAAAGGATCTAAGGAGGAGGCAAAACCTAAAACTCATGTGGTCAAGTTGTGGCTAAGAGAGCCTAAACTCCTCCTATGAGCCATGCACCCTAGGTTAGGACCTTCCCTAGAAAGGTGAGTTGACAAAATTAATTTAAAGATTGAGGTAACCTTAACTTTCACCTAAACAATGAAGAATTAAGGATATAAAATATGAAAGCACATATATTGAGTATGATTCTTTGAACTCAATATGCCTTCTCTAAGGAACATGAGGAGAAGTCACTATGGAAGTGGTTGATCGTATAAGAGTGATCCCAGAAAAGAAAGTTGCCATGAGTCCAATGAGGAGACATAAAGTGAATAATGAGTATCATAAGAGATGGAGGAAATCTGGTTTAAAAAATTACATATGAAATAACGTGCTTGAAAATAGTTAAAGTTGTAATATCTCAAAGAAACCTTTGGGAACGTGCTTGAAAATAGTTAAAGGTACATGGACCGATGAGATTCGGAGCTGATTGTTTGCTAAATGCACAAGACTTGAGGCCCATGTCTTAGGATATTGGCCACCTTTATGATGTTCATGTGGCCCAATAGGAGAATGAGAGAAGCACTTCTTAGATGCATAAGGATGAGATCACTTTGAAAAGTTCATGTACCCCTAGAGACCTGAAGGAAGTGGCTAAGGCTCATCATACATGAGGTGTAAATGAAAAATGATACAAATAAGTCATGAAATAATGAAAAGAATTGTGTACAAACTTAAGAATGAGAAAGACATTTGACTTCATTAAATATAAGAATATTGGGAATAAAAAAAGTATGGTTTAAAGCCATGTTATATGATTCAACATAAAATGTGAAATTGAAAGATAAAATGTGGACACACAATCTCTCCTCTTGGAATGGGATGAACTTTGTGTTTGGTCTGCAGTTGAGTACCTATTTCGTCATCTTATGAGGGAGAGATATTGGGCAGACTCATGTTGTGCTTAAAATTGACATATGCAAATGAAAATCTTAAGTTGAACTTAATGACATGAGGTAGGGTTGGAGGTGTAACCTCACCCTTATGTGAAAATAAATCATAATAGGTTGGAAAACTAGATGAAAAGATAGTCAATAAGTGAAATTGAAATCACAAAAAAATGCAATAATATGTATATACTAAGGATGTGGATGTACCTTGAATTGCATTCAAGTGCCAATACTAGTAATAATGTCAGGAATAAAAATGTCAAAAAAAAGATATTAAAGGTATATGAGTAGGGATGCTTACCCCAAGTTTTGGAAACTAAAATGAGTGTTATCAACCTTAACCTTATTAAGTTTAAATTTTTGGGACAAAATTCCTTTTAAGGAGGGGCGAATGTAATATATTCAGTTTTTGAGAAATTGAGTTATATAAATATAAGTCATGAATTGATAAGCAAAATCCCAAATGATATTATTCATGAAATAATAATGTCCTCATGGAACAAATAAAAAAAATAAAAGGTATTTCATTTACAATAATCCATTAACAATGTTGGACAAGAGAAAGAAAAAAAATCCAATAATAAGGGATTTATAAAGTAATGGACAGTTGATATTGCTAAATATGGAATTATGTGGAATACTCTAGAAAAGAGGATTTTTGTTCATAAATAAATAGTAAAACCTTTATGAATTGTTAGATGAGATAATATTCACGTTTCTTAAGGAAAATAAAATATATGATGTTTTGGATAATGAATAGAATATTTATCTAGCCATTAATGGCAACATAATGTTTGGGGAACTAAATAGTGTTATCTCAGTTTGCCTTTTGGGATACTTGAAAATAATGATGAAAAAGGGAGAATTCTAGAATTTGAAAGAAAAAGGACTCTCCATGTGTAGTAGGTAATTAATGTAAGGTTTTCTAAAAGAGAAAAAATTGCCTATTAAATCTATTCAATGAATCCTAAAAATTAGATTTAAGTTGAAAAAGTTATTAGTGAGTTTCCCTTAAAATTTCATGGAAAACGGAGTTTACTAGTGTTCTAGAGAAATCTAGGAAGAAAGAGGGACATTAATGCAATAATTATATGTTTCCACTTTGGGAAGAAAATTTCATTGCATTTGACTTTGCTGATAGAATCTCTCACATCCCTTTAAATGTGTCACAAGCCAAGGGACCGTTGATTCCCAATCCAATGGTGACCTAGCTATCACCTACCTTCATCCGATTTAGGAATCTAGGCTACAAGGTTGCACCAACCATGACTCCCCTCCCTCCCTCTATAATACACGATGGCCCTCGGGATCATTCTAACTGGATTGGGGAAGGAGAGCCAAATCAAACCACTTCTCAGTCCCATGTTTATAGCAAAGTAAAAACATTTACCCAAAATCTCAATTGGCAATGGGACTCTGGGTCTTTCCTGATCTCCCTAAATATAAGACCCTTTTTTAGTCCCTGAACCATCTAATTAAACTGCTCAATACATGTGAGTATGTGAGACCAACATGATTCACAAGATTTGAGAACCAGTGCCACAAGCATGGAAGAATCCCATTTACCCACACATACTCTGTCTTTTCCCACGTCTTACTCCCTCAGTGGAAAGCCAATAGTGACCAAACCAGAGTAAGGACAAGGTATCATGAAACCTCTAGTAGGGTTCCGCAAGGGTCTGTCTTCCTCAGGAACACCAGAGTGTAGGAGGCATCTTCCCTTGTACACCCTCGCCCTGGTTCTGACCTAGCAGTCACTCGTGGACTAGTCGACTCTAACCACCAGTGATCTTGACAAGGAGTTGGGTGAGTTTGCCCATGGCTGACGAAGAAAATGGATCTTTCATCAAGGAATTGCATGGACTACCGATGGAAGTAAACCTTCATGTTGACTAATCATGGCATTGCATTGTGAGAAGAATAGAAGCAATGAGGTAGAAGGTGAATATGGTAGGAATTACTCGCTTGTCCGTGAGTCACACACTGCCAGGTAAGGGAAAAGACATCTTTTGCTTCTTTTATTGGCACCCGCCACATGAGTGTATAGCACCAATATGGCAGACACCCATTGGCTGGGCCCATCAGGTGGATAATGTGAGTAATGGAACTAACTGCTGATGTAGCACCTCCTTATTCGCAAGTTTATGTTCATCTTGAAAAATTATTGAAATTTCTAGGGTGCTCAATAAATAGTAAAATTATATATCATTTTGATCGAAAAAAGAGACGAACTCAAATTATATATATATATATTTATATATATATATGAGACCTAGTTTTGCTTACTATTCCAAAAAGTTGTGCCAACATGTTTTAAGTGTTGTATCATGCTTAAAAACCCTAGATTGGCGTGATAAATGTTTAAAGCATTAAAAAGCTAATCCTTGGTGTTATTATTTGGTAATGTAGACTATAATGGTGATTTAACATGATCATGACCATGTTTATGATAATAGGGTTACTAATGTGAAGAATCATAACTATGCAAAGTTAGTGTTAAATATCCTAACTTGCTAAGTTGATAAACTAATCAAATCAAAGTGATCATGATGAAAAGATATGTTGGATGTACTAATTATGGTTTTGAAGCATGACTATAATGATAAGGCTATAACAAGGAAAGTTTGAACCCTAAATTAGGACCCAAGTAGGGTGCAATCGATTTAATGTTATGGTGACACTTTAGGATTTACATATATCCAGATTAAAGTAGATGATTTGATTACTTGATTGGATAATATGCTCAGTGAATGCATGATAATTTGCTTGGCTCACCATCAAGGTAATAGTTTATGCCTAAGACTATCCACATAGTTTCCTGATGTTTGTCCAATGTTTCTCAAAGATTGAACAATTAATATGTTAGTTGTTTATTTTGTTCTATTCAATTATAATGCCACTATGAGTATCACTTAAAAAAGAACATGTGAAGAAAATGTCAGTTTATATTTACAAATAATTGTTGGAATATATGTTGTTATAATACTTGCACATTTTGGATGCACCCCAAGTACTAGTAGGGCAACATACTGATCGTGTATTTGTTTCATGTCATTTTAGGTAAAATTTGATATACATGATAATGGACATGAAGATAAAGATAGAAATTACATTAAGGAAGTAACATTTTAAAGGAGGTTTAGCTAGTTATTTCTTCTCAAATCTTCAGTTTAAAGGATAGAAAGTCCATGTAAGAATCTTATAAAAAAAGTTATTGAATTAATGAAATTGTTTTCTGTTATTTGTTATTTGAGTAATCTGGATATTGGGTAAAAATCGTAGGTAATGGATTTCATCTTTTTGGCCTACCTGAATTGGGGGTTGTTGAAAAGTGAGGTAGGTCGTTACAGGATCCTTTCATAATTGTTTAAAACTCAAGCATGAATCCTGATATCGTTATCGACACATATAAGGGCTAGTATCAATAAAACCAAGATCAAATATGAAACATAGGGATAATGAAATGAGTTAAGAGGAAAGGAATTTGATTGATACCGTAACCATAAATCATACAAGTCGTCTACTACAAAGGGTATGAGAATACACCCTAGCAATCACTACAAATTATATCACTGTGTAGCCCTATAATTTACTTAAAGAATCATATACATGGATCTGGAAACTCAAATTGAGCACCCTAATGACCTTAGAAGTCATAGTATTAAGAAAATAGATGAAGATTGATAGATCCATTGGTTTTTTAGGAGATGGTTAGAAGTAGTATTCAAAGTAGTACCTTTCTTGAAAGGAATTGCTTATAGGTAAATGGGTCATGCCTTTGAATTATAGTCTTTATATTAGATTGAGACAAATGGTCTTGATAATTAGAATTTGAATGTTCCCTTAATGAAATAGTTAGTTTCTTTTAGATTTCAAAGTACATATAGAATGATATGTTAGTATTGAGCAATGTAGAAATATTCTCTTACATGCCACGAACTAAAGGGTTCAAGTTTTTATTATTAGAATTACCAAATTTAAATTCTTATTTTCAAGTACTCATCACATTTTGCAAATCCGAAATAGAATTATCAAAATTTAAAATCTCTTCACTTCAAGTTTACTTCGTCAATTTTGTATATAATTTAGAATGTTACTAACAATATCAGAATATGATCTTAGAATTCATATCAAAATTAGAAATAGATAAAGAAAGAGAAATAAAAAAAAAGGAATTCCTGAACATAACCTAAAATTATATGATAAATCCTCACATGACATAATTATTATAATACACAATATAACAAGCACTTTGTCATTGAAGGCCTGTAATTCCACAAAAGGTGTGTGGCACAAACAGTGGCACATCATGCAAAAAAAGGCACATTGCACAACATCATAAGACTTATTGTATATAGTGGACATAGAAAGATAAAATATGTAAATAAAACTAAGTACTTTAGTTTTAGATTTCGAGTTACACACTACATCAATTTCCTTTGATACTAGAATTCAATGCCACTTATGCTAATCCTCAGATTTCATTTATCCATGAATGAGGATGAGACATCCACAAATTACAACCTTAACAAAGAATATCCAAGTTAGAGTTTGCAAGTGCAGAATTAATAGGATTGCTTTGTGGGGTGCCATCTATGCAATCCAGGATAAATGTTTGGATTTAGACTTCTATACTCTTGTATTCAGTTTTATTTCTATGAATTTATGTGAATGCATTGCTACACTAGTCTTTAAGTGTTCTTGTTTGTTGTTTTTATTATGCGTATAATGTTTGTGACACTCCTGAGTTGGAAAGAAATCTACTTTCCTCTCATATGATATGGAAATTAGGGTGTTACAATGTGGTATTAGAGCAATAATGTAGATGGCAACCAGACAAGCTCTAATATTCTTAGTTTACATTGTCCCATTAGAAACCAAGTGACTCAAGAGTATAGAGTTAGAAAGTTGTCTTGGTTATATAAGAATTGAGTGACAGATAGTACAATCCATGTTGAAGGTATAGTTAGGCGATATAAGTTGAGATATTGACTAGGGTTATGTGTCTAGGTTCTTTAGACTTTACATGTTAACTTGGATTTTCATATTGCATTTTCTCTCTCTTATTACACATGTTTGTGGTGCATATGGTATGGGACATGTTTAATGTGAGGTGTTAAGACAAGTATGTAACACATGCTAGTTTTAGATATATGACTGGCCGACATATACCTAGAGGTCACAAAAAAATGTTGACATGAAAAGTTTTAGGTAGGTGGTCACATACACGTAATTACATACATACTAGAACCCTAGAAAACATACATAATTGTCAAAATATCCAATATAGATTAGTACGTTGAATATCATGATAGAGCTAGGACCCTCAGGTTGGTATATTCCATTAATTGAAGTAAATTTTGAGAAAAAAAATACAAGGTGGGTAGAATTGTAACATCCTCTTTTGTGACTTATTGATTATAATTCGTTAAGTTCATATATTTATGCTCATACTCAATAAAAGGGTAAATATTTATAGTTTTGATTAATTTTTAAAGGCAATGAAAATTTTTCCTATTAAGTGATAATGTGTAAATAAGTTGAGACCAACAATTTCAAGATCAAATTATATTTAGATAATTATTTATTTAACTTCAAGATATATCTTGTATTAATTATATTATTTATCACAATCATCTAGCTTGAAAATAGATTGCACTATAATATTCTAGGCACTAATATGATCAATTTCTCAATGTCTGGCCTTAATTAAAAGTTTATATGATTAGGTAAAAAAATTAAAAAAGATAATGAAAATTTATATCAGATAATGTCTTTGTCTTGAGTTTTTGTTCTATTGTGTTTTGTTTGGGTCATTAGATTGAGCCCATGATGGACCCCTAGATCACATCTATTCATTACTAACTTTCAATCTTAGACTCTTGTGCGCCAGCTTCCCCTCAAAAAACAAACTCCCATATCTTATGCTTCACTTGATTATTTTCAAAAGGGTTTCCACTAAAGATTTCATGAGACCGACACATATCTTCTAACCCCTTTACCGAACCCAAGATTTAATACACCACAAAACACTCAATAGATCTGCCAACCTCCTCCTATGCACTGGTAGTAAACACTCAAGTGCAACATCCATTGCCTTCATAGGAACTAGGGATACTCCACCAGGTTCATCTCAATGCTTTTAGCCCATCAATTTAACCATTTGAACAACCTCATAGAAGATCTCTAACAATCACCCACCTTTCTCCTAAATATTACCACCTCCATCGAATTACCTATTCCTAAAAAATCTTGAGTTCATTTCAAACTCAACGTCATTTGTAGTTTATAGTCCGGCTCAGTATGTGGGACCCCGAAAAATAGGGTTCCTTGAGAGGATGGAGCTTCATCATGTAGGATTCTCAAGCATCTTCAATTCACAAAAATTTGAATAAAAAATTAGTGAGGGTCATGATGCCTTCTTTGACTCCCACCCAGTTGACGTTTGAGGTAATACATATGAACCAATCTTCCCAGACTCATGTATAATTTGTTTTCTATGACCATGGTTCCTCCTATACATGACTTCATGATGCATGTTTTGTCCATGATTTGGTGTTGCACACATATTCAGATGATCTAGAGGGCACCAGTCCCCTCCTCCCTTTTTTCCTTATGTTGGCTTATTTTCCCTTGTTGTATTGCTTTTTGGCAAGTCACAATTGCATCTCTAGTGACCTTCATACCTCAAGCGAGAGGTTGTTCACTTTTTGTTGGCACGACTAAACTAATCCTTATATATGCTTTAACTAAGATAAATATCAGATGAAAAGGATCTCACTCTAAGCAGTCTATGGTGAATTAGGTCAACCAAATGAACAATGTTAGGTAGACAAACATACACCATTGCCGTCAGTCAATTTTTTAATTTGTGTTTCACTTGCAAGGGTAATTTTTTCAATATGACGACATGATTCTTTCTTAGTTGCACGCCTTGATGATATTTCAGAAAAAATATGTGATATATATTATCAAGCTTGAGATTGGTTAGTAATTAGCAAAAACTTTATAAAACCTTAGTGAATGGATCATTAATCAGACAATTTCCAAAACATAGACATGGATCAAAAAAATGTATTGATCCTAATAGAACCCTAATAATTGTCATAAAATTAGATATTGAAGTAAATCAATACTAGTTACATCTTATCACTATGATTGATGAACTAATACTAAATGGTATATCTTGAGGTTTAGAATCTAATGATCTAAACAAATAGATCAAATAGAAACCTCAATCACCTATATTGAATTTTATAAATTTCTAATAATGATTATAAGATACTAGTATGATATCAATTTTCTAATCCCAAATATGGATAATTAATGTAACAAGAATATAGAGATAATGTATATATGTATAAGAAAAAGAGGGTAAGACAATACACCCTAAAACCCACTATAACATTGTATCATGTGTATAGTCCTAGAATTTACTAAATTCTCCAATACACAAACCTAGAAACCCTAATCTAGAATCGTAACGACTTTAGAAGCCTAGTCCTTAAGAGAAGACATAAAGATTGATAGATCATTTGATTTTTCAGAGAAGGTTAGAAGTAGTACTGCAAGTAATATATTTTTTGAAAGCACTTTTCTTCCGATAGGTAAATGGGTCTAAAAATTGGAATGTGAATGTTCCCTTACTACAATAGTTAGTTTCATTTAGATTTGAAGGTAAATGTGGAATGATAGGTTCATCTTGAGCAATGTAGAAATATTCTCTTGCATGCCAATAACTTTGAGGGTTCAATTTTTTTATATAAGGATTATCAGATTTCAATTCTCATTATAAAATAATTGTCAACTTTCTACGCATCCTCAATAGAAGTGTTAGAATTTAGAATCTCTATACTCAAATTTTTCTTCATCATTGTTGTAAACATTTTAGAATATGATATCATAAGTTATTTTAGAATTCAAAACAAAAGATAAAAGAGGAAGAGAACAAAAAAAAAACACCAGAACATAACTTAATATAATATGATCAATCCTCACAAAATAGAAGTATTGTGATACACATGCCATAGAAGGCATGTAATTCAGTAGAAGGTGTGCGGAACCAACAAAAGGAACATCGTTCCATAGAAAGTGCACTGCACCACAAAAGATGTCTTATTTTATAATAGTGGCCACAAAACAAGAAAGATTTAAATATAAGATTTATTTTCAATGGTATATTTCACATTTTCAAACTGTAACTATTTCCTTTATGTTATTAGAAATCAGTGCTTACACAAATCCAAGGGTTTCCTTTGTGCATGGATGGGGATGAGACATCCACATACTACAAGCTTCAAAAAGAATATCCAATTAAAGTCTTAAATAGTAGAGTTAGGAGGATGTCTTGGTGAAACACCATCTAAATGATTAGAAACTGATGGTTAGATGTTAGACTTCTATACTCTTGTACTCAATTTTTTTCTAATAATTTATAAGAATGCATTTTTACACTAGTTTGTAATGATTCTTGTATATTATTATTGATATGAGTATCATATTTGTGACACTCCCAAGTTGAAAAAAATGCTACCTTCTTCTCATGTGATATGAAAATGGGGATTGTATAGGATGACAGTGATCAAATTCCTTTACAATCTCCATAAGTAGTAAAAAAGGAGTTAGAATCCATATACACTGGGTAATAGTGATTTCCACTCTAGTGGAGTCATATCAACATGTGTCATGCTCCTTTCCTAAGAAGAAATCTCTGAAAAATGTGGCAACAGATTATTTCGCCCATATTTCATAGATAAGGGAGGTGGATGTTCATAATCTAGAGCAAGGGGATGACCTAAGTATACCCATAGTGTAGATAAAAGTCACTATATAGAAACATGCTATGAGTTGTGTGGAAACTCTTTTAAGTCCTCCATTTCTTGTTTCTACTGAAGAATTTTCTGACCAATCCACTAATTAGATCAAAATGAGGAAAGAGGAGAAAAACCATCTTTTATAGTTATAGAAATGCCAGTAGGCATCTTCCTTTGTCACCTCTTATCCTAAAAAATGAAGAGCTAAAATCCTGCATGCATCCTGCATATATCAATCTTCCCATACACATTTGTCTTCTTGAGGTTCTTGACATAGGTGAAAGATATAACAATACATGTATACAAAGCCTTGTCTCTAAATTATCTATCACCAAATCCAACTCACCCAGGTCACCATTGCTAATGTCTTTTTAGTTTTCATTCAAGACACTGGAATTATTTCACCTCTTCAAATTACCCTACCATTAACTCTATGTTTTGTTTCATTTCTCCTCAATTTACTATATATTAGCAATTTTACTTGGGAACTTAAAAAAACCATTGCATTTGAACTTGATAATTATTTTATATAGGATGTTTGGACACATGTGGTTATTGCCGATAGGTATGGAGAAGTTGGTCTCTACTACATGAGAGAGACTTTAAAGACTTGTGTGGTTGCATATTCTCCCCATGTCCATAGTCATTTAGGTCATTTCACTCTTGAGAAACACAATAGGCACCAGATCAAAAATCAGTAGAAAAAAAGATAGAATCTTCACGTTCACAAACGTCCTGAGAAACATTATATAATTATATGTAGCATAAAGTTTCATCAAAATATGCTACATGTAATAAAAAGAAAATTCATTCTTAGATGAATTAAAGCATCAATAACCTTTTTAGGTTTTAGATTATCCATGATAAACACACTTAGTTTCTCGAGGGCTGATCTTGTTGTGTCTACACAGAAATCATGGGAAAAAAAACATAACCACCAAAATTCTTAGTGGAACCACCTATAACGAGCAATTATATATAAATTCTACAATTAGATTTTTCAGACAAGATATTTGATAGTATGGGATTGAAAAAAATATATCTATTGGGACAACACCCCACCCACAAAAATATTTTTGAGCATTCATGTGAATAAGCATCCTAGATGTTTATATGATATGCCTTTTTTCATTTAGTGATCCACTTTTCTAAATAGTATGAGGATACCATGATAATAATCCATCTATTCATTAGAAAGAAGTAAGAGAATGACTAAAGTCTTCCTTAGCATCGTTGGGGGTGAAGAATCAAAATCTTCCTTGGAAAATGACTTCCTATCTCAATAGAAAATCTTTAGATAATTAAAAAAAAATTAGAATGTTTTTGTACCAAATATAACCAAGTTTCCCTTCACAGTTCAATTAACTAGTTTCATGAAATAACTATATCCATGTTTTCAAGAGAACAAACTAGGCCCACATACATCATAATGAACAATTTGAAATATATATTATTAGATATATGATAGAAAGACTTGAAAATTGGTTTTCGGTTCTTCCCTAACTATAGTATATTTTCCTTTCATGGGTGGTAATCTAGCATACAATTATAGTCCTTTCTCAATTCCATCCATCATCTCTACCTCAAATTCAGATCCTTCTTTTAGAAGATATACTAAACATTCTTGTGATTTGTAAAGATTAGATACTTTTCTCCATATAGATAGTGCCTCCAAATCTTCAATTAGAGAACCACAACTGCTAATTCTAGGTCATGAGTTTGGTAGTTCTCCTTGTGTTTCTTAAGCTATCAAGAATAAATGAAATTTCTTTCTTGTCCTGCATCAGCACACATCCCAATCCATTATTCGAAGCATCATAGAAAATGATGTAGCCTTCCCCAGGATCTTGAAACACCAACACTGGAGCACTCATCAACTTCTCCTTCACATGAAGAAAAGAATGATGACACTTGTCATACGAAGAAAAAGGAACACCCTTCCTAGTCATTCTGGTAAAAGGTAGAGCAATTGCACTAAAGTTCTTAATGAACCTCCTATAGTAACCAGCTAGACCAAGGAAGTTTCAAACCTCAGTTAGTGTCTTGGGATGCTCCCATTCCAACACTAACTCCACCTTCTTAGGGTCTACACAAACACCCTTTAAAGACATGATGTGAATAAGAAAAGACACCTTGGTCGGCCAAAACTTGCTCTTACTAAGCTTAGTATACAACTAATGTTTCTTCAACAAATATGATGCTTGATAAAGATGTTTCTCATGTTGCTGACAACCCCTGGAGTATATCAAGCTGTCAGTGATGAACACCACAAAAAACTGATCAAGATACAGTCTGAACACTCTATTCATCAAGTCCATATATGTTTTGATGCACTAGTTATCCTAAAGGAATAATTGGGAACTCATAATGACCATGCCTAGTTCAAAAATTAGTCTTAGGTATGTCATCCACCTTGATTCTAAATCGGTGATACCCTGATCTTATATATATATATATATATATATATATATATATATATATATATATATATATATATATGAGTCAGGCTAGAATACACTCGAGTGTATCCGGAGCGGAATACACTCAAGTAGTTTTTCATGATGCAACATTCTTTTTAAAAATCTAATCTGTTGATTTTCTTAAACATCTCGTGAACAACTCATACAGAACATTTGAGCACATTTGGATATGTATAGCTCATGTTATGAAGACCGCAAAAATTATGCATTTCAAATTAGTTTCGCGCGTCGATTTTGTTGCCCTCGGATGAGTGACTTACACTCATCCAAATGGGCTCAAAATTTTTATGTAGCCTATTTATAGTATGACGGTGACGATCAATGGTTTACATTTTGCAAAAAATGGTCTTGATATGCAAACACACTTGAGTGTATTTGTGTGATCCGTACACTCGAGTGTATTCTAGCCTGACTCTCTCTCTCTCTCTCTCTCTCTCTTTAATATATATATATATCTTGGAAAACACTATAGCACCACTCAGCTACTCAAACAAGTCATCTATCCTAAAAAATGGGTACTTGTTCCTCATTGTGACCTTGTTCAACTATCAATAATCTATGCAAAGACTCATTGGAGAATCCTTCTTCATCACAAACAACACGGAGCACCCCAAGGGGAAATGCTTAGTCATGTGAAACCTTTCTTCAACAACTCTTGCAACTTATTTTTCAATTACTTCATCTCAACCGGTGACATCCTATACACCGTCTCTTCTATGGGTTGTGTACTAGGAACTAGAGTGATCTCAAAATGAATCTCTCTAGAGGATGGAACATGAAGAAGCTCATTAGGGAAAACATACTCAAACTCACATCCCATAAGTACACCCTAGATACTAGCACTTGTCACCTTGGTATCCACTACATGTGATAGGAAAGCTTCATGTCCTTGTCTCATTAGCTTCTGTTCTATCACTATCGACAGTAGACATGTAGGAAAAATCTTCCTATCTCCTTGGAATATCTAAGAGACATTCCCATAAAAGAACTTCACAACTATGTAACTATAATACAAAAAACCTTGCACTTCTCCAAGGCATCCATCCCTAAGATCACATCAAATCCATGCATATCAAGTGGCATGGGATCCACTTGAATGTCACTTCATATGAAAGAAAGAACACAGAATGGAAACACCTACCGCAACATCATCAAACCAACCAAAGGAGTTTCTAAAATGAGGCTATCGGTTCTACTACAAATAGGCAAGTTACAACTATTTATCACGTCTCTGGTGATAAATGAGGGTGGCACACTTGGGTCAAGTTGGAGAGATTTATCCAGAATGCATGTTTGAAATATTTGACCCATAACCTTGAATTTGTATCCATGTGGATTTGGTTGGGTCAGTTAAATTTAGTCGGGTTCGTCTCTATGCGACCGGATTCATGGTCTGTGTTATGTGTGGATTTTCTATTGTTCTTAACATCTATGAATATTATAGACATGAAAGGATATCCAGAATACTCATGGGTGTTAATTCATTATCCTTGAGAGAGGTTTCAAATCATTGATGGGATTTTAGTCACATTGTACTATAGTGAGTGGGATGACCCCCATAGGAGAAACTACCATGATGCATGCTACATTTGTATGTTAGTTTCTTTCTACGGAATTTGAGGGTTGTATTTTCCTGAGAATGGTTCAATTTACTGCCCAAATTGTGGTTATATAGCAAAGAACTCCTTCTCCTGATTAGTAGGATTCAATAGATTTTGTTTTCTTTACTTTACTTTTTTTGTTTCATAACATTTTGCTAAACTCGTTCTAGTTCTTTGAACATATCGATTGCCGATTTTCCTTAACTAACAAAGATCGAAACCTTAGGCATCCTAAACATCATCACATCCATGTGTTTGACCTCATATATCTACTTTGACCCCATATTGAGTTGTGGGGATCTTTGAAGACTTTAGGGTATAAATTTAAATTTGGTTCCAAATCTGGGATCGTGCCTCCATTTTTGGGAGTGTCATCTCAGAGCCGATCAAGACATACCACTCAAACTACTAGATAACCACTAAAAAGTCAAAATCAACCTAGTATGAGATCTAGGATGACTAGAATTCTAAGATATCTTCCCATTGGTCAGTACGAGTAACAACCGCAGTGGCACATCAACCCAACTACTAAAAAAACCTAGTCCATCTTGGGTACACAAACCAGAACACTAGAAACCAGGTTGTAAACCCTCAAAATCTGAGTTACGACCTTAGTTTCTCTCAACACATATTAACTCCAAGACACGGCCTCGACCACTCTACAAAATCTTGGGATCTGGATGGCAGAGATATACCCTCCCTGCACCTACATATACTAAATAGTTTATGACTCTGAGTTCCTCTTGGGATTACTCATTTCACTATCCAATAAATTATAACACTGGGATAGAGCTACTATTTCAAGGCTCTACATGAGTATGGTTACTCTTGATTTCTTACATTGTTTAAGTATTTTGACTACATCAATCAGTTTTTTTTGGTCAACAATTGAATCAATAAAGTTACATATAAGATCATATTGTACGCTTACAAAAAACATTGAAGAATTCAACTTCAAATGATATAAAATGTATGAAACATGTTCCATGTTGTTCCATCATGGTATAATCACTCACCCATGGGCTTATGGAGGCCTAAGTATTAAACTAAGGAACATAACATCTCAAAAGGATACTTAGATAGAAATGATATGAACTTTCTGTAGGAATATCATTATCCTTGGAAACTTTGCAAAGAGCCTATTGAATCATAAAAAAGATATCACTCAAAATTTTAGCATAAGATTCCATCATACGTTAAAGTTATGGTGTTTCCAAGAATTAGGGATTTATATGTTCAAAACCTAGCATGAATGAGCTACTTTTAGTATTATATTATGTCTAATTATCATTTCAACAATTTCCCATTGACTAACCACTATATAGTAAGGTTTAAAGTGTAAGTCAGATTTATATACATTGGGTAGCAAAACATTTCTGGGTAAACACCTGAAGAAGGATAGGCTGATCCGGTGGGGGCTCCCGACCAATCCAAAATGCTCCTTCTGTGATGAGAACGAAACCCATGATCACTTGTTCTTCAACTATCATAATGCCTTCCGGATTTGGGCACTGATGTGGCTAAAGATCGGTTGGGGCCATCTCACGGCTGGCAGCTTCAATGAGGTGATGGAGCACCTTAGAGAAAGGGGTACAAACAAGAATGAAAGGGTGTTTGCTGGGCTTTGTCTTTCCTACATTTGCTTCAACATATGGAAAGAGAGAAACAACATCAACCACATTCATGGGCCTAGTAGTGATGTGTTTCAGTGTGTGTCCAAAGATGTTTGTAATTCTATTAAGGCTAAAGACTTTGGAAAGGGACTGAGTCTCATAGCTAAACGATACTGGGGCATTTTGTAGATTCTGCCCCATATACTTTTTTTAGTTTGTCTTGTATAGTGTAGCTTAGATATACGACCCTTTAGGAAATATATTTACCTATTTCCAAAAAAAACACATATATGACATTTTTAGGAGTCATTCCACCTATATTTCAAATTTTAGACCTCGCATGTTAAAAGAAAAAGATCATTTATAGAAGAAAAACATTCATAAGGTTTAAGGTAGGTTTAAGAACTAGTATTGTATTCACACTCATATCAAACAATGCACAACATGCCATCTTTTCTCATTTATAGGTTTTTCTAGAGCAAGATTTACATAAAATAGGTTTTTTTTGTGACCAATAGAACCCACCCCAGGTGAGCTTGACATGGTGAACTCTTGAGACATGAGAGGACATGGTCCAATCACCCCCTCCCATGCCAAATCAACGTGGATTATTATTTGCAAAGTGCCTTCAGTGAGGTTCAAACTTGGGTCCGTCATTGGAACTTACCGAGCTCTTACCAGTCAGGGTACTCTAGCCAGACCATAAAATAGGTTATGAGTAGGCAAGAAATGTATTAAAGGTTATATCACTCACGTTAAGGTGAATAAGAACATAAAATAGTAAGAAATCTCAAAGAAAATACGAGAAGACTCGATCTTTATACTATAAAATCTCCAAGATAGCTCCTATCTACAAGAACAAGGTATATCTAGAGAAATAGAGAGACGAAAGAGGTTATTCATCCATATGATCGAGCTTCTACAAAGGAATACCATGGATTTCATCCATGGAAGAAGAGAAAAGAAGAAAGACAACAAGAAAATGGGATCAAGAGGGAAGATCTTACGTGCACAAAGTAATGAACAAAGAAAGAAGGCTTCAAACAATCCTAAGAGAGTAAGATCATAGGATTGTGCCCACATGCAACCACAATTTCACAAAGCTTCAACCTCAAAAAGCACCTCCTTAATTAACTGATGGCTTTTGATGGTCTCCAGCAGCAAGAATGTGTTTGGGGTTGAAGGTTCATTTGAGGGACATAGGGAGGTATATTTAAAGATAGGAAGAAAGAGAAAGAAGGTCAAAGGTAAAAAATAGGACTTCCATTGGTCAAATGGCATGTTTTCTATCGATATGTTGAACTAGAACCTCCATCAGTTTGTAGTCATCTGGGAAAACCATTGGTTAATGTTCATGTAGATCTTCCATTGCATGGAAAACACAATTTGTCCATTAGAAGGCACACCCAATTTGTCCATTGGAAGGTGCACCTAGAACACCCATCATAAGGCAAACCTAAAACACCCATTAGGAGAAAAACCAGAACACCCATCAAAAGGCAAACTAAAAATGCCCATGGAAAGGCCAATCCAGAACACCCATCAGAAGGCAAACCCAAACCACCTATCTAAAGGCAAACCAAAACACTCGTTGAAAGGCAATCCCTGAACACCCATCGGAAGGAAAACCAAGAACATCCATCATAAGGAAAACTAGAACACCCATCATAAGGCAAACTAGAACACACATTGGAAGGAAAACTCAAAACACCCACCCAAATGCCAATGTGGTCCAATCATTGGAAGGAACATACCATCCCTTCCACACAAAGTGAACATAAATGGTGGGACCTTTAAGAACAAGGTCTAAAAGAATTCAAGTAAAAAGAAACTTACCTAGATTATAATAGACATAATAGATCAATATATTCATGTGTTAAAGTTGCAGTTATATCCCTAGAAAAGTAAAAGTTGCATATAGGTCCACACAATTACATAAATTGAAAAACTTGAGCAACCAATCTGGACCAAATTTGAAACATAGCTTTGTCAGTTGATATCAAAACATAAACAAATGCTAAATTATGATGTGAAGGAAATTGATAAATCCACTCTTAAAGATGTCCAGTTTCCAAACCTCAATTAGCTGCAAAACAACATATCATTTATAGTGAAAACTACCCAACAAAAAGAAACTAATATCTCATATAGAGATAATTGTAGGAACGGTTCGGCTGATAACATTCATGGATTTATCAAAATTGGTGTCAAAAATTGTGATGTCTCCCTACAACCAGAAGACATACTATTATCTACTAACAAAGGCTATCTAGAGTTCAACTTTTGCGAGGAGGCATGGGATGAACTCCTAAAACCATGGAATTACACATCGTAGTTAAATTGCTATCACGAAAAAATGGCAACCTAACCCTACGAGACAAAAACAATATACTGTGGAAAGATATAGGAAGTTTCAATCGAATAGATGTTGTGAATGATTACTTCATGTTTGAGTTGCATACAGAGGAGGACTATGTACATGCACTATTGGATGGTCCAAGACCAATCTTCTATTCCTATCTGACTGTTCAACAATGGTTCCCCTCTTTCTCACCAGACAATGCTTTGCCCATTAGGTTAGTCGCTTGGGTGAGGATTGTGGACCTGCCCATATGTCTATATCAAGAGGTGTTGCTAAAGGAAATCAGAGATAAAATTAAAAAAAAACATTAAAAGTCTACATGAACACTAAACTTTGGGGAAGATTTGCTCGTACTATAGTGGAATTGGATATGAATGCTCCATTTGTTACCTTAATCATAATCTCCAAATCTCTCTATAGAATTGAGTATGAAAACACCCCCATTATCTATCTACACTATGGACAAGTAGGACACGACGAGAAGGACTACACCCAGTGCATAACTATGGAGAATGCAGCCAGATAGGTGTGCATTGATGTAGGCTCCATCATTCTAGAACAGCCCTAGTGAAAACAAAGATTCTCATATTCAATTCATGCACAACCTACTGAATGTAAACTAAATACAAACAACAATGTAGTCCCTTCATGAAAAAATCTACTAAGAACTAGCAGATTCTACAGTTTAGAATAAAATGACAATTCAGTGGACACAAAAGAAGTCATTGATGTAGACAACATGGCCTAGAGGAGGACTAATGTTATTGATTGGAGTACCCAAAAAAGTAACAACAAGAGCTCATGTCACTCAAAGAAAACCATAGACACACCTTGCAAAAACATCCATAGATAGTCTCATACAGCTAACCAGGACCCCAATATGGTAAAGATGAATACAACTAAAACTAATTCATAACACACAACAGAAAATCATTTAGGTGATGTTGTTTAGACAAGAAGGGAGATGAACAATGATCATCCTACAATACCATTCTTCAACATGGGAAGTTTGAACATAGAAGATAGAACCTATCATTGAAGATAGAGAACCAACTTAGTTGACTTTCACCTTCACAATAGAAAGGTAATACAAATTGAGGAGGGAAGCAAATCCTCTACTCAAAAAAGAGGAAAATAATCTCATTTGAAGTACCTTGAAGAAGAAGGACAAACATTATCCTCCTCTATCCTAGTGGAACTTTCCCAATGAAAATCATGATCTAGAATATCCATGGTATACATGATAATAATACACATAATATGGTGAAGCACATGGTAAACAAAAGTTCTCAGTGCTAGATATATATGAACATTAATACAATGGAGAGAAAGGTCTCTCTGTTATAAAGAAGTTACACTTTGCTCACTCCCAAAAAGTGGAAGATATTGGGTACTCGAGAGGATTCTAGGTACTCTAGATGACCAATACCTTCCTCCAAATCCATATCTCCCACAAACAATTCATCCATTGTAGATTAGATCATTCCCATCTATATAACTTTTATCTACAAAAGAACTACCAAGATATTTTTACGCCTTCTGTGGAACCATCTCCAGGGCATAGATCAATCAGTCACCACCACATGGATCATCATGGGTGATTTCAACTTCATAATTTTTCCTTCTAAAAAATATGGCAGTACTACTTTTGAAGCTTCCAACAGTAGAGAATTCATAGAGAAAGTAGACAACTACAATCCTCAAGATCTAGGAGCTAATACGGCAAAAAATACCTTTTGTGGGGCCTATTGCATGAGTGCCTAGATAGATCACTTGGCAATCAGGAGTGGATACAAGCATCCTCATCCAATCCAATTCAAGTCATGGAAAGAATACACTCAAATCATGCACCTCTCCTTATCATTGACTCCTCCAGGAACAAAACCTCAAGCTATCACCCTCACACATCTACTAGATGGGAAGTGATGTCTATCTTCAAAACATTCCTCCAACATTCCTAGAATCAGATCTCCCCCTCCACCAAGCGGCCTCTAAATTTCTAGAATATGCAACCCCATGGGAACAATCAATGAAGAAAAAAGAAAGAAAGATCACCTCATTAAAGACACAATCCACTACAAAGCACACTATTCCAATACAATCTCTGTACCAACCAAACTATTGAATTACAAAAATAGCTAGATACTATCTTAATAAAAGAGGAGATGGAATGACAACAATGATCTAGATGCATGTGGGTGAGACTAGGAGACAATAACACAAAGTACTTTCATTATCTTGTTAAAACCCAAAGGTGGAGAAACAAGATAACTAAGCTTAAGTACAACAATGGGTCTTGAGTGGAAGATGAGGCAAAGCTAAAATAGCTAGTTCTCTCCTTCTTTTCCAACATATATCAGGAATCTCATCCAACAATGAGAAGGTCCTCAAGCTCCTCCTTCATCAGCTACTTTACACATCTCTAAGATAATGAAATTAAAACCTTATCCAGCATACCTTAAGAATCTAAGATCTGAGAAAATATCTTGTCTATGGAACCACCAAACGCCCTTGCCCAGACAAAGTAGACACTTCTTTTCTACAAAAAATTGGGAAACGGTAAAACTCCATATCTACAACTTCATCAAGGCAAACCTACAGACTCAAAAGTAATAGACACAATGTTGATCCTCATTCCTAAATTTAAATCTCCCAAAGTTTGCTTGCATCTCCATCCCATTTCACTCAACAATGTGTGCACTAAGCTCCTTTCAAAGATAGTCGCCACTTGAATCCAACTGTACATGAAAGATTGGATTTCTCCTCCAAAAACAAGCTCTGTTCTGCACATGAGAATTAGTGATACAATAACATTTATCAAAGAAATTATTCATTCAATGAAACTAAAAACATGAAGACAACATTATTTCCCTCTCAACCGAGACCTGATTAAATCTTTTGATAAAATGCGTTGGGATTTTATTGAAGATACCCTTCTCAGAACCTCCATAACTCACCCAATCCTTAAAATCATAATGCAAACTATTACTTCATATAATACCTCCATCTTGTGGAGTGGGGAGATCATTGGCTCATTCAAACCTTATTCTGGGGTCAAATAAGGGGATCCATTATCTCCATACATTTTGTTATTTGTTTGAATAGATTCAGACAGCTGATTGAAGACAAAATGAACAATGGTCACTGGAAGTCTTCGACCATGAGTAAATTACGTTTCACACATTTTAGTTTCACCAATAATATTATCCTTTTTGGTGAAACATGTTGGTAATTATTCCCTAAGAGTCAATCATATGATGATTGCGAAGGCATATTAATAAAGGATTTGATTAATAATATTAAAGGAAAGCTTCCAATTCATTTTGATTCACTCAGCTGTGAGATAATGAGTAAACATAATGAATGTCTAAAGAATGACAATTACTCAATGACGTATGTCTTCATGTACGTGACTTGGAAGAATGAGATCATATAGATGTTAAGAGTATGTAAATTCTTTTTATGTCCCCAGTCAGATGTTATTGTCACACAACTATTTTTTACCCCAAGTCCACACTCCTAATGGCTACATAGCCAAAGGTGAGTGGGTTGGGGCATCTTTCCGTAAAATGCCACAATACACACAAGCATATGTAAAGAAGAGAAAAATAGTGTTCATCATCATGATTTGAACCAAAGTGTCTTAAGTACAATGTAGTTCAAAGTAAACAACATGAAAAGATTACAAGTTCAACATAACTATTCTATTACATGAAGAGATTGAGAAACCCATTTATTTACTACAAGCCCCATGTTGAGATGTTGTTCTTTATTGTAGAGGTTCCCTCATAAACGTTGATTCACATGTTGATCACCTAATAGGCAACAAAATAGGAGACAAATTCAATGTGGGTGCATTGGTACACTTTGCAAAACAAAACTAGAAAGATTATGACATTAGCATAATATAAGCTTGGCAAGATAACAAGAAGTAAAGACCAATGAACAAAAAATATAAGAAACATGTTACAAAGTTTTCAAGAGAATCTTTTAGGTGAATTTAACCATTCTACTTAACAACATCATAAGGCATATATACATGTGATAGCTTCCAAACGAAGAGTCCATATGGAAAACTAAGGCATAGCAAATAGTTGCATGTTTCCACCATGAGGGGCCCAAATGATCAAATTCGTTGGTTCACCCTATATTCAACCAAGTATTTTGATCCCCTCTTGAAAACTCAAGGAGGAGTCATCGCACCTTATGCTCACATCCCATGAGTTGGGGAGGACACAAGGGTTATGTGCAATGGTTTTCTACATTAATGTTTGAGGGTGATGTTCAACATATAATATATATCAAAGCATGAAAAGGATATCATAAGGTCACTTATGTCGAATAATATTCATAGCCAAGCATTTAGACTCTACATATACAACTAGCAACCAAGTCATAACAATAGCAAGAATTCAAGAGGAGTAAAAAGTGTACCTTGCAAGTGTAGAGTAAAACGTAGCACCAAGAGCTCAAGCATAGGCCCTCAATCTCAACCTAGAGTACAAGGATAGATCTTATATTAGTATGGAGTGGTATTACCCTCATGGACATCCTCAAGCACTTAAGTTCCCTTCTATACAAGCATGGTTCTAGTCATATCAACATATTCACAAAAGCACTCTACGTGGTGCACAACATCATAGGGTGACTTAGGCTAATAGAATGTCCATGTTCAGAGTATACTCAAAGCAAAACGAATCTGATTTAATGAGATGAGTAAGGTAAATTCATATTTTTAAAAGCATGGTTTCAAGATAAGTCATTTCATATCATTATCATCTAATAGAGTGAGCACATAAGATGTTATGATGTTAATATGGCATAAAAGCATGACATCTTGATTCTAGAGAGCATGAGACATAATAGTGGTTACTAATTTCGAGGGTGATAACATATCATAAAAATTTAAAAGGTTCAACTACCGAAGTGCTCAAATCACATCATTTAATATCCAAAGAGGTAACATGTGAGTCAAGATACATGAAAGATGTCATTAGAGGGGCAAGTAGGTAGCTAGATCATTTCAAACTCATGACCAACAGGTAATAGTTATTGAGGTACCACGAAATAGGGTGATTAATCATTAGGGTCACATGAAAAACATAGATGATTAAGATTAGATGACTAAAGACCAAATAGTATCATAAAATAGTAGATCAGGGGAGATATGAATGAAACTAGGATTAATAAGTAGTACCATGAGAAAGGGGGTGTTAATTTGATGAAAATGATATATTACATCATAGGATTTGGTTAAACAAACCAAAAGGTAAAGGGTTTTGAAGATTAAAGCATCAAAGGAGGATTTTTGGGGATAAAAACCCTAATTTGGGTCACATGGCTTTCGTGGCACGGCCTAGAGCCTCTGATTTCCATTCACCGCTACTGAGCAGTTTCTGTGGTTGGGTGACCACCCCCACCACTCCATCACCTCCCGAGATCACCCTTGGCCACTCGTTGGGTGCCAAGTCTGCCCATTTTGATCGAGGTCGGTCGATCCCTTCTGGGGTCGATCTAGGTCATTGGTAGCCTGGTCCACCGTGGACCATGTACCATCGTGCGACTATTGTGCACTATCCCTTCTCACTCTACAGCTCCATAGTGAGATGGCCCATGGTGGAGGAACTCACCTGAGCACCGGTGATGTGGGGGAAGGAGACCCTAGATGAGCCAGAGAAATTGTCACCCACTCCCACCAAGTTTCGGAAAACTAGCAATCGGGGCTAATTTGTGGCCTCCTATCTCTTAGGTGCAAGGAGGATGGGGGGTCAAGATTGTGGTGTCAGACGCAAGTGTGAATATGGAGATGAAAAACTCGAGCTAGGTTCCCTAAAAGGCTAAATAGGAGAGGGGAATGCCAGAGGGGGCTGAGAGGGATCAGGAAGTGACAGAAATTCTTGCCAAAATGCTGCGTAGAGTCATGGTTGGTAGTTGTAAAGTGGTTTTTGCAGAGCCCCTTTGCACAATGTATGACTCGGGGAAGGGAATGAGTCCCAGACCGTTGGATTGAGGCCGCAGTCTATGGTAGTAGGGTCCAAAGGCCATGCACCGATAGATGTTTGTCAGGACTCCTGATTGGTCCTTTGTGAAAAAGTCAGATCACCATGATAAAAGGAGGGGACAGAGAGGATGAGTCGTGCTCCTAGAAGATTTGGGCCCAATTATGCTTAAATAGAATAAAAAATGTTGTAAAGTAAGGTAAAAACAAGGTGATTTCAAATTGACATATCTCCTTCCTCCTAGCTCTGATTGGGGTAAAACAAGATGCATTGAAATTGTGAGAGACAGATCTACAACATGTTGACAAGAATAGGTTATATGCATGTACAAAGATATGATCAAAAACATGAATGAAGATGATGGTGTGTAAAGTACCTAAAAACTAGGTTTTATATTTAATTGGGTATCACCACAAGACATAAGCATCCAAAATGATTAATTTAGCATCAAAGCATATTAGTTCATGAAATTAAGGTCAAGAATGAGATACTTATGTAAGTAGGAGGTGCATAGAACATGTATGAGGAGAGGGATAATTCAAGGATGCCACAATTAGTGTAGAAGGTAGATAGATAACAATAACACATAAGACTGGTGTGTGAGTTGGTTGATGATAGAATCTCATTAGTCATGATATGGTGATATCAAACCAAGCATACAAATACATGTTAGAGAACATTATATTAGATAGACCTACCATGGGAGTAAGTCATGGAACCATTTCTATGGTATTAATAGTTAGCTCTCATAGTGAAGGTGGTGATTGTGATTCTTAGACCTAAAGTCACTACACTCATCACATGTCGTTCGATATACTTTGACATCATCAAATGTAACCCTAAAACATGGATTGCCATAAAGGTGATGATAGGGTAGCTATGACACATGGGGATAGACTGTGAGTGATGTAGATGGGATTTGTCCCTCCTACTAGAGTTTTATATCCATGGATACTTGATTAGCGTGACTTACAAAAGCCTATCATGCACATGTGAATAAATATATGATATTGAGGTCACATATATCTCATATATTCTACACTAGGTTCAAGGAACATGGATTGAAAATTGAGAGGATGATGACTCCATGCCTCAAGTTCATTTTGGATATCAAATACAAAGGAATTATACAATTACTAAAACACCTTACACAGAATATAGGTTGAAGTTGTTCTCCAAATTTCCATTCACATGGGTAGCACTGATGTGTGACTAGGCATAGCTCTTTGTGTGTGATGGCATAAGCTAGTTATGACATTCACTACCAATGTGATATGGGACCTATAGGGTCACACACATAGGAACTCACCTAGAAGAGGAGTTTATCACGAATGATGATTGAATTGATTACTAAAGTGTTTAGGTAGTCAATAAGAGCAACAAATCAACTGACCAGACTTCCATTCAATCGGCTCAAGTGTTAAGATGACTATTTGAAGTGGCAGGGTGATCAAAATATGAATTGACTAAGTTCTACCAGAACTGGAGAGCGAACTGAATGGTGCATCTCAGCTCACCAACTGACTAGTTGGGTGAGTGAGACGACCATTTCTTGTATGCGAGATCACTCAGTTCATGGAGAAATTCAATTGCATCAAGGATTAGTGTTGACGTCCTATCGTGCATTGATTGGATTCAAATTGCCAAATCATAAGCGATTGGAAAACATAGAGAAATAACTAGTTCTCTGTGCCATTTTACCGGCTTGCATGTGAACTGACTGGTATGACGCTCGTAGTTGTGAATATTATCCATGATCTTCTGGTCCCTTCCATTCCCATAGCAACTGGGAACCTTGACCCTAACCCCTCCTATATATAGAGGGGTATTGGGGGCTTCCCAACACACACAATTGTGAATCAGTTACTCTGACAATTATTCTCCTCTCTGGTTGTGGTAACTGAGAGAGCCCAAGTAAGTCCTACCCAACTAGGGAGGGATAGCGATGGAGAGAACAACTGAGAATCACTATTATGGGAGAGAACGTTGGTGATTATTACACCAATAGGAGGGACAACTCCTTCTTGCCCATTCTAGTAGGAAGACTGGAGTTCTGAGTGGTCCGTGTAGACTTCCATAGAGGTGAGGTGGCTTTTTCCCATCACTAGGAGGATTTCGTCATCCTATAGTCCATGGTGAGATTGCAAAAGTTGTCACATATGTTGTACTAATTTGTTGTCTGTGGTGAAGACTAGGAGCTGCATATACACCATCCAAGAGAAACTAGAAGATAGTTGTACTGTAATGAGTTGTAGTCACTAGACTTGGTCTTGGACTAGGTATAAACTCATTAAACCATCTTTCCTATTTCATTGTTATTGACGTGATCTTGGTGTTATGGAAATATGAATAGATAATTTTTTTGTTTTTGTTGCCTTACTCTATGCTTGTATTTTCCAATTGTAGTATCAAAGCCACATCAATTTACTATATATTGGGATAATCGATGTGATTGGATTTTAAATTTTGTCATTTATTTATTGTGTATGATGTGAATACATAAACTGTTTAATGCACATATCAGATCAAAGACCACATATAATCCCAAACTAATATATATATATATATGCAATTTACACACCACCCTAAAAGAGGTTTTGATGGTGTATGTGTAGCACGGTTATGTCAATAACCCAAAAATCTGTGTGTGGTTGAATGGTTTGCTTTATTCCTATTTTATCTTGGTTTGCATATTTAGCCTGTACCTTCTTATTCCCAGTGTAAAGCTAATTGTTTCTTACATCTACTCCCAACGTAACTCAAGGTTTCTCATTACCATGTAATAAGTAAAGTAGCAATAGAATAGTTTCTTTTCTTGCAATGATGAAGATGACGATCCACATCAGGCTAGCTAATTGCTTCATTAGATGAGACAACAGACTGGAGGACCGAGAAGGGAAGAGTGTAGGAGGCCCAAACCGACCGACTGGTAAGTCCAACCGACCGTCTGGATGGAGTCCATACATTGGTTGGATATGAGGCCAACCAATCATTTTAGGGGACCAGATAACCAGCCAAGAGGCGAGATGACTGGTTCAAGTGTTGAACTGATCAACCCATATTGGCAAGCATAGTTCTACATCAACAATAGATTCATGCATGTGATGTGATGATAATGTAGGTTGTAGTAATTTCTTATGTCTCTAAGGAATTATAGTAGACATGGCCATGGCCATCGCCTTTTGTTTTATACCGCATGTTTACATTATGGGATATAGCATGTATTGATACATACTCTATATGTGTGGTGATTGGATAAAGTATATGTATACATATATAAACTCCCTTAAATATAATATTAAGTATAAAATGATTTCCATTAGCAATGCATGAAAATCTAGATCGACCAAGCGTAGGTTACTCCAAAGCATGGTTTTTCATCTATCTCATAGAAGTGTGATGGTAGATATGTAGGTTAGACCAAAGCAGGGTGCATATCTATTGTGTTGGCTATTGGGTCATGCTTAACTGGTGATTCTTAGAGTGTATAAGCCCAGAGGCATGCAGATGATTATGGTAAAGAGATGCACATATCATCTATCCAATAATTGTGTATGATGCAACTGATAAATATTGTCTACCCTAATGATTGACTATGGTTGTTGATGTATTGGTTCGGTGATAGTTGAATTGTTTTGAATATTGGATCACTAGAAGGTTGTACATTGCAATCATCTAAATTGATATGTGAGTGATAAACATTTGAATAGAATAGTGAGAGTTATGATTAATTAAATGCCTAATAAACATTGTCAAATTTTTATAATCAAATCAAATAAAAAATGAGTTTCAAAAAAATTACAAACTCTTTTGTATAATCAAATGGCAACACACAACTTGTGATTAATCCTTGATAAGGACAAGCTAAATGGGAACAACTTCTGAGATAGGTGCAGGATGTTGAGAATTGTTCTTACACAGGAGTGCAAGCTCCATGTCCTAGATACGCCAGTGTTAGAACAACCTCTTCCTAATGCTCCCAGGGCTGACAGGGATGCTTAAAAGAAGCATATTGATGATTTCGTGGATGTCAAATGCTTGATCTTGTGCTCAATGAACTATGAGTTGCAAATATGTCATGAGAACATGGAAGTTATAGAGATGGTCACACATCTTAGGAACATGTTCCAGGACTAGGCAAGACAGGAGAGATATGATATCTTAAAAACAGTTTTCAAATTTAACATGGTAGAAGGAGATCCAGTAGGTCCTCATGTGCTCAAGATCATTGGGTATGTGGAGAACCTGTCAAGACTGGGATTCCCCTTGGGTCAAGAGTTGGTCACTAATGTGATTCTATAGTCTCTACTAGAGTCATACAATCAGTTTGTCATGAACTATAACATGAATGACTTTGACAAGGCATTGACAAAGTTATTGGGCATGTTGAGAACAACTAAGGCACAAATGAAGAAAGACAAGCCCAAGTTTGTGATGATGATCAACAAGAAAAAGGGAAAGTCTAAATTCAAAGGAAAAGCTAAGAAGAGTTCTGCATCTAGCCAGAAGCCCAAGTCTTTAGACCTCAAGGCAAAAGGAAAAATAAAAAAGGGAGGAAAATGTCACCATTGTCACCAAGCTGGACACTGGAGAAGGAATTGCCCCCTTAGGTTGGAGGAACTAAATAAGAAGAAGGAAGAGATAGATGCCTCTACTTCAGGTATAAAAGTTATAAGATAATTCTAAATTTAGTTCTTCATCTTGGTATGTGATACCAGATGTAGATCTGACATATGTTGATGTGCATGACCTGATAAGAAGTAAAACCCTTCTAAAAGGACAAAGATGGACTGTGATGATCAAGAGTTGCTTCAACCTAACTCCACATTTATAATTTATCTTAGCTCATAGGGCATGTCATAGAGATAGTGGAATTGTTGTTTCAATATGCTAATGAATAGAAACATTTTATTTCTAGCATTTTATAGAGACAAGGATGACTATGAATAAAATATTTGGTGTTCTATTCAAATATATGATGTTGTGTGGGAGCACCGCAAAATATCTTACAATCTTTTAATAATGACGTTAATACTAGAAGGGATAATTAATAACGCAAACAATTAACAAGTCTATAGCATTATCATCTGGAGCACACATGTGAGAAAAGAATATCTAGATGTCTTTCCCTCTCTTTTGGTTATTGAACCAATGAGAGACATGCAAGTATTACTTGTGCATAATGTGATAAAGCATCATTCGCTAGATGTAGTGGGAGCATAAGAATTCTATTAGAACTTATACATGTTGATTCATGAAGATCTTATAGAATAAATGCTATTGATAGTTACTTAGACTTCATAGTACTTGCTAATGATATAATGATATGCAGTCAGCAAACTACAAACATTAGTATCTTGATGTTACAACCCCAATTTTTTTGGGCTTGAATGGTTGGAAATGCAATTTTCCCAATAAATGTATGATTGTGGGAATTATATGAATTATATGTATTAAATGGATTCCCTTTGTAATATTTACTTTGTGCATATGATTTTGTGGATAATAATATGCTAATGAGTCCAATATGATTAAAAGAAAAAGAAGAAATCAAATAATGCATTATTAAGAAGGAAATTGGTGATAATGATGAAAATATGAGAAATATGTGGAAAGATGTGTGATTGACTCATCATGGATGAGATTTTGAATCCATAAGGTTTCTATGGGGCAAAGGAATCCAATTAAAGAATATAAAAGAATAGGAGAGAGAAAATATGCATAAAATATGCCTTAATAAGTGATAACCTGCCTATGAAGAAAAGGCTCTCATACTTTCGAGTTTGTTTCAAACGTGTAACATACGTTGTTCAAGTAATTATGGACTTTACACTAAAATTTGGAATCAAATGGATAAGTGGTTTAGGAGATATGACTTTTTTAATATTTCCTAAAGTGAAGAGGATTGATTTAAATGACACAATTTTAATGGAACTGTTTGTTTTTGGCGCAAATGATGTGGACCGTGGATCTGAGATCCAACAGTTTCCATATTATCTCCTACCTTGAGCCAAAAGAGGGAAAGATGTGAACAATAACAATGTATTTCCTAAATCGGTTTCCTCCTCTCAGTTTTCTATTGGCGACTGGAGACTCTTCCATTGGGTTCGGGAGAGCAATGTAAACGTTTCTGACCCAAACTTTCCCTAAAGTCCCCTCCGATTGGGACTTTATCTAAAGTAGTTGGGACCTGGACTCCATGGGAGGGTGTCCTCCCTGTCTATATAAGGACGATGACCAACCTGATAACCGTGTTGTGCTGAGTCTGCATGGTAGTTTTTTTTAGAGACAATGGAGGAAGGGAGGGACACAACCAAAGTTCACCACAAGGCCAGCCACTCCCATTGATCTTTTGATTTAGATGTGTGAGAACAACGTCTCTTTTGCTGGTGGTGGTTCCCACACATGGGGGTGATAGCAGGCTTGTCCAGAAACTAAACAGTGACCGTCGTGATCCTAGAGGAGAGGTAGACTCATTTGCCTTGCTTCCCTAGGTCACCATCATGGACAGATGGTGGATTCGCAATCCAGGTTGGACTCCCTATTTTCCCACTGAAACAGGGGATCAGACCCCTGTTCGCGCACACCTGTGAGGAAGATGAAGTGGCCGGATCCGCATACCAAGTTAGGCAGATCCAAGAGAGGATCCACGAGCTGGAGGATGAATCGAAATAAAAGGAAATCAAGGGGCTGACGTGGCGGCCACTGATTGGCTGAAAGGTAATTTTCTTGTGAAAATCCTAACTAATTATTGATATTCGTATATGGACATGTAATTATGAATTTTGATCGGAAAAACACTTAGATTTCAATAAAAATAGTTTTATAGTCTAAATCTGATCGTATTTTGAAAAGTATCTAAAGTTGCTAACCTTAATGCTTTATAATGAGGAAAAACCCTAACTTGACAATTCTATGGAACTGAGATGATTAATAGGGATAATCAATGAGAATATTAACATGTTGTTAATAAAAAGATGTTTTGATGTATAAATAGAATGATCCATATGCCTAATAGCCTAATGTAGGGTTTGATATGTTAATATGCATTAATTGGCTTAGAAACCCTAATCTAGGGTAAATGATTTCTGATGACATATATTTCGATATTCTTTGTATAAAAGTGATAATAGGTTAATCCTAAGCCTAATTGCTGATAAAGAAGGTTTTAATGTGAATAAGTGAGTAATTAGGGTTTTGAACCTTGAATTGCGGTCTTAGGGTTTTGTGGATATAAAAGAGGAAAGTTATAAATAGATCTAAAGGAACCCTAATAAAACCCTAATTCGGATTAGAAACCCTAACAAGTAATCCCAAGACAATAATGTAGATTCTCTATGAGTATGTAGTAAATAGATTGTATATTCTTTTCATGATTATGTGCATTTATGTGATTGGCTTGATTACTTGCTTGGATTACTTGATTGGATTGGACTGTGCTTATTTCTTGTAAAATCTCCAAATTAGGTATGTGGTTATTTATGATTACATGATTTATTTTCCCAACGTTTTCCCGATGATTTATCGATTGCATGAAAATAAACTACTTGGATGATTCTATTTCTGCAATCTTTAAAGTGAATATGACTATCACAATCTAAGTATATATATGACTTGCTCGAACCTACATACCATCTATGGATGTAAGATGAGAGACCAAGCCCTGGAGGGAAGGTCAAGGTGGTCAAGCCCCGGAGGGAAGACAACAGGGCACCCAGAGAGGTGACCCCATGTACCAAGCTCAAGATGGAGAAGGTAGCCTTAAAGTCCCTTGCAAGGACTAAACCCTAAGAGAGGGTATCCTAGAGTATGAGTAAAAGAAGTTGGGAAGTCATATTGGAAAACGTAAATTTGTATTGCTAAACAACTATTTGATGTGGTTATGTTGTTAAATAATATGTGCAATTTTGTTTGGTTGTCCCCACATACTGGTATATTCATTTATACTGACCGACTTTTATTTGTTAGCATTTTAGGAATATCTAAACTGGGACAAACAATAAAGTTGAACCTGTAAATATGAAAGTTAAATTATAAAGGAGGATTTACATAGATAGATTTCTTCTGAGGGTAGAAGTCTCAGTTACCTATTTTTCTAAAAGGAATGAAAAAGTTTTATCTTATTCCAGCTTCTAAGTTTAATATTCGCAATATTTGATAAATATTTTTGATTAAATTGTCAAAACCATTGATCTTGAATTTTGGGATAACGCCTCTGACCTCTTAGTCTCCCTTGATTGGGGGTTATCGGGAAGCGAGGTCGTTACAATTGGTATCAGAACATAGTTTTCCATTTAATCTCTAATAATTATTAAATTTTACAAACTCTTTAGAACCCAAGGGAGTTCTTAGGGGATTTTTCGATGATGAGGTGTCTAGAAAGGGATCACGATCCGGGGGCTGGAAATATTTTCCTCCACCCTGCTAGTCAGTCTATGAGGACTCTCAGATACTGTGTGACCGCCTGGACAAAGTCTAACGTTCTGACTCAAAATAAGATACCTTTATGACCCTCTCATCTATCTTCTTCCCTTCTCAACCCTAATTCAAATAAGGTTCTAAGGTTTAGGGTTTTCTCTCTCCTCCTCACCCTCTCAAGGCCAGGGTAAGTACGATAAGGATTAAGGAATCCTCCAACAAATCAATGAAAAGCATGTAAATAAGATTTCATGGACATAAGTTTAATAGTTTAAGCGTAAACTAAAGATTAGTTACATGCTTGGGTTGTATGGCATGTGTTGTCGTGCCCTTAGGAGAGATCTGTGGTTAGAACTTCTTGCAGGAGGACGAGGGAGAGTTAGCCTTGGAGGCAGAGGCCTCTAGTAAGAGGTAGAGACTTGACACATTCTATGAGGATGATGCTAACCCTAACCCTAAGTGGTAGTTAGAAAGAGATGAAATGATGAGTTAGATATCATAGTCGACCATGCATGTATGTATGTGGGTTGACATGCATATAGGTTTTGTGTACCCATGAGAAGAATGAGCTAGGTTTGACCTAGTGTTATTGGTGACTCGACCTTGGGAGGTCGTGCTTGTTAGGGTGAGGGATAGCCCCTCATTCAAAAGATTAGTGGTGACCAAATAGAAACCCTTATGGGCATGTAGGAGTAGATAAGAGGCATGCACCTACGTGGAAGAGAACGACAATAAGATGGACCATAGGTTTTAGACCTAGACACATAGGGTTATGACTTATGTTTATTTGATGAGCATGAAAAGATTTGGATAATCTTGGTCGAACATAGGTTTTGGATTATACGTTCCACCCAAGTAGGTGTAGAAATGTATCTTGAAGAGATTGACCCATCTTTTGAGAAAGAACCTCCAATGGTGGGACCATTTGTAGGGTTAGCTTCATAGAGAGAGAGCAAGATTGATTGGGAAGGTTGGTGACCTTGACTCTGAGACATGAGGAATCATGAGAAGTTGGGTATGAGATGACTTTGTTTAGACGACCCAAAGTAGATAGATGTGGTTGCCTCATGCACGATCCTTAGAGCTTGTTGTGCCTTGGTTTCCTTTCGAGTAACCAAACCCTAGAATGAGAAGAGGCTTCCTAAACCAAAGTACAAAGGTTATAGGTTCTTACCTTTTATGTGTAGGAGGAGAGTTCCTTAGACCCTGAGGAGGTATGGTAACAGGTTATGGGGGTCTTGCACCCAGTTGGTTGTCCTTGTGCGGGATTCTAAGGTGTTGTTCATGTGGAAGGATAGTAGCAAGTGTATGTCATACCTTGTATATGGTTAGTTCGTGGTTGAATAGCTGAGAATGCAGTTAGACAACTGATGCATAGGAAGTGAACCTGGGGTTTCTAGATCAAAGAGGTGAAACATTAGTACTTGGTATACATGATACTCATGAGGTGGATTGAGTTCCTAAGGATTTAAGTATGGCACCCCCCATGATTCTGAGGAAAAGGAAACCCCACTTGGACTGGGGTATATGTTTGATGAACTCCTCACACATGTTGGTGACATATGCATGAGATTTTCCAACTTAAAAGAATAAGGAATAAGTATGACATACCAAGGGAAGTAGCATGGTTTAGTAGGATGTCTTCTTGCTATCTAAGTGTATAATTTGCATGATAGAGATAAGAGTGCACATGATGATGTAAGCCCTGAACATAAGGATGTTTGTGACTTTTGTTGCTATCAAGAGATAGTTTTCTCCCTTCATGGGAGGGACCCTTCTGTATGTTGAGTATCAACTTTTGTTTAGGTTTGAGGTAACCTAAAGAGGTCTCTCATTGGAGCTTGATGAGCTAAGTGGAGAGCACATAGTATTATAACGAATCTATAGACCCTTGTGTGACTATCTCTAAGGGGCATGAAGATATGTTGCCATGGAGGTAATCTTATGGGGCCTGACCAAGTTAGGTAGGTCTCCATGATCCCTATGAAAGGATGTAAGTTTGACCATGAGTGCCCAGAGAGATGATGGAGTTTTGGGTAAAGATTTAAGAATGAGATGTGCTACGATGGAATCCTATGTCAATAATAAGGTCAAGAAGGGATAAGACTGATGGAAGTAGGAGTTGTCTATTCCCTGGATGCACGAGACCATAGGGCCGGGAGGTAACATCTACCTTTACCCAAGGACCATGGGTTAGGAGGTTGGCAACTTCATGAGTTCATGGGTCCTAAGGGGTAAAAGTGAGAGGAACTCCTTAGATGCATAAGGGTTGGATCACCACAAAAGTGCCAACACCCTAGAGACCTTGAGGTAACGACTAAGGATTGTACATAAAGAAGATATGTTAAGATCCAAAAGGTGATGGGAAAAGTCTTCCCATGGGTGTAGACCCATAACAAAGATGTTCATGGTGAGGAGTTATGTGAAGTATGTTTCAACTTAGATTGGAAAGAGTGATGACGATGTGTGATGTACCATCTCTACTCTTGGAACGGGTGAACTTTGTATTTGTACTAAATCCAAATGCTTATTTCCCCTCATTATGTGGGTGCGAAATAGGGCAATACACATTCCATACACTAAGGATAAAGATGATGTGAGTTGAAACATTGCTATGATGTTTGAGGATTGAGGAAGTATCATACCTTTTGAGAGATGGTTGGCATACATGAAGAGAACTAAGGTAGTCATCATATGAGGACGTTTCTATCAAGAGTAGTATGGAATTTATGAGTTATATAAGTTTGAGTTTGATAACAAAATTGATGATCTTGAAGTTTTCTTGACTTAGTTAGACGTAAATCTGAGATGAGGATGAAGAATGGAGTATATGAGGGTTTATGTCTTCCCATTTACCTAGCACATAAGGATTTAATGTGGTAATAGATACTCCTAGTTGAGGTACGACTCAGGTGTACAACTGTCTTAATTAGTCAGTAGAGAGACTGGAAGAGGTTTATAGCTGAACCCCGCAAACTCGAATACAACTTGACCCATTGATCGAGTGGTAGTTGCTTGGTTAGCCATCCTAGATCTTGATGTGATAGAAGGATGGTTGAAGAACCTCAGATACACCTCTTAGGAAACGAAGGTGATGAAACCCACGACTAGAGTGTTTTAGGGTTTCTGAGGAGTCGACCTTGAGGAATCATGTCATAATAAGAGCTCATTATTATAAGAACATCGTACACCATGGTACTAATAAGATGAATAAAGTTTGCAGTAGTGCTTTGAATACCAGAGATAAAGAAGTAGATAGAGTTGCATGTGGCTTGTCACCATGCATGCCAGTGGGTGAAGGGTGAACACCAGTAACCCAACGAGTTGTTATAGAGAATGAGGAGTCCCCGAGAGGGAATGGGAGTGGATCACCATGGATGTTGTGGTGAGTCTCCCTTGGACCAAGAGAGGTCATGATGCAATATGGGTTATGGTAGATCGCCTTACGAAGTTGACCTAACTCCTTGGCTAAGAGGGAGAGCACTTTCAAAGTGACATATTGGGTTGAACTACATGCATGAGAGAGAGACAGTTCAACTACACCATGATCAAGTTCAATATCGGGAGCATGACCTCAAGATCACTTCCATTCGGTGGAAGTAGGTACATGAAGAACTCGATGCCAGCTTGAAGTTTAGCACATCATATCACCCCTGACAGATAGATAGTCAAGAGAGTATGATCTAGACTAGAGGGTGTGAGGAAAGCATGTGTGCTTGTTCTGGGTGATACATGGGAGATGTCTCTACCCTAAGAGAGTTGCTTGTGATGATAGCCACCATATCCAATATCGAGATGTAAGAAGCTTTGTAAGGGAGGCCATGTCGGTCACTTATTCATTAGGATGATGTCGGTGAAAGGACCTTGTGAAGGTTAGAGAGACCAATGTTTGTGCAGATAAAGTTGCTTTGATCATGTGATGGCTGAGAAAGCCCAGGGGCGACATGAGTCATGAGTTGATGCAAAGCAGTCTGACATGTAGTTCACTGTGGGAGAATATGTGTTATGAAAATGTGACCCCTTTGAGCTACAGGTGAGAAATTTGAATCCCCAGTACATGGGTCCATTTGAGATGGATTGGTGGAGTTGCTTATGTTTAGCATTACCCCTCAGGATAATATGATGTATGATGTGTTCCATGTGTACGATCTCGAGCACAATGTAATGTACCTGAGACATGTGTTGAGCATTGAACATATTGAGCTTCAAGGGAGGCTGACATATCATGAGTCACCTACGAGGGTACAAGATACCAAGGTGAGAAAGAACTCAGATGTAAGAATATAACATGATAAAGGTTCTTTGGAAGCACCGTGGAGAGGATGAAGCCACATGGGAGCTGATTATGGACATGGAAAAGTCTTATCCTGAATTGTTTGTATGTTTGGTGGAATTTTGAGGGCAGAAGGATGTTACAACCCCAATTTTTTTGGGATTGAATGGTTGGAAATGCAATTTTCCCAATAAATGTATGATTGTGGGAATTGTATGAATTATATATATTAAATGGATTCCCTTTGTGCATGTGATTTCATGGATAATAATATGTTAATGAGTCCAATATGATTAAAAGAAAAAGAAGAAATCAAATAATGCATTATTAAGATGGAAATTGGAGATAGTGATGAAAATATGAGAAATATGTGGAAAGATGTGTGATTGACTCATCATGGATGAGATTTCGAATCCACAAGGTTTCTATGGGGAATAGGAATCCAAATAAGGAATATAAAAGAATAGGAGAGAGAAAATATGCATAAAATATGCCTTAATAAGTGATAACGTTCCTATGAAGAAAAGTCTTTCATACTTTCGAGTTTGAGTCCCAAACTTGACACATGCGTAGTTCAAGTCATTATGGACTTTACTATAAAATTTGGAAACAAACGGATAAGTGATTAATTAGATATGATTTTTGTTATATTTCCTAAAGTGAAGAGGATTGATTTAAATGTCACAATTTCAATGGAACTATTTATTTTGGCGGCACACGATATGGATCGTGGATCTGAAATCCAACAGTGTCCATATTATCTCCTACCTTGAGCCAAAAGAGGGAATGTTGTGAACAATAACTATGTATTTCCTAAATCAGTTTCCTCCCTCTCAGTTTCCTATTGGCGACTGGAGACTCTTCCATTGGGTTCGGGAGAGCAATGCGAACATTTCCGACCCAAACTTTCCCTGAAGTCCCCTTTGATTGGGACTTTACCCAAAGCTGCTGGGACTTGGACTCCATGGGAGGGTGTCCTCCCTGTCTATATAAGAAGGATGACCAACCTGATAACCGTGTTGCACTGAATCTGCGTGGCAGTTTTTTTGATAGACAATGAAGGAAGGGAGGGACGCGACCAAAGATAACCACAAGGCCTGCCGCTCCCATTGGTCTTATGAGCTATATGCATGAGAATAGAGTCTCTTTTGTTGGTGGCGGATCCCACACATGGGGTGATATAAGGCTTGTCCATAAGACGAACCGCAACCATCGTGATCCTAGAGGGGAGACAGACTTATTTGCCTTGCTTCCCGAGGTCGCCATCATGGGCAAATGGTGTATTCGTGATCCAGGTTGGACACCCTATTTTCCCACTGAAATAGGGGATTGGACCCCTATCCATGCACTCCTGTGAGGAAGATGAAGTAGCCAGACTCGGGTGCCGGGTTAGGTGGATCCAAGCGAGGATCCACGAGCTGGAGGATGAATCGAAATAAAAGGAAACGAAGGGGCTGGCGTGGCGGCCACAAATTGGCTGAAAGGTAATTTTCTTACAAAAATCTTAACTAGTTATTGGTAGCTCGTATATGGACATGTAATATATTAAAGTTGATCAGAAAAACACTTAGATTTCAATAAAAAAAGTTTTGTAGTCTAAATCTGATCATATTTCGAAAAGTATCTAAAGTTGCTAACCATAATGCTTTATAATGAGGAAAAATCCTAACTTGATGATTCTATGGAACTGAGATGATTAATAGGGATAATCTATGAGCATATTAACCTGTTGTTAATAAAAAGATGTTTTGTTGTATAAATAGAATGATCCGTATGCTTAATAGCCTAATGTAGGGTTTGATATGTTAATATGCATTAATGGGCTTATAAACGCTAATCTAGGGTTAATGATTTCTAATGACATATATTTTGAGATTCTTTGTATAAAAGTGATAATAGGTTAATCCTAAGCCTAATTGATGATAAAGAAGGTTTTAATGTAAATAAGTGAGTAATTAGGGTTTTGAACCTAGAATTGTTGTCTTAGGGTTTTGTGGATATAAAAGAGGAAAGTTGTAAATAGGTCTAAAGGAACCCTAATGAAACCCTAATTCGGATTAGAAACCCGAAATAGTAATCCCAAGAAAATAAAGTAGATTCTTGATGAGTATGTAGTAAATAGGTTGTATATGCTTTTCAGGCATCTGTGCTTTTGTGTGATTGGCTTGATTACTTACTTGGATTACTTGATTGGATTGGACTGTGCTTATTTCTTGTGAAATCTCCAAATTAGGTATGTGGTTATTTATGATTACACACTTTAGTTTCCCGACATTTTCCCAATGATTTATCAATTGCATGGAAATAAACTGCTTGGATGGTTTTATTTCTGCAATCTTTAAAGTGAGTATGACTATCACAATCTAAGTATATATATGACTTGCCCGAACCTACTTACCATCTCTGGATGTAAGATGAGAGACCAAGCCCTGGAGGGAATGTAAAGGTGGTCAAGCCCCATAGGGAAGACCACGGGACACTCAGAGAGGTGACCCCATGTACCAAGCTCAAGATGGAAAACATAGACTTAAAGTCCTTTGCAAGGACTAAACCCTAAGAGAGGGTATCCCAGAGTATGAGAAAAATTGGTTGGGAAGTCATATTGGAAAACATAAATTTGTATTGCTAAACAACTATTTGATGTGGTTATGTTGTTAAATAATATGTGGTTGTCCCCACATACCGGTATATTCATTTATACTGACCGGATTTTGTTTGTTGGCATTTTAGGAATATTTGAAATGGGACAAATAGTAAAGTGGAACATGTGAAGATTAAAGTTAAATTATAAATGAGGATTTAGATAGATATATTTCTTCTGAGGGTAGAAGTCTCAGTTACCAATTTTTCTAAAAGGTATGCAAAAGTTTTATCTTATTCCAGCTTTCCAGTTTAGTATTAGTAGAATTTGATAATTATTTTTTATTAAATTGTCAAACCATTGATCTTGAATTTTGAGATAACGCCTCTATCATCTTGGTCTTCCTTGATTGGGTGTTACCGGGAAGTATGGTCGTTACACTTGAAGTGTTCAAGGAGATTATAAATGAAGATAAAAAGTGTTGAGAAACTTTGATATGATCAAATGTTGACATACTTTGCATCAAAATTTTGAGGGCCTTCTAAAAGATAGTGATAGTGTATCACAATCAATTTTGAACCTAATAATGTGTCAGAAAGAAGGAATCACATCATGAATAGTCATGATATGATTATCAATTAAACTAATATTCTAATTTCCTTAAAGGAAATATGTTCAAAACTAAAACATTGTACCATCCAAAATGATTTCAAAGACACCATATGAGATATGGAATATGGGAATGTCTCGATATGTCTTAAGGATTGTAACCTATAAAGGAAAGCAATTTCTTGAAAATGTTAACCCACAAACCATAATTGTTACTTCCTGTGATCATGATCCAGTAACTAAGATAACTGAGTTCCAAAAGAATCAATGGGATTAAAAGGAGAACTCAAAAGGTTTGAGGTCAACAAAAGGGTACAATGAGAACTAGTGAGAATCACAAATTGTTGTGGAATCTCAAGTTTGTCATGTAACATAGAAACTCATAGTTCTAGTAGAACAAATGTGGGATTGAAACATTGTGAATCCAACAACTCAGAAAGGTTGGTCATAAGATGATGAGCCAACATATCAACTAGAAATTATTGAGAATCAAATATGAGAAATGGCTTATGACCATACATGTAAACTAAAAAGGTATAACCTTACTAGTACTACCTGAAGGGATAGAACCCAAAAGGTGAAATTGGGGTTTCATTTAAAAGACCTACATGGATAACATTGAAGGACAAATTGGTTATAAAGGTTTTGAAGTGAGCTAAAATTGTTGAACTTGAAGAAATTCCTTAACCAATTGTCATTCTTGTTGTTGCAGCTAGAATAGACTATGAGATTTGGCAAATGAATCTTAAAACTAGATTCCTTAATAGGAATAACAAAAGGGATTTATGAGACACAACCTAAAGTTTTATAACTTAATTAATATAAATAAAGTCTATAAGCTACAAGATTCAATATAAAGATTGAAACAAGCACTCAAAGATGGGTTTTTTGGTTTGACTAGATAGTCAAAGAGTTTGACTTGAATCAAGAAAAGATGAAATCAATGATTACAAAAGACTTAGTGGGAGAATATATGAATATTCCACATATTGATGAGGAATAACATCTCAATATATGATATTGAGATCTGGCATGGAAAACCACCTTCATAAATGTGAAATATCCTATGAGATTGGGATCGAGATCTAGGAAGATAGTTCTTGAAAGTTTCATGACTAAGTATGAGCAAATATAAATAGCTAGATACTGAAGAGTTCAGTATGAAGAAAATATTAAAATGTGATTTGTCTCTCATGAACCCTATGTTTTAATTCTTGCGAAGAAAGGAAATACATGAATGAGATGTCATATGCATTAGAAATTGGATCTATAATATATTCTATGTAAGTGTAATCATCCCATAATCTTGTATGTATTTGACATCATAAGATGATATCAGTTTCCAATAATGGTTATTGGAAGGTTAGTACTTGAGAAGCACTAACAGATAAGTTGCAAAGATATGGAAACAAGGAAGAGTTGAGTGTAAGGATTTACACTAATGCAAGCTTCCGTAATGACAAAATATGATCACAAAATTAAAGATGTGTATTCAATCTTAATAGAAGAGTTATTAGTTGGAAAAAGTTCTAAACTATAAGACCACTACTTTACAATTCTATAATTGATGTGGAGTATCCTAGAGTTATGAACACAGGGGTGGATGCCAAATGAATTTGAAAGTTCATATTGATGAACTTAAAGATGTTTTGGCCATTGATGACATGGTAGTAATACTATGGCAACAAAGGAGCTACTTGTTAGGCAAGGAATATCAGATAGGATATTACGGCAGCTATGTCTCACACGAGAGACTGTATAGCGAAGAGTCAAGGAACATGCAATATAGAAACCAAAAGCAAAATGTTGCTAACCCGTTGGATTATCACTTATGTAGTAGAAACATGGGGGACATGTTTAAATAACGAATCATATTATTCATGGGTGATTACCTCTAAGTGGAAGTCAGAGTCTATTGGTAAGTATGCCCTGAGAGCCAATCATATAATGATTGCGAAGGCATATTACATAAAGGATTTGATTAATAATATCAATGGAAAGCTTCCAATCAATTTTGATTCACTCATTTATAAATTAGTGAGGAAACATAATGAATGTCTAAAGAATGATAGTTACTCAATGATGGAAAAATGAGATCATATGGATGTTAAGAGTATGTACATTCTTGTTATGTCCCCAGTCAGATGCTATTGTGAAAGGAAGATAGACAACGATAACACATAAGAAAGGAGAGTGAGTTTGTTGATGATAGAATCACATTAGTCATGATATGGTGATATCAAAACAATCACATAGGTACATGTTAGAGAATAGTGTATCGGACAAACCCACCATGGGAGTAACACATGTATCGATTTCTATGGTAAACATAGTTAGCTCTCATAGTGAAGGTGGTGATTGTGATTGTTAAACCTGAAGTCACTACACTCATCACACATCATTTGATATACTTTGACATCATCAAACGTAACCCTGAAACATGGATTTACATAAAGCTTATGACTGGGTAGCTGTGACACATGGGGATAGACTATGAGTGATGTAGATGGGATTTGTCCCTCATTATGGATTCTGATATCCATGGCCACTTTATTAGAGAGACTGAGATATTTGAATCAATATATGATATCCAGGTCACATATATCTCATATAGTCTGCTCTAGGTTCAAAGAACTTAAATTGAACATTGAGAGGATGACGACTCCATGCCTCGAGTTCATTCTGAATATCAGAGACAAAGGAATTTACAATTACTACAATACCTTACATAGATTGTAGGTTGAAGTTGTTCTCTAATTTTCCATTCACTTGGATAGTATTGATGTGTGACTAGGAATATCTCTTTTCTTTTGATGTCATAAGCTAGTTATGGACCTTCACTACCAACATGATATGGGATCTATAGGGTCATACACATAATAACTCACCTAGAAGAGGAGTTTATCATGAATGATGATTGAATTGATTACTGAAGTGTTTAGTTAGTTAATATGAGAAAAAAATCAGTTGATTGGACTACCAACTGATTGGCTCAAGTGTTGAGATGGCTATTTGCAGTGTTAGGCTGCTCAGAAATTTAATTGATGAATTTCTTCCTGAACTGGAGAGAAAACTGACCGGTTCACTTTGTGAACCAACTAGATCAGTTTGGCTCAGCAACCAACTGATTGGGTGAGTGAGACTACCGTCTCAGTAAGAGAGATCACTCAGTTCATGGAGAAATTTGATTTCATTAAGGATTAGTGTGGCATCATGTCTTGCATTAATCGGATTTAAATTGCCAAATCATATGCGATTGGGAAACATAAGGAAATGACCAGTTTTCTGTGCAAGCCGACCATCTCGCATGTGAATCAATTGATTTGATTGCTAACTGGTCGGTATAGTTCTCGTTGGTTGCAAAAATTCATGATCTTTCCAGTCCCTTCTACTCCCACAACAACTGGAAATCCTAAACCTAACCCCCCCTATAAATTGAGGAGTATTGGGGGCTTCCTAACACATACAATTTAGAATCAATTGCTCTGGAAATTGTTGTCATCTCTGGTTGTAGTAACTGAGAAAACCCAAGAAAGTCCTACCCGACTAGGGAGGGATAGAGAGGGAGAGAACAATTGAGAATCATTCTTGTAGGAGAGCATGTTGGTGACTAGTACTCCAACGGGAGGGACATATCCTTCATGTCCATTCTAATAGGATGACAGGAGTTCTGGGTGGTTCGTGTGGACTTTTGTTGTGTGAATTATATATCATCTTTTCACATGCCTTCACACACAAATTTTATTCATTTTGACAAGATTTAGTCTCTTTTCATATTACTTTTGCCATCATTTCGTTAAAACACTTTGCCATATCTTGCCTTGCCATTTTACCATGAAAATCACTCACTTCAGTGTTTATTTGTGCAGAAACAGTAAAGTGCACGGCGTTCAAGTTGTTTGCACTGCGTGCAACATTCCAGAAAGATTACTGCTTACCCTGACTCACTTTTGAATGGCGTGCAAAGGCATTGCACGACGTTCACATGGAGCGCAGAAGTCCAGATTATGTTTTTGGAAAGTCGTACGGCGTGCACACCCATGGTGCACGGTGCACAACTTTCCTGTAGAATTCACAAAAGAATGAACGGCGTGCAAAGGCGTTGCACGGCGTTCACATGGAGCGCAGAAGAGTAGGAAATGTTTCTGTAAACTCGTACGGCGTGCACATGCTCCGTGCACGGCGTACACTGCACAGTCAACTGCCGTCATTTTGTTAAGTGCACGGCGTGCAGACACTATGCACGCCGTTCAGCCGGCAGTTTCAGAAATTCAAAAATCGAGAATTCGAATCTAAAATGAAGTGGGAACTTAATGGGCGATTATGCCCGGTCATTTATGAACGTTCCCTCGTCGTTTTAAACAAAAACTCATATTTTACAAAATGCTGAAACTGCCAGGTGCACAGCGTGCACTTTGGAAATGCACGCCATGCAACTTTCCAGAAACTTTCAGTTTGCTCCAGAATACATTGTGCACGGCGTGCACTTTGGAAATGCACGCCGTGCAACTTTCCATAAACTTTTGGCTCCCAGGTGCACGCCGTGCAACTTTCCAGAAACTTTTATCTGCCTGAAATTCCCAGGTGCACGGCGTGCACTTTTGGTGCACGGCGTGCACCTCGCTGTTCTGGGCTGTTGTGTATTTTGCTCATAACTTTCAGTGTGTAGGTCCGATTTACATGCCGTAAAAAGTGGTATTTGCACAATTTCGAATCCCAAAACATGTAGATACTTGAGGAGTGATCCAATAAGAGATAATATGATATATTACTCATAATTTCATTGCAATATGTAGTACCTACAATACAAACCATGAGACAAGTAAGAATAGCTAAAAATATAGAATCTAGCATGAATGAGAGTGATAATTGAGTCAAAACAACATGGATATGCAACCAAACATGATCCAAAAGATGATATAATTTGTGCACATCAAATCCCCCTAAGCTTAAACTATTGCTTATCCTCAAGCAAAAAGAGCATAGAGACACAAATGAAGGAATTGTCAAGTTCATGAATAGATCAAATGAAATGAAAGATGTGTATAAGACCAAACCAACCATGATCAACATGTTTATGCTCATAGGCATCAATTCAACTTAAACACCCAAGAAAGAGATTTTTATTTCAGCAAGGGTGGTCACAATTAAATGAATCAATCAATTAAACAACACTAAGTAGAATTTGGATGACCAAGCCAAGCAATTAGTGGATGTGCAGCTCAAACTCTCAACTATTAAGGATACAAATGATGAAATCTTAGTTAAAATTGACAATTTTAGTTGTACTCTCCTTCTTTCCCAAAAATGATATGATAATGGATTATGGGTTCCGACACTCGGCTGCTAATGTAGGCTTATGCACACGTGGAATGTTTGTTGGGGTATTTTACCCTCTTTTAAGACATACCACCTAACCATCATGGCCAGATCGGACTTACACTAGGCTAGCATGATATGTCGGCGGTTTAGCCATCTTTTATGGGGTATAAAGATGAGATAAGCCAAAAGAAATTTTAATTTTTTTTCCAAAAGATAGGAGAGTCAACTAAATTGCAACATTAGCTAGATTTCATTCATTTGTTTTGAAAGTTTTTCATTGAAAGAGTGGTTGAAAATGCACTAAGGGCTTGGCAAGGGCATCCCGTATTCCAAATGATGTTGTAAAGTTGATTTACTCAAAAAAATTGAAACCATTACATGTTTTAAGAAATCAAGGATGTTAAAGATGAATGTTTAGGCTAGAAGCATAAACCAAGGTTAAGCAAATGTTGATGGCCAAAAGGTTTCATTTGATTAATGCATGCCTTTTACAATTTCTCCAAATGATATTTCTCATCAAAAGAGGACAATCTGTTAAGCATAGGAGTTTTATCCACATATAAAAGATAAACATCATATCATACTAGATTTTCCATAAGAAGAGAAGAATTGAAAACCAAAGACTGAAATGTGAATACAAAACAAAAGCAAATGATAAGAAGCAAATAACATGGAAGGGAAAAGTTAAAATAACTAGGTTACCATCCGGTTGCTCCCCCCTAAGCTTGAAATCTGTAGTGTCCTCACTGCATAAATCAAACTAAAAAGGTTGCAACCGGGTACCTCATCATGGTGGAAACATCAAAGTCCATGGAAGACCAGTGCTCTGATTTGTAGCTGGAAATTGTTATGCTAAAGATTGATGCCTCCTTGCAAATATGTCCTTGATTTGGGGCAAGCAAAAGCACCTATGAGCTGCAACAAGAATAGTCTTTTGTATGCCAATACTATTTGTCTTTTCATTCTCCTTTGAAGCATCATCAAAATATGAGTTGGGAAGAGTGTTCTCATTATAAAGAAATGTGTCATCTAGAATGTGAGGAGGAAGGACATGTGGCTTGCTTGAAGAATCAACATGTAGAGCATGTGTTGTAATTTTCTCCCCTTTAGTTGCAACTTCATAATCATCATGGATATCAACATCATCATACTTTGAAGGATATAACTCTATAAAAACTCCATTCTTCAATGTCACCGACCTAAAATATGTAGGATTTGTCTCTGGTGGGCTAGGCAAGAAAGGTGGAAATGCTTCTTTGCTAGGAAGAGCTTGTTGGGAAATTTGTTTCTCCAAGATATGTGCATGAGTGGCTATAGTCTCCACCTTAGAAGAGAGTTGGAAAATGGCACCCTTCATTGATTGGCTTTGTTGATGGAGCTCCTCATTTTGCTACATTTGAGTTGAAATAAATGTTGCAAGCATGGACTCTAATCTAGAAGTTACTTGTGGTTGTTGTGGCTGAATGAAATTCGGGTTCACATTGTTGTAGAAGTTTGGTGGAGTGTAGCCCATTGGAGAATAAATAGAAGAAGCATAACATGTAGAAGATGAGTGTCCAAGCAACCCACATGAATCACAAATAATATTGGCTGCTTGAAATGGCTGTGTGCTTAGGTTATCAAACCTTTGTGATAAAGTGTCTATCTTTGCTGCAATTATGTCTATAGAACCAACCGTGAGATCTTCCCTTTGCTTTCTGGAAGTAGTATGTGAAAAGGATGGGTGGTAGATTGTAGCCAGACTCCACTGGCAATGATTTGCTGCCATATCTTCAATAATAGCATAGGCTTCTCTATAAGATTTATTCATTAGAGCTCCATTTGCAGCTGCATCAATAGACATCCTTGTATTGTAGCACAAACCATTATAGAAAGATTGCAATAGAAGCCAATTTCTTAGACCATGATGTGGACAAAGATGTTGAAGATCTTTGAACCTCTCCCATGTATCATATAAGGTCTCTCCATCCCTTTGAGAATAATTGATGAGTTGACTCCTTAGCTACAAAGTTTTGCTAGGTGGAAAATATCTTGCCAAAAAGACCTTTAGAAGCTCCTCCCAAGTGCTGATTGACTTCTTTGGCAAAGTATAGAGCCATGCCTTGGCTCTATGTTTAAGAGAGAATGGAAAAAGAATTAGGCGTATCCCATCAGTAGGAACACCATATATCTTTATGGTGCTTAGCAACTGTAGAAATTCAGCAATGTGGAGGTTTGGATCCTCCATTGGCATCCCTCGAAATGCATTCAATTGTAGCAGTTGTATGATGGATGGGATGATAGAAAACTCCTCTGCTTCAAATTCTAAAATATTAATAGGCCCACTCATGTGCATTGCAGCTGTACCAAAGTAGTCCTTAAGAGGAAGGTCGTCCTCCTTGACTAGTTCTTCATGTGAATCCAGAGGATTAGGTAGATGTGGCGTAGATGGTGGTGGTGTATGTTGTATGGATGTTGGTGGTGTATATGAGGGTGTGGAAGAATGTGGTATGGTTGTTGGTGGTATATATGATGGCGGTGAATTAGGTGTGATTTATGGTGGTGTGGATGAAGGACGATGTGTGAATGAGGGTGGTGCATATGATGGTAACATGGATGATGGTTGTGTGGGTTGTGATTCCTCCATACATGTTTGGGTTTCAATCCTTCTTGCTCCATGAGGGCTGCAAATAGTGTGTTCATTTTCTGAATGTAGAGATATGCACGGTTCAAGGATCTTTTTATGAACACCCCATATGCTCCTGCAAATAAACAAGGTGAGTGAGATACAAAAACAAACATGGAAGATACAACAAATTATGATGATCATGATGAATTATGATTTATGGATATGATGGTGGATATGAAGGTTGTGATCTAGTCTCAACTTTCATAGAGGCGAGGTGGCCTTTAGCCGTCACTAGGAGGACGTCATCAGCTCGCTGTCCATGACAAGAATGTTGGAGTCGCCGCAGACGTTGTGCTAGTCTACTATTTGTGGTGAAAACCAGGAGTTTCATAGACACCGTCCAAGAGAAACTAGAAGATAGTTGCACTGCAACGATCTGTGGTTGTTGGACTTGCTCCATGACCAGGTATAAACTCGTTAAAGCATCTTTCTTATTTCATATATATTGACGGATCAAACTATTTTGGGAATACAGATATATAATTTTTTTATTTCTGCTTCCTTATTCTAAGCTTGTATTTCCCAACAAAGCATCCATCATTCTTAAAACCTTCAGCTCAACATCAGGTCAATTCTTATCCCACAGAAAATTAAGTGTTTTCTTCTCTGTTAACACTCCAAGAACCTTGAGACATCAAATATGTAGAAAGCTCAAGGTTCATGAAACTTCCAATCGAGGAAGACATCTTGGAATCCCTATACTTCATAAGAGAAAAGGCAAACAATACTTCGTATTCCTTACTGAAAAAATACAACAACAAATGAACAACTAGCAAAATAGATTTTGATCTCTGGCTAGTAGGATGACACTAGCAAAGACAATTCTTCTCTAAAAGGTATGTTATTCAATGCAAATAGCTTTACTACCTTTGTCAACCTATGATAATATAGACCAACTACTTAGAAATTACATCTGGAATAGGGGAAACTCAAACAAGTGAGTTAATTTGGTGGCTTGGAAGCACCTAATCACACCTCTAAACCAAGGTGGGCTAGGCCTCAAGAGAGTTAGTGATTTTTGACATTGCACTCACTATCAAACTGATATGAGATATCATCCAAAACAACTCAGAGTTGTATATAACCCTTTTGAAAACAAAATATACCATGCATGCAGGCTCCCATTCAACATGATCACATACATGCAGAGCCATCAACAAATCAATTTCCTTTCTTTTATTTTACTCCAGGAAATCATTGATATCAGGAACCAACACTTGCGCTTGGTTAGAATCATGGGTAGGGGATGGACTATTACCTTTCCTTAATTCTAGAATGATCATACCAGTGGAAATCAATGACCTAAAAGTCAACAACATGATCAAGGAAGATGGTTCATGGGATATTGAATTCCTCAACCATTATTCACTGAAGCTACAGTTAGATATTCTCAAAAGTCTACTTGAAAGCCTAAATATGGTAATGATACCATTATTTGAAGACCAAAAATGGACAACACCTACAGTGTTAACTTAGCATATAAACTTCTAAACAACGACACTAAAATTGATAGCTAGTGACACTACAAAACAATTTGGTCAACTCAGCTCCCATATAGGATAAAAGTTCACTTGTCGCTCTCCTATAGAGATAGAATTCTTACCAACAATCTCTGCTTCTCTACACAGTTTACTTCTGATAATACATGTTCTAGATTCCACACTACTAAGGAAACCTGCTTACATGCCATATGAGATTGTAGGTAAGTTAAAGAACTTTGGCTCAAATTTCTATGTGACAAACTCAATTTTCAAGGTTTTATAATCCAATATATGACTAAGATTTTAGTGTATTCAAATGACCCTAAAGTTTGACATGAAGCTTAAAATCATTTATTAGATCTATGGTTAGGATTTCAAAACTTTTGGAGATCATTTCAATAATTATAAATTTCATGTGTTCTAAAAAATAGTTTTGGAGATATTTTAGTTAGATGGACAAATGAATTTCATTTTTGATTAAATTTGGTGCAAGAGTTGTTATAATGATATTGAAGTGTGATATTAATTTTTAGATCAATGAGAGATTTTTTTATGGTTCAAAAATATTATACGAAAGTACTTTTAATCTAAATTTAATGGCTCAAGTCATTTACAATATTGTTGTGAAATTGTAAAACTTTCATATCATGGATTCCTTTGTCCGAATATGATGAAATTTTAATTGGATATTTTGTTTAAAAATGTGGTTTGAGAAATTATTGATTTACTATTGTGGAGATATGATATGTAAATATTGTTTGATATCATGATTAATGGATGGTCTGATTTAAAATACATTTTAAAGTGTTCATGAGAAAATAAATTCTTAGTGAAGCATTGTGTTACTTTTATTTAAGGATAAGTGTGAATTTTCTACATAAGGATTCATTTTGGAAACCATCAATGACAAAAAAGGATATTTTGATTGTTTGGTGAATATGAATGACAATTATGGCTTTTTACATATATCTTGTTAGAAGAATTATGTAGACCTCCAAATATTTTCATTTTACTCTCTTAATTAAAGAGAGGGAGAGAGATAGAAGTTATACATAATAAAAAAGATTTGGTCAATATTTCATAACATTAGAAGTTATGGTTCATTAGGTTATAAAATTCAAAAAGGAAAGATAAATGAATCACTTTGCACAAAGCAAGGTTCTGGTGGCATCCCCTACGGTTTTGGGTGACTCACTGTGCACATGAGAGGTGGAGTCGTCGACGGACGTGGAGGCCATGGCGCAGGGCGTGGATCCTTCCACAATGTTCACCGTGCTAATCAGGGCTAGGTTAATGTCGAAGTCGATGATCCGTCGTCACTATTTGATGGTGTAGAGAACCCAGACAGCGTTAACGTCATGGACGAAGGCAATCATGTTGACGCGTGCAGCCTTGGTTCGGTCTCCTTCCCTGATGTCATCACAGGTGGTGCTAAGCAACCAACGATCAAGTCGGTATCCCCTGATGCCCTAAAATCATCTGACATCCATGTTGATAGAAGTGGAGTCCTTCCCAACATTAGAATCGGCCCTAGTGTGTTGCCACCGCTGTTGGAACCCTGGAAGTTCACTGTGGTGGTGAAGGTAGTCGGCATCAATGTCAGCTTCACAATGCTCGTTAATCACATCATATCCCTATGGAATCTCACTGAGAAATTCCAAGTTACTGACTTGGAGATGGGGTATTTCATCATTCAACTCAGCAACAAGGAGGCATTTGAGCGAGCCATGACTGAAGGTCCCTGGACCATATTTGGAAACTAGTTGTCAGTCCAATCATGGTCAGCTGATTTCCGCCCCATTGATCACATACCTAGGAAGCTTGTGGTTTGGCTACGCATACCCAAGCTCCCACTCTATCTCTACTAGAATCAACTTCTAGCCAGCATTGGCAATGTTGTTGGCAACACAATCAAAGTCGACACCACCATGATGTCAGGCAATCGTGGCAAGTTCACAAGGCTAGCAGTTGAGGTTGATACTCTCAAGCCTCTACTACCAGCCATCTATCTCAATGGGGAATATTACTGACTAGAATACGAGAACCTGCCCTCCGTCTGCATGAAGTGCAGTAGAGTCAGGCATGATGACACAGTGTGCACCTTTGTCACGCCTTTCTCCCCCATTGAACCATCTTCAATGTCGGGCCCCTCTATCCTTAAGGAGGTGCAGTACACACCCCAAATCCATGCTAAGAAGACAGAGAAATACATGCCTTCCAACAAGAAGGGTGTGCGACCCCAGACTGGAAACAGGACACAAGCGAAGTCGGCCACTCGAGGGAACGAAGACACTATTGTACAGAAGCTGCCACAACCCATACCAGACATTCAAGAAGCGTCTGAAGAGGATCGGCATACTGTCCAATCTAGGAAACAAAAGAAGAAGGCAACGGCAAAGCTTCAAACACAGTCTAGTGCAGGGCAAGCCACACCGCCCAAGGCCTCATCGGTGGGTGGTGTCGACACCAACTTAAACAACACAAGTGTCACATTGTTGAATGATGACACTTGTGTGGGTAGAGAGAAGGACATGGGGGCTGACCCCCCATTCCAATTTGCAGCCACATACACTATCCATGCTGACTCCCAACGCATATTCCAGTGGGGTGATAAAGGAGGAGGCAGTGGAGTACTACTCAGAAACAGGAAGGTAGTTTAGTAGACTGTTAGCCCTGGTAGGGAAAGGAAGAAAGGGAAGCTCACACAGTTAGTCGGCAACCTAGACTAAGGTTTAGATGTTAAGCGTGCCATTGACTTCAATAAAGAGTAAGTGCCACCTCCAGACGATGATATTTTTGGCGATGATCAATCTGTTGGCCTCTGTGCGGAAATTACTTAAATTGCCCACACCTCTCTCTCTCTATCTGTGCTTTAATGATGAACATCCTTTGCTGGAACATTCAACGTGCCTGTTTCAAGAAAAAGATCTGCCTCCTTAAAGATCTCAAAAGAATACATAGACTTCATATTGTGGCCATTGTCGAACCATGCATTAGTGGGTCCAAGGTTGATAGCGTCATAAAGCAACTGGGTCTCCCCTCCTCTCACCGGGTTGAAGCCATTAGTTTTTTTGGTGTTATTTGGGTGTTGTGGGATTATGCTTGTTGCTCCATCAACATCATTCTTAACCACCAACAACTTATCCATTGTTGCATTAATGATACTTGGTACCTGACGTTCGTCTATGGTGCTCCTAACCCTTGTAGGTGAGACCTTCTTTGGAATCATTTACAAGACATCTCTAACTCCTTCTCTGGCACATGGGCAGTCTTCGATGACTTCAACACCATGCTCGAAATTTCTAAAAAATATGGGTGTTCCTTTGATCTTCGCTCTAGTAGGAAGTTCAACTCTCTTCTCATTCACACCGGCCTGGCAGACATCAAGTCTAACGGCCCCTTCTTCACTTTTAAGCGGCTTTAGTTGTTGGAAAGACTTGATAGAGTCATTGCCAATGACAATTGGCTTATTATGGCCAACAATGCTTCTGTTACCATGCTCCCAAGACTCTATAGTGACAATAGCCCTCTCCTCATCCATTATTCTTTGCACCAGCATGATCGCCCCAAGTCCTTCCGCACTAAAGACAGCTGGTCGCTGGCCCCTGATTTCAAGGATGTCGTTCTTAAATCCTGCGACTCGACAAAAAATTTCCTTGATGCTCTCCCTGCCTTCTTTACTGCTGCAACTGCTTGGGACACCAAACTCCAAGCTTCCAACAGCAAACACAAGAATAAAGTCCTGCGTCAAATTAGCAACATCCAGGTATCTACTAGCACTCTGTCCCATGTTACTTCTGACCTCACCATGGAACATTTGCAAGATGAGTACAACAACATTCTCCTACATGAAGAGGTTGATTGGCGTCAGCAGGATAACATAAACTAGATCAGCCTTGGTGATGCAAATACTAACTTCTTCCATACTTATGTCAAAGCCCGCCGCCTCTTCAACAAGATTACACACCTTAAAGATTACACCGGTAACTGGATGGAGGACCCAACATCGTTGCGGTTGCATGTATGCAACTTCTTCCTTGACTTGATGACTGCCATGTGCCCTACCACCCGCACCAACGTTGCTATCACTGGCTTCATCGGCACCTTCAATCATCCTTCTGATGCCACCCAATGTACTCTCATTTCTCTCCCCTCTACTGATGATATTCAGTGCACCATGTTCATGATGGCACCTAACAAAGCTCCCGGGCCCGACGACATCTACAACTCCTTTGTCCAGAACCATTGGGACACTATTGGCCCATATTTCATCCATACAGTCCATGACACCTTCTCTTTGGGAGCCATTGAAGACCGCATTGCTGATTCATACATGTGTTTGATTCCGAAGACTAGACAGCCCCAAACCTACAATGACCTCTTTCCTATCTCACTTAACAATACGTGCTTCAAGCTGATATCAAAAATCATTGTGGAGCACATCAAGCCTCTTCTGCATGGCTGGATTTTTGAAACTCAGACTAGTTTCTTCCAAGGCCGGTGTATCATTGATAACATCATTCCAGTACAGGAGGTTATTCACACCATGTGCATGAAGTACAATGGTAAGGCATTATCTTGCATTAAGTTAGACCTTGCTAAGGCTTTTAATAAAATGAGTTTGGCATTTATGGATGAAACCATCAAGAGGACGAGTATCCCGGTGCTACTGGTTGACTTCATTATGCAAATCATTACTGAGGGGTGCACATCATTTCTTTGGGAAGGATGTCCCTTAGAGTCCTTCAAAACTTCACAAGGTGTTTGCCAGGGCGACCCCATCAGCCCCTACATCTTTGTTCTGTGCATGGAGAGACTCAGCCATGCCATCTCACTTTCCATCAGTCAAGGTGACTAGAAGTCTATTCGCCTGTCAAGGCATGGTCTGCTTCTATTACATATTTTCTTTGTTGATGACATCCTCTTGCTAGTTGAGGCTTCCACCGGGAAAGCTAAAACTATTAACAGAGTTCTCCAAGCCTTTGCACGTGCATCTAGGCAAAGGGTTTCCACAGAAAAATTGTGCTGCTACTTCTCGCCTAATACCTCATGCTAGGTCTGGGATGCCTTCTATAGGCGCCTAGGCATTCAGCACACCACTAAATTGGGTCGCTACCTAGGTGTTCCCATCCTACACCATTGGCTTAATAGGTCTACTCATGCTACGATTGTTGATATCATCAAGGACTACATGACGAGCTGGTTAGAACGGTAGCTATCCCTAGCAGGAAGGATCACCCTTGCAAAATCTACTCTTCAGGCAATCCCTAGCTATATTATGCAATCGGTGTAGCTCTCCCCTACCCTATGTGATGACATTAACAAGCATGTTAAGAACTTCCTTTGGTCTGGTAGCTGGTCACACCACAGCCTCTCCTTAGTCTCATGGAAAAAGGTCATCATGGAAAAATATGATGGTGGCTTGGGCATCAAGGATGCACGTTCACAAAATCAAGCTCTTATGCTTAGCAATGTCTGGCATTTCATGAACAACAGACAAGTCTTATGGGTCCGAGTGATGCGCGACAAGTATATGCACAACGACACCCCTATAAAGAAACCTTATTCTTTTGTGTGGGCCTTTATTAGGAAGTACATGCCTTCCATCCAACAAGCCTCGGTAGTGACTATCAATAATGGTGAGTCTACAAACATATGGACTGATAGATGGCTTCATGGCCTTTCCATTAAAGAGATTGATCCCACCTTTTTGCCACCGTCGGACCTTACTGATCTCAAAGTCTCGACCATGGGCATGGATGGTAATGGATGGGACTGGGACTTCATCCACAACTATCTTCCAAGTAGTTCATGGCCGCACATTCACCACATCTACTCACCTACCCCAACATCGGGTCATGATATGCGCCAATGGCCCGAGTAACCTTCTGGTCTACTTACTACCAAGTCTTCCTACCAATGGCTCCACAAATACATTGCTTTGCCCTTGCCTAGAAAATGGGCTACTATATGGAAGTTTCCCATTCCTCCCTGTATTTGTACTTTTCAATGGTTGTTGCACCACAAAGAAATACACCAATGTACAAAAATCCCGATGCCATATTCCTATTAATGACACCTGCCCAGTATGCTCTAACGCATGCGACACGTTGGTGCATTCTCTCCGTGACTACAATTTTAGTAAGGAAGTTTGGGTTGCATGCCAAGTCGACCTTTCCTTCTTTCTTCTCCCTAAGGATGACTGGATCGCTAATATTACTTCCTCTACATGCACATATCTCCCCTCCATACTACCTGTGGTCTCTTGCTGGGAAATCTGGTCACAAAGAAATGAGTTTATACACAATAGAAAGCACCAACCTCTCCACAAACGTGCCTCCTTCATCAAGGATAGAGCTTGTGCCATTATGGTGATCCCCGCGCTGCTTTCGACATCCTCTATGGTGGGCAGCCACGTCTGAAATCCCCCAGTACTGAGGGACGTTGTCATGTTTGTTGATGCTTCTTACAATGCTAATTCTTCCCGCACTAGGATTGGCATTCATGTTGTTGAAAGCCATGGAAGTTTTCTCTTGGGGCACGGATCGCTCAGCTATGCCAGCTCGGCATTGGAAGCAAAGGTACAAGGTATTATCTATACCTTGGAACTCTACAAAATCACAGGATGGCGTGCTCCCACCATTCTGTCTGATGCTACCACAGCGGTATCCATTACCACCAAGGATGCATCCGCAACAACCATGTTCTTCCCCCACATGTGTCGACTTCAGAAGCTCAATGAAGATGTCGGCCAACATTTTGCATATTCCTAGATTGCACAATAATGAAGCTGATTGTATTGCCTGCTTTTCTGTTCATGCTAGTACTGCTTTTACTTTCCACACTGATGTGCCCCAGTGGCTCACCAGCAATCTAGATGTCAACTTTGCAAACATTTGGCCCACAGTAGAGAGTGGGATGAATAAAAAATGATCTCTATGTTGCCCAAAAAAAATTTCAAAACGGAAAGAATTGAGGTGCATAATGTTATATTAATGGCATAAATTTAATTTAGTAGTAAGTTAATGGTAGACATCATGTACAAATATGATATGGAATATTGATATATTAATTACACCACGGAGTTATATTAAGAGATATAAGACTTTTTTTATGGTGGAGATATTTTATTAAAAACATTATTCATGTAAATAACTAATTGCATTGTGAAACATATACCTTGATCAAAAAGTTGTTTGAATGGTCAAACCAAGTAGTCATTAGTTTCTTTTAACATATAATGAAACTAAATTATAAGGGAAGTTTGACCACAACTTCTCTCGCCTATTTATATAAACACACCTTGACAATATCCATGAACACAAAAAACAACTCAAATTGCTTCCTCCTCCCCTCTCTTGTGATTTTGCCCCAAGATTATCATGGTGACACACTGGTATAGAAAAATGGCTTCTTCTTCTCCCATTTTCCCTCAAATCATAACCACCAAATAGCCATGACGCAGCCGTAGTAGTGTGCCTCTTCTCCACCTTCTTCACTTGTCGTCCTCCCTCTTCAATATCTCAACCCTACTCCTTGATCTCCCTCATCTTGATATTTCCATTTTAAGATCATTTGACAGGTATGTGTAATCTAAATTCTTGACATTGGATGTTGTAATGTAGTGTATGATCATGTACCTTTGTATAAAAACACTTGGTTTCATACATGATTGACTTATCTCGTTCCCTATGACTAGAGTTTTGAATTTGTATATGTATATTGATCGTTCTTTTATTCAGTTATTTGGACTTGTAATATACTCCCCTAGATTCCTTTCTATTGTTTCATTTTGTGCCTTTCTCCTTTTGCTTCTAGGGGTCAGTGTCACCCTTTTTCCTTTACTTTAGGGTTAAGTGGCCTTTGCCTTAGGGTTAAGTGGATCCTTGTTAGTCTTTTCACCTACTCTCGTTATGTGAGGTGATTGACTCTTGTTACATAGTATATTTTATTTCATTTTCTTTTAAAAACTTGCACCTTGTTTTTTATTGTCTTTTTGTTAATATCTTACCTACGAAATCATGCCAAGTGGTTCTTTTTTTGAATATTTATATAGTCTCTTGTTTTTCCAAAATCATATTCAATGTTTTTGCATTGACATTGAGTCATGATTTTAGACTTAAGAAAACATGATAATTTATGAACAGATGAATAAGATCGCTTCCTCACTCGACAAACACTGATGATAAGGATAAATATATGAAATCATAAAATGGTGTTTTGTTATCTCCTCTTATGTTTTTGAGTCATTGTTTCTTACTATATGCCAATGTGTAAGGTCTGTTTGGGCTGCCCAGAGATGGACACTTCAATCCCTGTACCACTTTCTTGGCATTGGGTTGAGATTGGGGTAAGAATGGTTCTGTGACATTTCTACATGTAGAATGCCATCATTTTCAAAGGAGATTCCATTACTAAATGGATTGGTTATAACCTCAAATCACTAAAGGATATCAAATGTTGGTCTACCCTTTACGCAACCACCTGTTGGTTGAATTGGAAGAATGGAAACTCCACTATCTTTGAAGACAAATCCAGACCTCTGTTAACTATGTCAATCTCATGTCAAGCGGAAGCTTCTTCAATAACCACTTTCTTCCAAAACACACCACCAATATCACAATCCTTGACTCCCACAACTTATGTTCTACCTTACAATGCTCTAGTGATTCATGTAGACATTCCCATCAATGAGATGGACAAATACAAGTCCTAGAGCTTGATTTTGTGGGATAACTTTGGACTCTATAAAGCAGGATGTTGCTGAATAATGAGGGGCATCAATCCAATGTTATGGGAACTTCAAGACATCCTCGATAGTTTAAAATACTCTATGAAGAACATTACTCTCCAACCTATCATTATCATCTGATTCAAAAACTACAGTATAATGAATAACAAGATACTGACTAAATCAACTGCTAACATCCTTATTGATTACATTCCTTATTGAATTAATCCATCAACTTGCTATCGAACAATTTTGATTCGAGAATATTCCCAATCATTTTTTGCATATTTCACTCTATCATAATTATGATAATGAATCTCAAGAACACTCCTCACATATTCAATCTTTTAGTGAAAGAAATCCGCTCAATATGGAGAAAGACAAAAAATTTCATACCTTGTTCAAATGAAGAGAAATCAAAACAAATTAGTTGATAACCTTACCAAGAACTATGTAAAGAAACATGATCTAGAACACTCATCCCCATTGAGCTCATACCCACCTTTCCTTCAAGACACTTATATGAACAACCTCACATCATTAGATTATTTTTTCACTACTCCCTCTTAACCCCCTTGCAACCCCTCAGCATTTGGAGATTAACTTTGACAGTTTTACAAAAGAGGTAAGAACCGTTGGCATATATATGTGTTGGAGTCAGAAAAATATCACAAGACAATTACAATTTAATTAATTTATTTTCTTTTATCTATTGTTCATCTGGCCTTTTTGAATGTTTTTATACCCCTATAAGTTAAAGTAATAAATTTAATTGAATTAGTATATAGTCATGTAGTGATACAACATTAGTATATGTTGATGTATAATTTTTTTACTTACACTATTAATACCATTTTTATTAGGTGTTCCCCACTCCCTATTTCATCACCTGAAGGATCTAGATAATACGTAGATAGCATCTCAGGGACAATTACCAATAAGTCCCAATTCTTATTATTGAGTGAAATGAAGACAAACAAAAGAAAGCTCAGATTCCACAAACAAATATAATTCACAAGTCAAAATTATAAACAATGTCGAAAACTTACATATCATTGGAAGAATATATAATCACACTCTTTCCACAATACCAGAAATATTTAAATGTGTATAGAAGTAATTACTAACAAATGTCAGGTCTCTACCTACACAACTAATCAATGATGGAACTATAAATGCCACATAGGTTAGTACAAAATGTCCACACACTATATATAAGTAGCTATAAAAATATATATGCAATAATATACCAGAAAAAAAATCAACATATATTTTCACATATATAGAAGAAGGTATTTGGCCATAAGATCTCATCATATTCAAAGTTCTATCGCAATCATATTAAACCAATCATAAGTAAATTACTCCACAATATATGTCAAGAATACACTAGTGTTGCATTGACTTCCAAGGTCCTCCTGGATATGCAGCAATATAGTCAACACTTCTTCTAAATTGTGTAACCATAGTGCCAACCCCCTAATTTAGGACCTAGATATTCAAATAGGTCATTTGCAATTCAAGCAGGTTATTGAAGAACTCGAGGACAAACTACAGGGGGCTTCATTAATACTACAAAATGCATGTATTATCATATGAGTTGCCAATTATATTCACAAACACAAAAGAATCAAAATACAAATGAAGCCTAAATTTATCATACATTCACATAGAAAACTTTAGATTTGGTCCACACCCATGCATCCATCTCCATCTCCTATTATATCATGATCAAGGTGGGCATGTATCAGTGATATCTATCTCCAAGGTGAATAGACAAGTTGGATAGTCACACAAACCACATTGTCGGACAATGGAGCACCATGAATCGTGCTCCTGGAATGGGTGGGAAATGTGTGCCAGTTGCAACAATGTGGAATCTAGGTTCTAGTAGTACAAGACGGAATGACGTCAATGCCTACATCTTTTTATATAGTGTTAATATAACCAAACACAACATATTATAAATTCACCTGAAAGATTGCACACCTCAAAAAACTGACATCGGGCATGCATGGGGGGTCCATGGGTTACTCGCAACCACATCCATTTGAGAAGGGTCCACCTTGTATGAAGAGAGGTGCAGTTGTGGCACTGGTTGAGGAGGTTGAGATTGAGAATGTTGAAACTACCGCATTGCTTCCTCAATTCCCTTTGAAATCATATCTTGTACCTACTCTTGTGACAATCCTCCTTTTTTGACAAATTTGAGCTTTTACTCTGATGTGCCTAAAAAGGATCTGATACTAACACCATCTCCAATTGTCCTAACATGACAAGGATGCTCTTGAGTACCTAGAGAAATTATTAATTTGTCTGTTTGGCCTTCAGTCATGAACTTGCTTTCTTTTATTTTCTCGTAAATCTCCTTCTAATCATCATCACTAGTAATTGGTCATTAAAATAATAAAATCACAGTCAACAATGAGCATGCACTCTAAGAGTTGAATTTTACTATTTTTGCAGCTACCGTAGCAGTTGTGGGGTTGCCGGTTGGCTTGTCTTGAAGCCACTTGGCAGGAGAGCTAGTTTTGGACTTGCCCCAAGTCGTCATTTTGTAACTTGACGCCCCACATTTTGGATAATCTTTGAAATTGATATAGTCCTTTTAAAATAAGATGCAAGCATTTTGGGCATGTATGTATCTTCTCTTTAATTTGTAAGTTGATATTGGAAGCTTGTTTCCTTCAAGAAGAATTTCTTTTAACAAAGACAACAGAGGCGCGAAGCTTTTTTCTCTCCATCTATTGTTTTCTTTCATATTATACAATCTCAACAATGCTTAGTTTTGCAAACTTTGTACAACCTAAGTATAACGCTCTCTCATCATCATGTATAATGTTTCTAAATAAGGGTGGAGGTTCAGTAATATTTACCCCACAACTATCTAGAATCACATCAGTTATGTCTATTACAATCGGTTCGTTCACATCTACATTGTCGACAATTTCTTCTTGAACATGAGTACTGCTATCAACATATATTGATCCCACAGTAGGAATCTCTCCATGTCAATATCATTATGTATAGCCATGTACAATTCCATTTTACATGACATGACTTTTGATTTTGGTAACAATTTTGACTTTCAAGTTGGTATTGCAATTCTTGGAAGGACAATAGAACCTATCTCTAGGCCATTTTTTATGTTACTCTATAAATCTAATAAACTAATTAAGACCAGTAATAAACTCCAGAATGTAGCAACTTGGAATGGAAATATGTGATCGATCCATTCACATATCATAGAGAAAATGAGTATTGAATCAGAAGTTTAGAGAATAGGTTTAGAGATTAGGATTAATCATATAGGGTTTAGGGTTTAAGATTTATAGACTAGGGTTTAGGAATTAGCGTTTAGGGTTTATAAATTAGAATTTAGTGTTTAGTAATGAATGTATACCACCTATCACATTCTTGAACACCTAATTTCACTAGTAAGTGTATAATGCGTATTCAATTTTCAAGAATATTTCTACAACATTTCCCAACAGTTCTTCAAGTACACCGATGTAGATGAGAAAATACCCACCTACATATGTACTTAGAGAATAAGTAGGGAACAATCGATAAAATGTCTTGAAAATCGAATACACATTATACACTTACATCCTAGCAAGATTAAGTGTTCAAGAACAGTCCTAAGTTGGGGACTATAGAAGATTTACTCCTAATAAGTAAATCTCAGACCAGTTTCTAGGCCCACAAGATACATGTATGCTGTCATTTTTGTACCTATGATCCTAATATCATCATTTATATCCTAGGATTTATTTCTAATTAGATAGACTTATATTGAATATTTATATGAAAATTTCTAAACAAACCAAACAATCATCCATTCTTTCATTTTTAGAAGCATAATTTTCAATTTTAATTATATAGACAATTAAAATTTAGTGACCTAACAAACATGTAATAAGCGATAATACAGAAAAATACATTACTGCATAAAAAATTAAACTATGTTAGCTATAGTAAATGGCAACCAATAATAATAGTAGGAGGTAACCCGAGGAGGAGGTTGTCAATATGTATTCCCTGAGAGCTAATCATATGATGATTGTAATGGCATAATTGTAATTAATTTGATTAATAAATAAAGGAAAGCTTCCAATTTATTATGTTTAATTCAGTTATGACATAATGATGTTACATTATAAATGTTTAGATAATTATATTACTCAATGGCATATGTCTTCAAGTATGTGACTTGGAGAAATGAGATCATATAGATGTTAAGAGTATATATATTTAGATTGTCCCTGATCGGTTGTTATTATGGAACATTTATAGACAATAATTACACACAATATCATAGTGTGAGTTGGTTCATGATAGAATCTCATTAGTCATGATATGGCAATATCAGACCAAGTACATAGATACATGTTGGAGAACAGTGTATCGGGTAGGCACACCATGAGACTAACACATGGAAACCATTACCATGGTAGTCATAGTCAGCTCTCATAGTGATCGTGGTGTGTGTGGTTCTTAGACCTAAAATCACTACACTCATCACATGTTGTTCGGTGTGCTTTTACATCATCAAACGTGATCCCAAAATATGGGCTATTGTAATGGTGATGATTGGGTGACTGTGACACATGACTGACTTAGAGTGATAGAGATGGGATTTGTCCCTCCTAAGGGAGTATGATATCCAAGGTCTCTTGATTATTGAGACTAAGAAATGCATTCTGGGGCACATGTGGGTAAATATGTGATATTGAGCTTACATATATCTCAAACAGTCTGCTCTGGTTCAGGAAACAAGATTGAATGTTGAAGAGGGTAACTACTCCATGCCTTGAGTTCAATTTGGATATCAGAGACAAAGGAATTATATAAACATTGTAACACCAAGCACATATTATGTGTTGAAATGGTTCCCCAACTTTCCATTTACTTTGATAGAAATGACGTGTAACTAGGCACCGCTCATTGCTTGTGATGTCACAATTTTTTATGGACTCTCATTGCCAACATAATATGGGACCTATAGGGTCACACACATTGGTATTGACCTAGAAGAGGAGTTTAAAATAGAAATGATGATTGCATTGATTACTAAAGTGTTTAGGTATTCAATTTACGCAACAAAATTAGTTGGCTACTCTTCCAGATAATTGGCTTATTGAAGTGAGATGAATATTTGGAGTGCCAGGCAATCAAATTAAGAGTTGAGATAGGCATTTGGAGTATCACACTGATTGGAACAAAATTGGTTAAGTTCTACCCAAACTGAGGTATAAACCGACAGGTTCATTCTAATGAACCGATCCTCTTGGCTTGGCTCAGGTCACCAGACGACCATTCAGATAAGTGAGATGACCATCTTGCATGTGTGAGATCACACAGTTCGTGGGAAATTCGATTGCTACAAGGACTTAGTACTGGCATCATGTTGTGCATTAATTGGATTTTAATTGTCAATTTTGTATGTGATTGGGAAACTACATAATGATCGTATCGCAATGCAAGATGACCATCTCACATGCCATACAACCATCTCAGTTACCAGATGACCATTTAGTAGTCACAGATTGCAAAAATTCAAGATGTTCTAGTCCCTTTCACTCCCGCACAGACTGGAAGCTCTGACCCAAACCCCGCCTATAAATAGAGGGGTACAGGGGGCTTCCGAAATCACAATACAGACAATTGAGAATCAGTTGCTTTGAAAACAAATTTCCTCTCTGGTTGTAACCAAGAGAGACCAAGGATGTTCTACTCGACTAGGGAGGGATAGCTACGGGAGAGAACAATTGAGGATCTTTGTTGTGGGAGAGCAAGTTGATGACTAATATGCCAACGGGAGGGACAACTCCTTCCTGACAATTCTAGTAGGATTGTAGGAGTTCTAGGCAGTCCGTGTAGACTTATCTAGAGGCATGAGTACTTTGGTTGATGATAAAATGGCAACGTCAACTCGCAATTTGTGGTGAGACCGCAGGAGTCACTATATAAGCTATTCAGTCTGTTGTTTGTGGTGAAGACTAGGAGTTGCATATACGATGTCTAAGAGCTACTAGTCAATAGTTGTACATCTACAATGACGAGTAGATGTCTTTGAACTTTCTCCAGGACCGAGTATATCCTCAAAACCATCCTTCCTATCTTATAGTTATTGACGCGATCTGTTAGTTGTAGATAAAATTTTTGTTTCAGCTTCCTATTCTGCAACCATATTTCCCTGTAGTGGTATCAAAGACAACACTAATTTACTATATGATGGGATAATCAATATGATCAAATTTTGATTTTATCATTCTACTATTGAATGTGATGCGAATAATTTATGTCCAATCAAATCCCACAATAATCCCAAACTTATATATATGTGTGTGTGTATGTATGTATGTATATATATATATATACAATTTACACATGTTTCCCTATAAGCAGTTCTGGTGGTAGATGTATATCATGGTTATGAACAATAACCCTATTATTTATGTATGGTTGTGTGGTTGGTTAATCCTTTTATTGTGCATAGAGCCTCTATCTTATCTTCCCAATGTAAAGTTAATTCTTTTCTACCCTTTCTCCCCTCGAATGTAACTCGAGGTTTCTCAATAATCATGTAAAAGTAGGATAGTTTACTTTTCCTTTATGATGAAGAAGAAGGATGTTCAGACAATTTCAACTGACGGTCTAGGAGCTGAGCATACTGGTTGGAGGACCGAGGAGGACCAGAAGGATGAGGCAAAACCAACTAGCTGGTGGACCCAACTGATTGGCTGGAGGAGCCATCTAAAGGTGGGAAGAAGAACCAGATGACCAGTGAGATGACTAAACAACCGGCCAGGAGGAGAGTCGATCGGTTTAAGGGTTGACCTGATTAACCTGAATTGGAAAGCATGGAACTTCATCAACAATAGGTTTCTACATGTTATGTGGACCTAGGATGGTAATTCGTTGTGGCTCCAAGGAATTACATTGAACTAGCCATAACAATCGCTTTCGTTTATTGCATGTTTTCGTTGTAAAATATAGCATGTATATGAAACATATTATATATGTGGTGATTGGATAAAATATATATATCTATAAATACAAAGTCACTCAAAAAAAATATTAAGTCTTAGATGCTTTTTAACGGAAGCCTACATGAAAAGCTTGATCGACCAAGCTGGGTTACGCCTTCGCGTGGTGCACTATCTATCTCATGGAAGTGTGTTGGTTGATATGTAGGTCCTTCCTTTGTAGGGTGCATATCTATCGTGTTGGTTGTTGGGCCAGGCTTAAACTGGTGATTCTTAAAGCTTCTAAGCCCAGAAGCATGCAAATGAGTATGACAAGGATTGCACATATCATCTATCCAGAATTGCATATGATGCAATTGGCAAAAGTTGCCTACCTTAATAGTTGGATGTGTTTTACGGCATTTGTTGGGCCATAGCTAAATTATCTTTGATCTAGCTCACTAGAATTTTGTACGCTGCAATATTTCAAATCGATATGTGAGGGAAATCATTTGAATAAAAGTGGGAGCAAAAATAAATAAAGACTTAATTAATATTGTCAAAATTAACAATTTAAATCAAAAGTGTTTTTTGAAAAATTCAAATTTTTGCTTGTAATCAAATGACAAACAAATTTGTATTGTAATCACTCCTTAAGAAGGAAAAACTTTACGAGACAAATTTTCATGACTAGTTTTGGACTTTGAGAAGGGTTCTCAATGAAAGTGCAATCTCTACATCAAACTAGTGCTAGAAATACCTACTCCTTATGCACCTAGGGAACAAGTGGATGCTTACTGGAAGCATATCAATGATGCCTTAGAGATAAAGTACCTTATTCTTAGATGCACAAACAATGAGTTGCAGGAGCAGTGTGAGGACATGAGTATTCTTGAGATGGTAGCACATCTTAAGAAAGTAACACTTGGCCTTACAAAGAAAGAAAGGGACAATATCATAAAGGTGTTTCTTGAGTCTAAGTTGATAAGGGAACCTCAGTAGAAGAAAATGTGCTCAATATGATTGGACATGTGTATCATCTTGAAGAAGTGGGATTCACCTTGAGCCAAGATTTGTCCATAGATATGATTCTAAAGACATTGGCAAAATCATATAGCCACTTTATTGTGTACTATCACATGAATAAAATGGCGAGACTGATGTCAGACTTGCTTGCCATGACGATTCATGCTGAAGCAAGATTGAAGAAGGATAAGATCATGGTGGTTATCAGTGGAGCTAAGTCTGAGGTCAAGCCCTAATCCAAATCTTCAACACTCAATATAAGGAGAAAGAAGAGTACAAGAGGAACTCACCCATTGTACTTGAAGGCATTCAGGAAAAAGAAGATGGGTATGGTGATCTTCACATCAGGTATATATGTTATTAAGATAAATCTATCTACTTTTTAATCATGGGTACTAGATATCAGATTTTGATCTCACATATGTTCTCATATGTAGGATCTAAAAGGAAGTAGATATTTGGGAAAAGGTGAGGCGGAACTATGAGTAGCTAATAGCACAAACGTTGCGGCCAATGTACTTGGAAACTATAGTATATCTCTACCTACAGGGCTTGTAATACAGTTAAATATCTTCTATTATGTACCTACTATAAATAGAAACATCATTATGTATCTTGTATGGACAAGGATGCATTTAAATTCCATAATAAAATTTGTCAATGTACTATTTCAAAAGAGGGGATTTTTTATGAAAGTGCCCCAATGTCTTGTGGTCTTTATTTGTTAGATCTCAAGATAAATGTTTGTAATGTAAATACTAAAAGACTATAACTCAACAACTCAAACAAAACATACATGTGGCATTGTCGTCTAAGGCACATAAATGAGAATCACATGCCTAGACTCCATAAGGATGGCTATCTGGACTCTTTTTATTTTGAATCAATATAGACATGTGAATCTTGTTTGTTGGGTAAGATGGCTAAAACCCCTTTCACTGGTAACAATGAGAGGGCAAGTGATCTATTAGGACTCATACATACTAATGTGCATGGACCTTTTAGAACAACTAATAGAGGTGGGTATCCGTACTTCATTACCTTCACTGCTGAATTCAGTAGGTATGGCTATGTTCATTTAATGAAACATAAGTCATAACTCTTGACATGTTCAAGGAGTTTATGAATGAAGTACAAAACCAACTTTGTAAAAGTATCAAGGCACTTTGTTCGGGTGGAGAATACTTAAACCAAGAGTTTGTAAAAGTATCCCAATAGACTCCACCTGGAACACCAAAGCATAATGGTGTGTCAGAAAGAAGGAATCACATATTTCTAGGCATGGTGCAATCTATGTTGAGTTTATCCAAGATGTCGACTACCATCTGGGGATATGATCTAGAAACCACTGTGTATGCACTAAACTGGGTACCATCTAAATCAGTTCAAAAGACACCATATGTGATATGGAATGGGAAACATTCCAAAGTGTCTTTTATGAGGATTTGGGGATGTGAAGCTTATGTTAAAAGAATGTTTTTTGAAATATTGGTCCTAAATCTGATAAATTTTATTTTTTTTGGATATACTAAAGAAATAAGAGGATATTACTTTAATTCCCAATATGAAAACAAAGTGTTTGTTGCTGGAGATGCTGCATTCCTTGAGATGGATTTCATTTCCAAAGAAATCAATGCATGGAAAGTGGAACTCAAAGAGATTCAAGACCAACAAGAAAGCATATAATTGATAGATGAACAAGAGAAACAAAGAGAATTATAAGGTGTTTTGGAGTCTCAAATTCCTCAAGTAACATAGGAACCTCATAGATCTAATAGGACATGCATTGATCCTAAAAGAATTGGATATCTTGTAACTTTGTAAGGTAGTGAATTGGTCATATATGATGAGACAATAACCTATCAAGATTCTATAGAGGGACTAGAGTCTGAGAAATGGCTTAAGGCCATAAGATCTGAGATGGAATCCATGTACACCAACAAGTTATGGACCTAATCCACCTGAAGGGGTAAAACCCATAGGGTGAAAGTGAGTCTTCAAGAAGAAGATCGACATGGATCGTAAAGTTCAAACTTGTTAGGGAATACTAGTTGCAAAGAATTTCAGACATGTTCTGGGTGTTGACAATGATTAAACCTTTTCCCTTGTGGCCATGGTTAAATCCATTAGGATCATGCTTGCTATTGCAGCTTATCATGACCATGCGATTTGGAAGATGGATGTTTAAACCTCATTCCTTAAAGGGATTCTTCTTGAGTATGTGTATATGACACAACCTAAGTGTTTTATAAATCCAAAGTTTGCAAATAAAGTCTGTAAGATACAAAGGTCAATGTATGGATTGAAGCAAGCATCTCAGAGCTAGAATCTTTATTTTGGTGAGACAGTCAAAGAGTTTGGCTTTATTCATAATGAATATGAACTTTGTGTGTACAATAAGGTTAGTGGGAGCATAGTGAGATTCCTCATATTATATGTAGATGACATATTATTAATGGTGAATGACATCCCTACTTTATAAAAGGTACATAAATGGCTTGGAAATACATTTTCTATGAAAGATTTGGGAGAAGCATCCTACATCATGGGGATAAATATCTATAAAGATATTTCCAAAAGGCTTCTTGGACTAAGTCAAAGAACATACAATGATAAAGTGTTGCAGTAGGTCAGGATGGGGAACTCAAAGAGAGGAAGCCTTCCCATCCTACATGGAGTTACCATCTCTAAGGGTCAAAGTCCCAATTCTTGTGAAGAAAGAGAATGCATGAGTTTGATTCCATATGCCTCAACAATAGGATCAATCATGTATGCAATGTTGTGTATTTGTCAAGGCATCTTGTATGCTTTGAGCATGATGAGCAGATATCAGTGAGATCGAGGCGATGCTCTCTAGAAAGCCATGAAGAACATCCTAAAGTACTTGAGATGGACTAAGGATCAGTTCTTGGTCTACGATAGAGAGGAAGAGTTGGTGGTAAAAGGTTATACCGATGAAAGCTTCCAGACTGACAAAGATAATCACAAATAACAATCAAGATTTGTGTTTTGCCTAATAATGGAGCTGTAAGATGGAAGAGTTCCAAGCAAGAAACAGTTGTTGATTCTATAAGAGAGGCCAAGTATATTGCTGCATCGAATGCTGCAAAGGAGACAATATGGATCAAGAAGTTCATTACATAACTTGGGGTTGTTCCAAGCATCAACTACGCGATTGAGATATATTGTGACAATAGTGGATCCATTTTACAAGATAAGGAACCGAAATCACATCAGTGCTACAAGCACATGCAAAGGTGATTCCATCATATATGAGAGATTGTACAATGAGGAATGTAAAGATTTTCATAGTACCAACTAAGAACAATATTATTGACCCCTTAACAAAGGCACTTTCATTGTAGAAGCATGATAGTCATGTTAGATCACTTTCGATAAGATTTGTGGGTGATTGTCTCTAAGTGCTAGTGGGAGTCTATTGGTATGTATGCCCTGAGAGCCAATCATATGATGATTGTAATGACATAACTTGTAATTTATTTGATTAATAAATAAAGGCAATCATCCAATTTATTATGTTTAATTTGGTTATGAGATAATGAAGTAACATTATAAATGTCTAGAGAATTATATTACTCAATGACGCATGTCTTCAAGTACGTGACTTGGATAAATGAGATCATATGGATGTTAAGAGTACTTATATATTCTGATTATATGCATGATCGATTGTTATTGTGGAAGGTTGATAGACAACAATGACACACAAGATCAGAGTGTGAGTTGGTCGATGATAGAATCTCATTAGTCATGATATTGCAATATCAAATCAATTTCACAAATTCATGTTGGAGAATAGTGTATCAGACACACCCACCATGAGACTGACACATGGAAACAATTACCATGGTAGTCATATTCGGCTCTCATAGTGAGTGTGGTGTTTGTAGTTCTTAGACCTAAAATCATTACACTCATCACATGTCGTTCGGTATGATTTGACATCATCAAACGCAATCCTAAAACATGGGCTATTATAAAGGTGATGATTCGGTGACTGTGATACATGGGGACTGACTCTGAGTGATACATATGGGATATGTCCCTCCTAAGGGAGTATGATATCTAATGCCTCTTGATTAGCGAGACTAAGAAATTTATTCCCTTGAAAATGTGATTCAATATGTGATATTGATCTTACATATATCTCAGACAGTTTGCTCTGGTTCAATAAACAAAATTGAATGTTGAAGATGGTGACTACTCCATGCCTTGAGTTCAATCTAGATATCAAAGATAAAGGAATTATACAAACATTGTAACACCAAGCACATATTGTAGGTTGAAGTTGTTCCCCAACTTTCCATTTACTTAGGTAGCAATGATGTGTGACCAGGTACTACACATTGCTTGTGATGTCATAAATTATTATGGACATTCACTACCAATGCAATATGGGTCTTATAGGGTCACTCACATAGGTAATGACCTAGAAAAGGAGTTTAATCTTGAATGATGATTGAATTGATTACTAAAGTGTTTAGGTATTCAATTAACAAAACAAAATCAACTGGCTACACTTCCAGACAATTGACTCACTCAAGTGAGATGACCCTTTGGAGTGCTATATTGCCAGCTCAAGAGTTGAGATAGGTGTTTGGAGTATCAGACTAATTGGAACTGAATTGGCTAAGTTCTACCCAAACTGAAGTATGAACTGACTGGTTCATTCCAATCAACCAATCGGTTTGGATCGTCTTGGGTCACCAAACGACTTTCTGGGTGAGTGAGCGACCATCTCACATGTGCGAGATTAGTCAATTTGTGGAAATTTTGATTGCAAAAAGGAATTAGGGTTGACGACATGTCGTGCATTAATTGGATTTGAATTGTCAATTTTGTATGTGATTGAAAAACTACAAAATAATCGTCTCACAGTGCAAGATGGCCATCTCGCATGCCAGATAACCATTTGGGTTACCATATGACTGTTTTGGTGGTTGCAGGTTGTAAAATTCAAGATGTTCTGGTCCCTTCCACTCCCGCACTAACTGGGAACCCTGACCCAACCCCGCTTATAAATAGAGGAGTACTGGGGGCTTCCTAGGACACAACATAGACAATTGAGAATCAATTGATTTGACGATTGTTGTTCTCTCTAATTATGGTAACCAAGAGAGACCAAGCAAATCCTACTCGACTAGGGAGGGATAGATACGGGAGAAAACAACTGAGGATCTTTGTTGCGGAAGACCAACTTGGTTACTAGCACACCAACATGACGGACAAATACTTCTTGTCCTTTCTAGTAGGATGAAAAGAGTTCTAGGCACTCTGTGTGGACTTCTCTAGAGGCAGGAGTCTTTTGGTTGTTGCTAGGTTGACAACGTCAACTTGTAGTTCGTGGCGAGACCGCAGGAGTCAATGTAGAAGTTGTTCAGTCTACTATCCATGGTGAAGATCAGGAGTTGCACAGACATCGTACAAGAGAAACTAGTCAACAGTTGTACATGTACAATGATGAGGAGATGTCACTGGACTTGCTCCAGGACTAGGTATATTTTCAAAACCATCCTTACCATCTTATAGTTATTGATGTGATGTGTTGGTTTATGGGGAATATGGTAGATAAAATTTTTGTTTCCACTGCCTCTTATGCAGTCATATTTCCCTACAGAGGTGGCATTCAAGCTCTAAGCTCCTAGCTTGTATCTTAAAGACAAAGCAGTGTCAACAACTAGAGGCGGAGGTTGCAGAGTCAAACAAGAGCACATGCGGTGGTGGCATCTTCAACCAGGGAAAAGGTGGCAGTGCCACAAGAGGAGGGCGGCATCTAGATAAAGGAGCTACTAGTGACTGGATAAAGTAGTTACTACCAAGTGAAGAAAGGTGATAAATGACTACAGTGTAGGTGGAAATGATGGTTGGAAGTGGCATAGAAAGCTATATGGTCGTCGTCATCATTGATAAAGAGAAGTTATGTATTCGGGGGTGATGAAAAAGGGAATTGGGGAAAGAAATTGTATTAGTGCTATGAAGTGGAACTTAGTCGTTAGTTGTTTCCAAAATTGGGGACTAAGTATTTAGTTGTCAGTTGTCTAAGAAAAATTGACAAAATAGTTCAATATATATCGTTGCTTATCCACCACTTAACCAATGTCATATGTACATATTACTTTTAGAAAAATGCCACCTTAGTAAGATCTGTGCTGTCAGTGTCTAAGAAAAAATATTGTCATAGTCCATTCTCGATCTTTGAGTTTTTTATACCAAAAACCGATGACATATGCATGTATTCCTATTAAAAATGCCAACCTCACTAAGACATGTGTCATCAGTTTCTAGAAACAAAATCGACAACATAACTCAATAGGGAGGGAACTATTTTTGTGAGCAATCAGGAGGGAATCTTTTTTTGTTAGTTCTATAAGAAGAAATCGATACCACATATTTTTTGGAAGAATAAATTTTCATGGTGGACTTCACCTATGGTGTCGGTTTTTACAGAGTACAACTGACAACAAAGTCTTTCTGGAGGCAAAATTATTTTGCAGGAAGATGACGTCACAAGTTTTATAACAACTGATGCTAAACACCTATATCAAATTATTTTTTTTTAAATCAAATTTTGTGGGATTGTGTTGTTGATTCTTCACCAAAAACTGACGTTATCATAAAAGAGGTACCCGTATTTTTTTTTAATCGGCAAGACTTGACCAGTAGCAATGTTTGAGCTCTACCAACCTAAATTGTAGGCATGTAGTGTTGATATTTTGTGAAAATCAATGTTAAGAAAAGTGACACCATAAGTCTAAGATGTAATAGTATGGTATGGTACCTTCCAGTTTCTTTCTATCATTAGCTAAGTGTGTTTTCTCACATACAAACGTAGTGTGAGGAACTGACACATAAGTGTATGTACTACACATTTTTTCATGTTTTATATAATTGTCATTTTCTTATAAATTTTCCTCGATACTATGTGTTTTACAGAAGAAGATGTTTTAGACCATCATGTGTTATTATTTGCATAAATTGATAATGTTACTATTATAAGTTTTTAAGAAAACTTTATGAAACATACGAACATTTTGTGTTTGTTGAGGAGCTCTTCCCTGACATTTCTACTTTGGAGCCACACAGCCAAAAAAGACACAAAATCTCATGTTGAACACAACACTCGATTCACTAGTGGAGTGAGTCTTGACTTGATAGTTTTTATCATTTTGTATTTTTTGTGTAGCTACATGAAAAAAAGAATATTCATAAGATATTACTATTTCTATGCCTTGAAGACTCCTTGTCCTAATCCTAATCCTAATCCTACGTGGTGTGGCACTCCTATTTTGGGTCTTGCTTTGGTTTGAGTCCAACTCATGTTCCTACTTGAATTTGGATTAGTATTCCTATTTGGAGTTAGATATGGATCTATCTACATACAACTTGGATTCCTATTGTGTACTAGACTCCTATTAGGATTGTTTATTCCTAGATAAAACCTTATGGCATCGATCCTATAAATAGGACCTTAAAAGCATGTGATTTTCTTGTACTGGGAAGTGTCATTGTATCGTGTTGTATCGAAGTGAGTTCTCTCTCTTCTTTGGGTGTAACCTGCTAATGGTTTTTTAGGTTCTCTCTCTTAGAGAGTATCTCTCCTTTGTAATCTTCTTATATTATTGAAATTCTCTCTCCTCCCATGGAGTACGTCAACTAGTCTGAACCACATAAATCATGTGTTCTTTGGTTGCGTGATCATTCTTGTCATGTTATTCTACTGTAAACTCGTATGATCCTATCGTTCAAATCCTAAAACATTGGTATCAAAGCCTTGAGTTTAAGACTTGAATGATGACACGTTTATACAAGATTGAGAAATTTAATCACAAAATAAATTTCAGATTGTGGTAGATCATGATGCATAGTGTTCTTGTTCAATAAGGAGTTGTTATGGCTCTAGAAGAGATCGAGAAGATTCCAAACCCTATGAAGGATGAAGAGAATAAGGAGATGGGCCATAAGGCTCTAACCGCCATCTAGTTATCATTAGACTACAAGGTTTTGGATGAAGTTCCCAAAGAAACTACTGTTGCAGGGATTTGGAAGAAACTCAAAGATCTATATATGATGAAGTCTCTCCAAGCCAAACTCTATCATAAGTAGCATCTCTACTTACTCTGGATGATGGAAGGTACTTCTATTTGTGATCACATTGATGAGTTTACTACTATTATTATGGCTATGGAAAACATAGATATTAAACTTGAAGATGAAGATAAAGCCTTTATTATTTTATTTTCTTTGCCTCCCTCATACAAGAAATTTTTTGAAACTATTTTGTATGGAAAGTCTTCAATCAAGGTTGAGGATGTCATATCCCCACTGTTGCCAAAGACCATGGTTGATAAATACCTAATTGTTTCTTCTAGCGAGAGCCATTAAGAGGCTCTTATGGTGAGGCGTTAAACAAAGGTAAATGAAAACAATATGAAGGAGACATACAGATCTAAGTATAAATCTAAGAAGATCTAAAAATATTGTAAGAAGACCGAATGCAACATTGATGAAAGCTACCAATTACATAACAAGAACAAGACAGAGAATGAAAAACAAGAACAACCTGTAGATGCTAATGTAGAACGAGAAGGTCTAGATTATGTTCTTATGGAAACATCATATTCTTTCTCATCCTTTAATTTTCTAACTTCTTTGATTTTAGACTTCGGTTGTTGACATCACATGTGTCCACATAGACATTGGTTTTATTCTTATGAACACTTTGATGGAGGTGTAGTAAACATGGAAAATGATACCACCAGCAAGTCTATTGGCATTGGGTCAATCCACATAAATATGTTCGATGGTGTTATCCAAAATGTCTTAAATGTTCGTCATGGTCAAGGCCTTTAGAAAAACCTCATTTCAATTGTCCTACTTGAAGCCAACAGTTTTCCATACAGGTCTGAAGATAGAATATTGTCCATTACCAAAGGAGATGATGTTCTGATAAAGGGAGTATGTATTCCTGGAAACCTTTACAAGATGCTTTGTGAAACTGTGACCGGTGTAGTTGCTACTGCATCTTCCTCAACCACTTCAAATATGGATACCAGAAAATTTTCGCATATGAGACTGGGACACATGAGTTAGTAAGTTCTCAAATTATTAAGTATAAGAGGACTTCTAGGTGATATAAGTACTAAAAAGTTGGATTTCTATGACCAGTGTGTAATGGGAAAATAGAAAAAGAAAAAAAATTCAACTACAAACCATACTACAAAAGGTATTGTTGATTACATTCATTCCAATATCTGGGGTCCTTCTCAAGTGCCTTCCAAGGGTGGTGCTAGATATATTCTTACCTTCATTCATGATTTCTCAAGAATGTTTGGGTGTATTTATTGAAGCATAAGTCTTATGCTTTTGATCAGTTTAAGAAGTGGAAGATGCTAGTTAAAAAGCAAATAGGAAGGTGCATCAAAATACTAAGGAAATATAACAACATCGAGTTTTGTTCTTCTGAATTCAACAAATTTTGCCAATATGAAGGTAGTGGAAGACATCGCACAGTTAGACATACACCTTAGCAGAATGATATTGTAGAATGAATGAACAAAACTCTTCTAGAGTGTGCATGATGCATGCTAATCAGTGTAGGACTTAGTAAGATTTTTGGGATGATGCCATCTCTACTACAGCCTACCTAGTCAACCATTCTCCATTAACTCCACTTGGTTTCAAAACTCCATAAGAGGTTTGGTTTGTTCATCCTGTAAAATATTCAAATTTGTGTATTTTTAGTTGTCATGTATATATTTATTCAAATGAAGGAAAGCTCGAGCCTAGAGTAAAGAAGTGCATTTTTCTAGGTTATGATGGTGGTGTGAAGGGATATAGATTCTGGTACATGAAGCTAAATTTGTCAAAGTTCGTGATTGAAAGAAATGTCACATTTGATGAGTATGTTGTGTTTTTTGCAAAAAAAGATGGGAGTTAGTTCTCTTATCGATGGAGTTAGTTCTCTTCTTATAGGTTCTCATAGTTCCACGTAGTAGGTGGAGCTTGAAGTCAGTGCACACAGCCCAACACCTCATGTTGATGTACACAAAAATCCAAATGATTATGAAGATGACACTCCTAAAGAACAAACATATAGCATTGCCTCTGGGAGACCAAGAAGACAAATCAAACCACCTACAAGGCATTCTGATTACATTGTTGCATATGCCTTGGCTACTACAGAAGAGATAAATGATTCTAGTGAACCATCTACCTATGCCGAAGTTGTGTCTAATCTACATTCTGTTATGTGGATTGCATCTATGAAGGAAGAGATGGAGTCTCTTTAAAGGAACAACACATGGGTGTTTGTAAATCCTCCTGCTGGAAAGAAGATTGTTAGATACAAATGGGTATTCAATAAGAACGAAGTTGGTCCTAGAGATACTATTGTAAGGTACAAAGTGTGGTTAGTTGCAAAAGGCTACAGTTAGGTAGAAGGTATAGATTACAATGATGTTTTCTCTCCTATTGTCAAACACACCTCAATCAAATTTCTATTGTCATTAGTTGCTAGGTATGATTTATAGCTTGAGCAACTTGATGTAAAGACATCATTCCTCCATGGTGACTTAGAGGAACAGATCTACATGCAACAACCTAAAGATTATGTTTCTGCTGCAAAAAATGATCACGTGTGCTTACTGAAGATGTCTCTTTATGGCTTGAAGCAATCATCACGTCAGTGGTATCGTAGATTTGATTCTTTCACGGACAAGCATGGATATTCCAGGCGTAGATATGACGTTTGTGTCTACTTGAAGAAAATTCCTAATGAGTCTCTTATTTACCTCTTACTCTATGTTGATGACATGTTGATTGCAATAAGAAATATTTCTGAAATTCAAAGTCTCTAGCATTTATTTAGTGGCGAATTTGAAATGAAATACTTGGGAGTAGCAAATAAAATTTTAGGGATGGAAATTTTTAGAAGATACAAATCTGGAAGATTATTTCTCAAACAAGAAAAGTATGTGAAGAAAGTTCTATAATGGTTTTCTATGTCTGATGCATCTCCTACATATATTCCTTTAGATGATCAGTTCAAGAAGCTCTCATCTACTGATTCGCCACAGTCTGAAGAGGTGAAAGTTATATGTCTCGAGTTTCTTATTCTAGTGCAGTTGGTAGTGTCATGTATGCCATGATTTTCAATCATCGAGGCATTGCTCAAGCAGTTATTATGGTGAGTAGATACATGTCAAATTCAGGAATGCTACATTGGCAAGCAATCAAGTACACTCTTAGGTACCTTAAGGGTACACCTTCTATATGCCTTGGATTAGTCAAAAGTCTAGAGACACTTGTTGGTTATGTTGATTCAGACTTTACAAATGAATGTAATAAAAGAAGTTCTCTTACAGGCTATTTGTTTGCTCTTCGTCGTTGAATTGTAAGTTGGCAGCTATGTTATAATCCGTTGTTGCATTGTCTACTATTAAAGATGAGTGCATGGCATTGAAAGAGGCTAGAAAAGAAGCTACTTGGCTTAGAGGATTGTGTCTTAAGTTTTTTATTTTTGAGAAGACAACAACCATCTACTGTGATAGTCAAATTACAATTCACTTCACAAAAGACTAGATGTTTCATGAAAGAACAAAGCACATCAACATCAAGTATCACTTCATCAGAGAGGTGATGGAATATGGGAAGATTGTGGTGAAGAAGATTGCAAGTAAAGAAAATCCGAATGATATGATGACAAAGTTGTTGCCAAATTCTAAGTTGAAAATTGTTTGGACTTGGTTAGCATGCACAGTTGACAGTGATGCCCTTAGGGGCTAAGGGAGAAGAAGTTTGCTATTTTTCTTGCAAGATGCTGACTTTGAGTCAAGGTAGAAATTTGTTATGCCTCGAAGACTCCTAGTCCTAATTCTAATCTTACATGGTGTGCATTTCTATTTCGGGTCTTGCTTTGGTTTGAGTTTAACCCATGTTCCTACTTGGATTTGGATTAGTATTTTTTTTTGGAGTTGGAGATGGCTCTATCTACATCTAACTTGGACTCTTATTGTGTACTAGACTCCTATTAAGATTGTTTATTCTTAGTTGATGCCTTATTGCATGGAGCACTAAATATGACCCTGAGAGCATGATATTTTCTTATACCGAGAAGTGCCTGTGTACTGAATAGTTTCTCTCTTCTTTGGGTATAACCTTCTAAAGGTTTCTCGGGTTCTCTTTGTTTGAAAATATCTCTCATTTGTAATCTTTTTGCAATAGTAAAATTCTCTGCCTCTCGTCTAATAGGTCGTCTAGATCGAACTACGTAAATCATCTGTTCTTTGATTGTATGATCGTTCTCTTCATTCCCGTCTTGTTATTCCGCTGCGAACTATGTCAATCCCGTTCTCTTAATCCTGAAAAGATTCGTCTGCCTTTTTTTTGTTTCGTCTGCCTTTTTTTGTCTATGTTAAAGTGGTACAGTCTCAATTTAAGACTAATATTATTAGCAATCCACAAGGTTTACCCGGTTCGCCAATTACCTTACTCCTACATACATATTGGAGCTTTACCTGTCTGGAGTTGGAGCGATTAGCTGCTGGTGCTCGCGGTTCAGACTTAATAAGTCAAGGAGCCGAAAGAGTAGGGCGGGTCCACTCGTTTTGATTCAGCATGGTGGGTAGGCGCCTTTCACACGGCGTGAGCGAGCTTCGTTCTAGAACACTCTCTGTACGAGGTTATCAAAGTCCTGTGAGATGAGCAAAGAGAGAAAAAGAGAGAAGCCGCGGGAATATTTTAAAGTGCATGGATGACCGATAGATGGATGGGCGAACCGTGGATATCCTATGGAAGTGGCTGTTATCCTATGGAAGTGGCTGTACTGCCAATCGAAGAGCTTATAAATACCCATCCTCTTCGAGTTCCATACACATAGCAGAGCAAGTAGCTAATAACATCTTCTTGACTAATATCCACCGTGGTACCGTATTCAAACCATGGCTGCTGCTCGTCAGGTTCTCGGCGTGGCGTTAGTGGTCCTGCTTAGCGTTGGCATGACCTCCGCCAGCAGGGTCCTGACAGCTTACGCCGCTGGAGGTGGTAGTGGGGGAGGTGGGGGTGGTGGTGGTGGAAATGGGGCTGGGTATGGCCGCGGAAGTGGGTATGGCGAAGGGAGGGGATACGGCGCCGGAGCGGCTGCAGGTGGAGGAGGCGGGGGAGGTGGTGGTGGACAGGGCGGAGGGTCCGGGTACGGGTCGGGGAGTGGGTCCGGCGAGGGCTATGGTGCTGGCAGCGCAAATGGGGGAGCCTACGCTAGGGGCGGAGGTGGTGGAGGTGGAGGGGGATCTGGTGGGAACGGTGTAGGCTCCGGGTCCGGGTTTGGTTCCGGCAGCGGTTCTGCGAATGGTGGAGGCGCATATGCTAGTGGGGGCGGCGGTGGAGGCGGTGGCGGAGGAGGCCATGGTGGCTCGGGTTCCGGATACGGCTCAGGATCCGGTTCTGGCTACGGCGGAGGCCATGCGTGAGCAAAGCGTCAGCTGTGCTACACTGCTGCTTGATACCGATGGTGTTATACGAAACACTCTATCCGCCAGGGCGCAAAACCATCATCACACAGAAATTTATATCCTAGTTTTTCCTTAATTTTCCTCTCTTGTCTAATTAATAAAGTGTGTGTCTCTTGAAAGTTGTAACTTACTGCTCCTATATAATAAACAGGAGAATGTATGCCCTTTTCATATAATATTTGTGGATACATTCCTTCCTAGCTTATATATAATGAATACGGAACTTGATGATTTGAAGTAATTATTTAATATCCATCTCTTCAAACATCAATTACATGTCATCTCATTTCATCTCATGTATAATTCCAAAAAAAATCGTGACCGTCTTATTTTCAAGTGGGCGATGTATTGAAGGAATCCTCTCTCCCCGCTCTCTCACCCTAGCGCCGCTAGGGTTTCTTCCTCCATAGGCGGCTGGCTGGGGGAGGGGGTTTGGCCGCCGCAAAGCGGTGCCCCACTCCCCCTCGGACTCTTCTCGCCCGTCATCAGTAGGGTCTCTTCTTCGGGATGTGTGTGGGCATGGTGTCTTTGGAGGCAGCGATCTTCTTCCTCCCTGTCGTTGTGCCCGGCTGCGACGAGTTTCTATTCTCTTTCTCTTTTACTGACTTTTTTTTTGGTTACCTACCGGATACCGGTTACATAGAAAGACTAAATGAAATCAAAAGACATGGAAAACTGCTCCTTGTCCGTGGAAAGGGTTGCAGTGGCTTGAGCAGGGCACAAGTTCCATTTAGTTGACCTGGATGGTTGCTTAAGACAAAGCTTCGCAAGCATGTCAGTAAGCTTATTCTGGTCTCTCTTCTGGTGCACTAGCCCTTGAATCCTCGGTTGCTGGAGAAGCTCCCGTATCTTCCTTACTAGTAGTAGGTACTTCCGCGGTGGCTTGACTGCGTCTTTTACCCACAGAACAACATTCTGTAAATCTGTAATGATGGTCGTCATTTGCAGAGAATTCTGCATTGCCAGATATGCTCCTTGGATTATAGCTTTCAGTTCTCCTTCCATCGCATCAGTGCCTGGGTACTTCTCGGCTTCGTCTTTGACCCAATCCCCTTCTGTGTTCCTTGCAATCGCACATGTGCACAACTGGTTGCTAGTTGACGATGTGGCCACATCAACATGGATGACGGTGGATTCCTTAGGGATCGTAAGACGCATTCTATTTTCTCTCACGTCTGCTAAAGATGAAGGGTGCGGGTTTAACACTTGTTGAATAATGTCCGCTTCAGCTTTGCAAATCAGCGCTAGGACCCGGTGTGGGATTGCTTTGTGCTCAAAGATGGCCGCATTCCGGTTCTTCCACAAACTCCAGCAGGTGACAACAAATGTCGTCTTCCAGCTCTCCACCCCTAGGTGTGAGAGGTTATAGACCATCCAACTGACTATGTCTGGGCTAGTATAGAATTGTGTGGCTTCAGGGGGAAGCAGGATGTTCCATGCTATTTTTGCTTCTTTACAGTCACGCATTACGTGCATGCTATCCTCTGCTGGGGCTTCACATCTTGTACACTTGGTGTCATCCGTCATTCTCTTTTGCTTTCTAAGCACATTTGTAAGAAGTCGATCGTGGCTAAGCAGCCACAGATGAATTTTAATGCGGTGTGGTAGCATCTGCGCCCAAATGGTCCCGAAGAGGGGTTGGTTTGTGTTCTACTGGCTTTGAATAATTATCACATATGCTGAGTGAACAGTGAAGTTCCCGTGAGCATCAGGTCTCCATATGCGGGTATCCTCTCCATAACTGGTCCTCGGTGTGGGCATTGCCTCGATAGTATTTGCAGACTCAACATCGAACCACTAGTTTATGAACTCCATGTCCCATGATCCATCCTCTTTGACAAGGCTAGATACCTTTAGGTCCAACAGATCATTCGGTGGAGACAGACTCGGCTTTAGAAGGGGGCGGTGTCCGCCAGAAATCCACTCATCAGTCCAAACCATAGTCTCCTGACTAGAGATAGTAGTATGGTAGGACTGCTGCAACAAGAAGGGACTGTGGCTTCTGATACTTCTCCATAGATGGGAACCGGTTGATTTTACTTGTCCTCGTAAAAAGTTGCCTTAGCCAGCGAAGGAGAAGAGGGATCTATACATCATTGTCCTTATCAGATTCCGATATGAGTTTTTCTGGTGGTTTGTATCTGTTCTTGATCTTTGTGTGGTCTTTTAGTTTGTTTTTCTCCTCATATAGATGCCGTATGGGTCCTCCATAATGAAATTTGTCGGTTTAACTTCAAAAAAAAAAAGTGGGCGATGTATTGAATCTCTGGTCAGCTGGGATGCCTCTCATTTGACATCCAAAATATATCTAAATTCTCTCATTATGAATATTAGTATCTAGTTCATCAAATACAAGTCTAGGAGACCTCATTTTTTAAAATACGTATCACATCTTAATATATCTTATTATCATGTCAGAAGTTTTTTTTGAAGGAATTAAAAACGTGTGAAAATTGTTCAGACTTCTAACTGACATGGTGGGCCATCTCAGTTTTCTTCAGATTTCATCCCCCACTGGTATTTATAAAGCTACGGTGAATATTAGCCCCTAGGGTTCTATACTTCACATGAACAAAATATCATTCAGGTAAATGATTTGGTCCAATACGCAGATGAGCTACTTCATACACAAAATTAATGCTTTAATTTATTTACTTCAAACTAGGCATTTCGTATTATTCAAATATTAGGATATTTTTTCTCTGGCTAAATGTTGCTAAAAAGAAGTGGATTTTACATGTAGTTTCAGGAATTAGCTCGCTTGAATTTACAATTGTTTATATTAGTTTAAGGAATCCAATAGTCGATCGATGGTGGGGAAGGTACTAATAGGTCATTTTCAAACGTTGACTAGAAGGGTATCTTAATGATATATTTGTTGCTGATATAACATGTGGTCATATTTCAATGATTACGAAAATGTGAGGAAGTATGCTAAACTTATGTCGTAGATAAGGGAAAAGTGAAAAGATCGGTCTGAAATGTATTAGAGGCGATATAGAGTTGAGTTTTGTTTGGATTTCCACCTAGAAAAGGCCGAAATAAAAGTTGATTGCTTTTTTTCATGGTCAAAAGTGTAAATACGATTATCCAACCAAAGATATCGCACTTAAAATTTATTCCCAGCTAGATTAGACGTCTGCAACTCAATACAAAGTATGTTGCAGTAGTACGGGTCAAACATAGGGATAAGAGGAATAATAGAATAAAAATATAGGTTTTAGCTTTGTCTAGCCTAACCGAAAGAGTGAATTTGATTGTGTCCCTATCTAGGAACGAGTTAATCTAATTAAATAGTAAAATCTAAGTTTAGAGAAAACTAATAGAAAGAAATAAAAAAAATGAATTAAGAAAAAATGATAAAAGGGACTTGGATTGCGTTTAACCAATCAAGCCAACGACAACTATGTAAAACTTTCACTCCTATTTTATATATATTTTCTATTCATTTTGCAGACAACCATCACTAGTACAGAAATGGGTTATAACGTCCCTACGTGTAGGGTCGGTTTTACCAAATAACCGACCTTATATGTCTAAAAAAAATGCGGGCACCACTTAAGACCTCTTGGGTCGATTTTCTTAAAAAAACCGACCTTGTAGTGTATCTCTATAGGGTCGGTTTTCTAAATAACCGACCTTATATGTCTATAAAAAATGCGGGCACCACTTAAGATCTCTTGGGTCGCTTTTCTTAAAATAACCGACCTTGTAGTGGATCTCTATAGGGTCGGTTTTTATAAAATAAGCGACCTTGTAGACAAATTGGTTTAGAAATTCATTTACAAGTTTCCCGCGGCAAAAATTTGCTTGATTTTTGGCTTCGCGCCTCGATCTATAGGGTCGGTTTTTCCTTATAACCGACCCTAAAGGGCTCCTCAGTCGACAAATTCGTCTACCGAATAAGAGTTGGATTTCACGTATACGAGCACCTTTAGGGTCGGTTTTATCCTTATAACCGACCCTAAAGTCCTCTTCGGTTCTGCACCTCTAAAGTATTTGTCGACCGATAACAATTCTGGATCCAGTTTACTTCACGCATGTATAAGAACATCTAGCGTCGGATTTATACTTATAACCGACCTTAGAGCTTTTCTCGGTCGACAAATTCAACGACCGATAAGGAGTCAGATTTCAAGTGTATAAGCAACTTTTAGGGTTGGTTTTTTGCTTATAACCGACCTTAGAAGTCTATTCGGTGGACAATATTGTCGACCGAATTGGACTTTAGGGTCGGTTATAAGCAAAAAACCGCCCTAAAGGTACTTATACGAACGAAATCTGGTTGTTTCTCGGTCGACGAATTTGTCGACCGAGAGAGAGCCAGATTCGTTCGTATAAGCCCTTGTAGCGTCAGTTTTCCTTTATAACCGACCCTAAGGGTTTTTTGGTCGACAATATTGTCAACCGAAATAAACTTAGGATCCAGTTTAGTATTTCACACATGAATAAGTACCTCTAGGGTCGGTTTTAAGGAAAAAACTGACCATAGAGGTACTTATACAAAGGAAATCTGACTCTTTGTCAGTCGAGGAATTATTCGACCGAGACAAAATCGGTCGACAAATTGTTCGACCGAGGCCAACCCTGTGAACCTCCATTTGCTTGAATTAAAAAGGCAATATTCTGATTAAAATATAAATCGTAACGGCTAGAAAATCGACCGTCGTAACGGCAGACGATCGTTGCGGGCGTCGGTCGACAAATTGTCGACCGAAATGGCTAGAAAATCGACCGTCATAACGGCTACAAAATCGACCGATTTAACGGCTAGTTCGATCGACCGTTGGCCGACCGGGAGACGACCGTTGCGGGCGTCGGTTGACAAATTGTCGACCAAAATGGCTAGAAAATCGACCGTCATAATGGCTAGAAAATCGACCGTCGTAACGGCTAGTTCGATCGACCGTTGGCCGACCGGGAGACGACCGTTGTGGGCGTCGGTCGACAAATTTTTGAGCGAAATGGGCTCTGTTTTGCTATAAATAGCACCCAAAATGATCCATTTCTTCACACCTTCACATTCTCACTTCTCTAGCTCCTCTCTAGTGTATTCTTGTAAAAATCTTTAGCTTCTCTACATCCAAGTCTTGCTTGCTACTTCTCCATTTCAAAGCAACGAGATGGCTTCCTCATCAATGCGTGGAAAGAAGCAAGTTGCAGGCAGGAAAGGAAGGACGGTCTCTGATCCGCTGCCGTTCATCAATGACGTCCCCTTCAAAGACGTAGCTGTAGGCAACCGCTACCTCAGGCTCTCCTCAAAAACTCCTCTTCCACGACGGCCAGTCGACGTCATGGACTTCCACAGCATTGTCAATTTGGAGGAACTCTTTAAGGTGCAACATTTGACTGATTTTCTGATCCCCTCCTTCCATTCCCACTCCTCCAAAGTAGTTAATGAATTCTATGCCAATTTAACCCCACATCCTGACCATGATTCCTTCTCCTCTATGGTTGGTGGGTATGGATTCCATTTTACTGAGGAGGATATTCTTGATATGCTTGACATAAACATAGAAGAATATAAAGATTTTGTTGATCTCACCACAGGAAATCCACTCAACAAACTCTCCCAAGATGACACTACAACTAGCCTTAGTGATGTCAAAAAAAGCCATCTTTCAATCAAATACGACTTGCCATGAACATAGGGGTACCTATTATGCCATAGATTTAAAACCTAAAGCTAAGATCATAAATCTCATTGTTGCCACCAATATCCATCCTAGAGCAAACAAATCTGAAGTACCCACCTTTCGTATGTGCCTTATCTATGCCATTCTCAAAGGTATTCCCATAAACTTTATTTGTATCATCCTTAAGAATATGCTTGAGTTTTCTGGCAATCCACCTTATGCTGACTTTGTATGCCAAATCACTCAACATTTTCTTAAGAAGAATATTGAGGACGACTTAGGTTACACATGGGATAGAAAACCCCAAAAGATAAGTAAAAATACGGTAGAAAAGATGGGAATCGACTTTGGCCACAAAAGGGCTAGGACTGAGGGGGAGACATCCACCCAAGACATACCTCCACCACCTCCTCCTACCAACCTACCCCATGATCCTATTACAAACACCTTGAAATACATTGCTGGATCCCAATATCACCTAAGTAGGCAATTGGATTATAATCACCATGGCATGACTTATTTAAACCAAAGGATGCAAGCTCTCTCTCCTAACCAACCTGATGAATATCCCTATTCCCTTAATCCTGGCATGATAAATCCATACAATCCTTCCTACAACTACTATCAAATTCCACCTCCACCATCTCCTCATCTCACACATACTCATTTTTCCCCAATTCAACTTCAAGACATTGCTGCCCAGTTTCGTTTGATCATGTTCCCACCTTCTTGGAGGCTTATGCCTTAACCAAGACAGGTGCCTTGGAGTGGCAGACACTGGTCAATTATTATGGAGCTGAGCCCTTTCTTGGAAAAGATCCAGACATTGATGTAATCCTTCAGTCTTTTCAGTGAGATTATGAGATATCTTTGTATTGATTGTAATGGATATCTTTTTATAAAGCAAGTATGTCATGATTTATCTTATAAAGTGTATGGGCATTAAATTGTTATGAATAAAAGTGTTTTCCATGGCTTCATTTGGACATATACATGTTATATAAGAATATTGTTATTTCAAATGATTGAAAAATAAATTATGGCTAAATTTGACAAAGCATCACTTGGTTTTAAAATTAAATATCTCTTTAAGGGAGAGCATAGCATAAAATTAAGAGGGAGAACTAAAGTGTCATATAAAATGATTATATTGGATATCATGTAAAATCATGTACAAGTACTTAATTTAAACATTGAAACAGGGTTAATCTCGGTCGAAAAACTACTCGACCGAGACATCCCGGTCGACATATTTGTCGACCGAGAATGAGAGCCAGATTTCCTTTCGTGCGTGTACAAGCATCTCTAGGGTCGGTTTTTTCTTTAAAACCGACCCTAGAAGGTCTCTCGGTCGAGAACATTGTCGACCGAAATGAGTTTTGGATCCAGTTTAGTTCACGCATGTATAAGAACCTCTAGGGTCGGTTTTTTTACTTTTAACCGACCCTAGAGCTCCCCTCGGTCGACGAGTTTGTCGACCGATATCATCTCGGTCGAAAAATTTGTCGACCGATAATGAGAGCCAGATTTCCTTTGTGCCTGTATAAGCACCTCTAGGGTCAGTTTTAAAAAAAAACTGACCCTAGAGAGTCTCTCGGTCGACAATATTGTCGACCGAGTTTAGTTTTGGATCCAGTTTATTTCACGCATGTATAAGAACCTCTAGGGTCAGTTTTTTAATTTTTTAACCGACCCTAGAGCTCCTTTCGGTCGACAAATTTTTTGACCAGAAGAAGAGCCAGATTTCCTTTCGTGCGTACATAAGAACCTCTAGGGTCGATTTTTTCTTTAAAACCAACCCTAGAGAGTGTCTCGGTCGACAAATTCGTCGACCGAGAAGTCTTTGTTGTTACCTCTAGGGTCGGTTTTAACCATATAACTGACCTTGTAGGAGGCATCCTCCGTCGACAATATTTTCGACTAAGAAGCTTGTTCGGGCATCGCTTACCTGTTGGGTCGGTTGTTTGCAAATAACCAACCCTACAAGTTTCGAGGGTAACAAATAGTAGGGGTCTCATTTTCCCTCCATTCTTGCTTCCAAGACCTAGTTCTTCTTTTCTCTTTTGCCTCAATTTTCGCACCGCCAAAGCTCATTTTACCTCCATTCTCGCTCGGCCAAAGCTTCTCCTTACCAAAAGAGTTGCCGCACCGCCAAAGCTTTGCCAAGAAGGTCTTCGTCGTGTTTGAAGGGAGCTCGTCGTCAAAGCCTTGCCTCCTCTCCGTGAAACCCTTGCCGTCTCTCCGCGCCGCCAAGCCTCCTCTCCGCGAAAAGAGCTCGTCGTCGCCGCCTCTCCACACTTCCACGAAGGTCGTCACCTCTCCGGGAAGGTCGTCACATCCTCCACGAAGGTCTCTGTCATTTCCAAGTATGGTCGCCGCCTTGTTCCCTCATTCCCGAGTTCATTCCCGCCTCCATGGAAGCGTCCAGGTCCAATCTCGGTCGACAATTTGTCAACCGAGAGCCCACCTGCGCGCGGCGTCCAGGTCCACTCTCGGTCGAGAATTTGTCGACCGAGGGTGGACTTGGATGTTGCATGCAGGTGGGCTCTCGGTCGACGAATTGTCGACCGAGATTAGACCTGGACTCCTTTAACTATACAGTTATATTGTTTTTCCATTTTATATGGTTTGATAACATCCCACTTCCTTAATCAATTGCTTAACACCCAATTTTGTTAGTTGCATGCTAGCCTAGCTCTCTTCTACTTTCCTTAGTGTCAATTTCTTAAAGAATTTTCTCTAGTTAGTGTTACTTAACCTGCTTTTAGTTGTTTAGTTAGTTGATTTCCTAGTTAGTGTATGATTTCTTTGTTTAGATAATTTCTCTAGTTAGTTGATAGATCAGGGTTGCCATTATTAGATTAGTGTAGTTGCTTGTTCTTTCTAGCTTGGCCTAATTGCTTGCCATTTCCAATCTTCAACTAGTTTCTCGCTCTTACTAGTGTATTGATCATTTCTTTCTTAGTCCATGATATCTAATTTTCCAGGGCTGGTCTAGATTTTAAAATTTTTCCTTCCATTTGCTTACATCTTAGTGTAAACAATCATACCCCCATTTAAACCATAAAAATTATAGCTCTATGCACTAGAAGTCTGGATAATGACATCATGACCGGAAGGAAATCCTTAGATTATTAGGAGTAAACTTTGGATACTCCCAAATTGACACTTTAGGGTTGATGCATGAAATAATGCATTTATATATTAACTTAGAAACTCGTTCAAAATTTACTCATTATGAGTAAACTTTGGATAGTCCCCGGTTTGGGACTGTTTTTGGATATTTAATCTCACTTAGGATGTACCTGTATAATGTATGTTTAGTTTTGTAGAAAATTTCAGTAGGATTTCTTCATTTGTTCTCTAGGTACATATGTGAGTGGTTATTTGCCATTTACATCGGTGTACTTGGAGAACTTAGGGGAAATGCTGCTGAAATTTTTTTCAAAACTAAACATACATTATACAGTTACTAGTGAGATTAAATATTCAAAAATGGGATAAGTGGTACACTTTAGTATATAAGTCATTAACTTCCTATCAATAAAAACTTACAGATTATTATAGTATCAATATTAAATGGTTAGTTTTATAATTAATTTTAATGTGATATACAAAATGGATCGAAGTTGGATGTCTATCAAGAACCGTTGCAGTCCAGAGTTTGCCAAAGGTCTTGATGAATTTATCAAATTTTTTGAGGAACATAGGAAACTACCTACAGATAGGCTATATTGTCCATGTAGAAATTATTGTAATAATTTGAAAGTTGATACTGGTGAGGAAATTAAGAATCATGTCATATGCAATGGGATCATACAAGGTTATAATGAATGGTATTGGCATGGAGAGAAATTGAATTATGGATCAGAAAATGTCGATACTAATAGTTGTGGCATAGAAGATATAGATAATGATGATAATGTTAATGATGAACCGATTCAGGATGATATGGTTGATGAGATGCTACGTAGTTGTCGGGACAATGTCATTGATTCACCTTCTTTATTTGCAAACATTGTCCATGATGCTGAAAAACCATTATATAAGGGTTGTACTAAGTTCACGAGGTTGAGTGATGTGATGCAATTATATACTCTTAAAGCTCAAAACCGTTGGAGCGATAAGAGTTTCACTTCACTGTTGTCTTTGTTAAAGGAAATTCTTCCTGAAGGCAACGAGCTTCCAATTTCAACATATCAAGCAAAGAAAATAATGTGCCCAATGGGAATGGAGGCTAAGAAGATTCATGCATGTCCAAATGATTGTGTGTTATTTCAGAAGGACTATAGTAATTTGATAAATTGTCCAAAATGTGGTGCGTCAAGGTATAAGACTACAAATTCAGCTAAGGCTAAAAATGGCTCTCCTGCCAAGTTGATGTGGTATCTACCAATAATACCACGATTTCAACGTTTATTTTCTAATACAGAAGATGCGCAAAATTTGTCTTGGCATGCGGAGTTAAAGGTCAATGCTGATGGCGTCCTACGACATGCATCTGATTCACCACAATGGAAGAAAATTGATTTATTATACCCTCAATTTGGTAAAGAACCAAGAAACCTAAGACTTGGGCTCTGTACAGATGGAATGAATCCCTATGGTACATTAAGCAGCCAACATAGCATGTGGCCTGTTATGATTGTTATATACAATCTTTCTCCTTGGTTGTGTATGAAAAATAAGTAGGTGATGTTGTGAATATTGATATCAGGGCCCAAGCAACCTGGAAATGATATTGATGTTTACCTTCAACCTCTAATTGATGACCTAATGAAACTATGGGAAGAAGGTATTATGACATATGATGCTTCACGTCAAGAGATCTTCAGTTTGCGTTCTATGTTATTTTGCATGATTAATGACTTTCTAGCTTATGGAAATTTGTCTAGATATAGCATAAAAGGATACAAAGCATGTCTTGTTTGTGAGGAAAATACCGATTCAATCAGACTGAAACATGGTGGTAAAATCATATATCTTGGTCATCAGAGATTTCTCCCACCAGTGCATCCTTATCGAAGGCAACGCAAAACCTTTAATGGGTCAACTGAGGAACGAAGTGCTCCTAAACCTATACCAGGAAATGTTGTATATGATAGGGTGAAACATATTGTTAATGAATTTGGAAAGAGTTCAAGTAGTCATACACTTGTTGGTATGTATGCCCTGAGAGCCAATCATGGGATGATTGGTGGGATACATTGAGATTGATTGATAAACATCAAAGGCGAGCTTCCAATTCTTTCTGGTTCAGTCATATGAGATAGTGATAGAATAGATTGAATGTCTAGAGAATGACAGTACTCAATGACGTATGCCTTCAGGTTCATGACCTGAATGATGAGATCATACGGATGCTAAGAGTTTGTACATTCTTGTTATGTCCCTAGTCGGATGTCATTGTGGAAGGTAGATAGACAGCAATGACACACAAGACTAGATTGTGGTGTTGGTTGATGACAGAATCTCATTAGTCATGATATAGAGATATCAAACCAAACACATAGGTACTTGTTAGAGAACAAGTGTACCGGACAGACCCACCGTGAGTTTGACACATGGAACCATGACATGGTAGTCACAGTCAGTACTCACAGTGATGGTGGTGAGTGTGATTCTTAGACCTGAAATCACTGCACTCAACACATGTCGTTGGGCACACTTTGACATCATCAAACGCAGTCCTGAAACATGGGTTGTTATAAAGGTGATGATTGGGTGGCTTTGACACATGGGGCTTTTGAGGGGTGAGTGATAGATATGGGATTTGTCCCTCCTGAGGGAGTTTGATATCCATGGCCACTTGATGAGTAGGATTGAGAAAGGCGTGCACGCATGTGTGAATCAGTATATGATACTGATGTCATACATATCTCTTCCAGTCTACTCTGAGATCAAAGAAGTGAATGAACGTTGACAGGATGACTGTTCCATGCCTCGAGTTCATTCGGGATATCAGTGACAAAGGAATTATACATTTGCTGTAACACCAATCACGGATTGTAGGATGAAAGTTGTTCTCCAACTTTCTACTTTCACTTGGGTAGCACTGATGTGTGACTAGGCACCGCTCTTTGCTTGTGAAGTCATAAGTGTTATGGACTTTCACTGCCAACGTGAAATGGACCTGCAGGGTCACACACATAGGATTTAACCTGGAAGAGGAGTTTTGTCCACAAAGCAATGTTTAGATTGATTACTAAAGAAGTTTAGTAGTTCAATTAAACACTCAATCAGTCGATAGCTCAATATCGTATGGTTCAAAGTGTTGGATGCATTGATTGGAGTATCGGATTGATTGAAATCGCAATTGACTGATTTTGCCCAACCTGTGCTCCCAACCGATCGATTCATGTGATGAACCGGTCGGCTGAGGTTGCTGAACCGGTCGGCTGGAATGTCCAGGCCGATCGGCTCATTCCCAGGTTGAAACGACCGGTTCAAGGGTTGAACTGATCGGCTCAACTGGTGCAACCGACCAGTTGGGAAAAGTCATGTCGGCAAGAATTTTCCTTTGGTTTCAAATTGCCCAATTCGATTGGGAATAATATTGGTATTCGATACCAATTGGGAAAGAAACAAGGAAAGTCTTTTTGAGCCGGATTAGGACCATGAACCGATCGGTTCAGGGCACCAACCGATCGGTTGCAGTGCCCCAAACGATCGGCTCAGGTCCAACCGATCGGCTCAATGGCCGAACCGATCAGTTCAGTTGTGAACTGATCATTTCAAGTTGCGAACCGGATGCTTTTTGTGGAAAATTCTCGAACCCTTCTACTCCTGCTTTAGTCCCGCATTGCCCGGGATGGAGAACCCTGTCCCATGACTCTCCTATATATATAGGGGTATTGGGGGCTTCTCAAAGTACAGCTCAGTGCAACCAGTTGCTCTGCAAGTTGTCATTCTCTCTGGTTTTGGTAACCGTGAGAGAGCCCGAGCAAGTGCTTCCCGCAAAAGGGAGGTGCAGCAAGGGAAGGACAACTGTAGTTGCAACAGGAGGCAGGAGAGCGTGTTGGCGACTAGTACGTCAACAGGAGGGTGTGACTCCTTCCACTTCCTTGTGGGACAAGGAGAGTGGAGTTCCAGGTGGTCCGTGTGGACTACTACAGAGGCGGGAGGACACTTCCGCTTAGGAGGACAACTGTCATCCGACAGTCCGGTTCGAGTAGGAGTTGTCAGTCCCGGTGCGACCAGGAGCTGCACAGACACCGTCGAAGTCTGGAGTTGAAGACCGCGCATTGCGCGAGGTATTGTCGTCGAGCAAGCCTCGGGACAAGGTATGATTCCATAAACCATCCTTTCCTATTATATAGACGTTGACGCATTTCCTCGGTATGGGTTGGGGGAGAAAATTTTTTGTTTCCGCTGCCTTCTCTGTCTTCCCTAAAAAAAAACCAACAGTGGTATCAGAGCCACGTCAACTGCTCTATATTTTAGGAATATCGATATGATAGATTTTTGGTTTGTCGCCTTTATTTATTGCATACGATGCGAATAATATCGGCTTTATGCATGTCCAATCCTAAATCCACAAATCCCTAATTACATATATGATATGTATTATTAATGCACTCGATACGCGTCGCCCTTAAACGAGTTTTGTGGTGGATGTATGTAGCATGATTATGGCCTATAAACCCCTATCTGTGATTGGTTGTATGTGGTTGCTTGCATCTCGGTCTGCGCACCGATCTTCCCTCTCTTATTCCTGATGTAACTCGAAATAATTCGAGATTCTTTCCTACCTTTGCTCCCCTCGAATGTAACTCGGGGTTTCCTTTTTTAAAGCAATGTAATAAATAGAATAGGATTTTATTTCCTGTTATGTCAAAGACCAGCGGACATCAAGACGACTGCTCAGACGGTCGGTTCAAGGAGTGAACCGATCGGTTGACCTTCCAGACGGTCGGTTCAAGGAGTGAACCGATCGGTTGATGACCGGTTCGAGGAGCGAGACGAGCGGGTGGCGGACATGACGAGATGCACGACGACCAGGCAAACCGATCGGTTGGAGGAGCCAACCGATCGGCTGGTGGCACCCAGACGACCGGCTGGAGAGTACAGATCATTCATGTGATGAGTTGATCAACTCGGATGGCAAGTCACAGAGTTCATCTTGTACAGGTTGCATGTGATGTAGACCTAGATGACCGTGATTCCTCTTGGCTCGAGGAATCACATCAGGATGGCCATAATCATCGCCTTTTTATCGTTTGTGCATTTTTTCTGTGGGATATAGCATGTATATGATACGTACTATATATTGTGGTGATTGGATATGTATATGTATATATAAACCAAATCCCTCATTAAAATATTAAGTTTTAGATGCCTTCCAAATGCGACACATGTGAAAAGCTTGATCGACCAAGTGTGGGCACGCCCTAGCGTGGTGCACCGTCTATCTCGTGGAAGCGTGAAGGATGAATGTGTGGGTCTGCCCTAGCAGGGTGCATATTCATCGTGTTTGCTTTGGGTCGGACTTAACAAGGTGATCTAGATGGGATCTAGTACCTTGAGGCATGGAGATGATCATTGCAAGGAGTTGTATATGACATCTTATCAAGAGTTGCATATGATGCAATTGGCAAAAGTTGCCTACCTGAGAGATCTATGTTGTGGGTGACAGCCCTAGCTGGTCCATGACTTAGAGGATTTCAGGATCTTGCCCACTAGAAGGTTGTACGCTGCAATCTTCCGAATTGATGGTGATGGCTATCAATTTGAAGTAAAATAGTGGGAGCGATAATTAATTAAAGGCCTAATTATATCGTCAAATTTTCAAATCAATCAAATAAGTCAAAAATGAGTTTTGGACTAAAATTGTATATTTTCCTTTTTGTAGTTCAAATGGCAACAAACAACAACAACTTTTCTTTGTGATCGGTCCTTGACAAGGACAAGCTAAATGGGACGAACTTCCACGACTGGTATCGGACATTGAGAATTGTTCTCACTCAAGAGCATAAGCTCTATGTCCTGGATACTCCAATTCCAGAGGAACCCACTCCTAATGCACCAAAGGCAGAAAGGGATGCTTACAAGAAGCATTCTGATGATGCCATTGATGCAAAGTGCTTGATGCTATGTTCAATGAACCATGAGTTGCAGAGGCAACATGAGAACATGGGTGTCATTGAGATGATTCTGCATCTCAGGAACATGTATGAAGATCAGGCACGGCAAGAGAGGTACAATGTTTCTAGGGCGCTGTTCAAGTGCGTCATGACAGAAGGAGATCCAGTTGGTCCTCACACACTCAAGATGATTGGGTATGTGGAGAACCTGTAGAGACTGGGATTTCCACTGAGCCAAGAGTTGGCTACTGACGTGACACTGCAATCGTTGCCAGAATCTTACAGTCAGTTTGTGATGAACTACAACATGAACAACTTTGATAGGCTACTGTCAGAGTTGTTGGGCATGTTGAGGACAGCCGAGTTACAGATGAAGAAGGACAAGCCTAAGTTCGTGATGGTGATCACGAGCAAGAAAGGCAAGTCCAAGCGCAAGGGCAAGGGCAAAGCTAAGAAAGGTTCTGAAGCTAGCCAGGAGTCCAAGCCATCTTCAACTCTCAAGGCCAAGGGAGGCGTGACAAAGAAAGGAAATTGCCACCATTGTCAAAAGCCAGGACATTGGAAAAGGAATTGTCCTCTCTATCTGGAAGAACAAAAGAAGAAGGAGGCGACTGAAGCCTCTACATGAAGGTGTCATGTAAATAAACTTGTAACACTTTTTGAGATATATGATATCAAGATGTAAAGTGTAAAGCATTCTTACTTGGGGCAAGTGTTGCCTTCATAGACTGGAGTACTTTAGTTTATTTCCAGCCAATAAGGCATGTAATACAGTTATGAACTGCTATTTCATACTTGCCAATAGATAGAAACACTTTATTTTTGCATATTGTATGACAATAATGGCAATTAATAAAGAGATGTTTCAATTTATAAAGATGTGATCTTTATGGCAATGCCTTATTTATCTTGTGATATTTGATATGCATAAGATAAGACGATACCTAAAAGTTATAGATAACTCAAACAATTTAATTAGCATTAATCATGAGAAATTCATTTCTAGTTTCCATGTGATGGATAAAACTAGACTCTTTTGGTTAGAGAACCAGTAAGGGACATGAATATCTTAGACATGATTGATTAATCTTCACTAATGTAGTAGGAGAGTGATTATCCTATTAGGTATAATACATGTGATGTATTTACATACCTATTGGAATAAATGCTAATACTTCAAATGGTGTTTAGAGAAATACCAATATGAATGTCTTGAAGTGTTCAAGATTATCATAAATGAAGCTCAAATTTGGTAAAGTATTAATTCTTGATGAGATCAATGAATGAAATACTTGGACCAAATGTTTGAGATCCTTATGAGTAATTATGATAGTGTATCATAGTAAACTCATGATTAAGGCATGGTGATGTCTGAATCAAGAAGGAATCATACTCTAAGGAGTTAGAGAATTATGATCAAATAAATGAATTCTTCTTAATAAATGAATACCCCACACTAATAAAAGAAATTAAGAATCACAAGGGTTGTGAGTTCTTATATCTTTAACAGATACACCTCAATTATCTATGTGATGAGTTGTTCATGTGATGAGTCAACTATAAAGATGAATATGAGGAACCGAATCTTGAGTTATGGTTTATGACCATTACATCCTAAATGACATCCATGTGAACCATAAGGTATGACCTTGATGGTAGCACTCATTGGATCATATTCATAAGTGCAAATGAGTCTTAAGTGTTAAGACACATGGATAACATTTTGAGAAGGATGATGCTTGTTGATTGCAACTTAATGACTAAGACATTTGGCATATGGATACTAAAACTGCATTCCTATGAGGAATAAAACCAGGATGTGTACGTGACACAGCCTATAAGGTTTATGAATCCACTAATGCAAATGAAGTCTATAAGTTACAATGGACTAATCAATGTGATTGATTGAGTATAAGCAACTCAAAATTGGATCTTTACTTTGATGATATAGTCAAAGGGTTTGACTGGTATGTCAAAGATAAAGAAGGGATCTGTGATTTAGTGGGAGCGTATTCACATTCCACATATTGATGTGAAATGAAATTGTTCTAAAATGGAAATCCAAAAAGTGGAAATTATCTTTAAGGAAGATAGAGATGTTTCCTATGTGATAGGAATAGAGATCTATAGAGATAGTTCTCGAAAACCTCTTGACCTGGAAAGAGAAAGCATACATTGGCAATCTGTACTGAAGTGTTCAGTATGCAAAGATTCAGTGGGAAAAACTTGTCCATGTTACATGGAGTTAGTATCCCAAGGCCAAGTGTCTAATTCTTATGAAGAATGGGAACACTAAGAATAGATATGGATCTATCATGTATGTAATCATCCCATTATCTTGCATGTATGACATGGCAAGAATAAAATGCATTCATCATCTTGTATGTAGGACATGGCAATATGATGTGCTCATCCTGATAACTCGTATGTGTGACATGAAGAGTGGATGTCTGTCTATTTCTAGTAAGGGTTACTGGAATACCATGAGAACTTGATAAGTGCTTGTGAAGTACTAGTTCTATGGAGATAAGGAAGAGTTCGATGTAAATAGTTACACTGATGCGAACTTCCGAAAGGACACAAAATTAATCGCAATATATATACATAAGATGTATAAAAGTGAAAGTTTGTTGATAATTGGAAATGTTCCAATAAATCCATTTGAAAAAGGGAAATGTCGAGTATCTATGTATTAGTAAACAACAGTGGATACTATATGAATCTGAAAGTTCATAGGATGAGCTTATATTCCACTCATTGATGATAAGTCTGGAATCCTTGATCATGCAATGTGGCTAAAGGTTAGCAATGGAATACTAGATCGCATATTACGGCAACTCCATCTCATACGTGTGACGTACAGCGAAGAGAAGTGAGACATGCAATTTGTACAGACTTTGGCAAGGTGTTGCCATTACTCACCATGTTTGCACTAAGAGCACAGTAACATGTGGGACATGTTTGAAGATCACTATGAATATGATTCATTGGTGATTGGCTCGCAGTGCAAGTGGGAGTTTGTTGGTATGTATGCCCTGAGAGCCAATCATGGGATGATTGGTGGGATACATTGAGATTGATTTGATAAACATCAAAGGCGAGCTTCCAATTCTTTCTGGTTCAGTCATATGAGATAGTGATAGAACAGATTGAATGTCTAGAGCATGACAGTACTCAATGACGTATGCCTTCAGGTTCATGACCTGAACGATGAGATCATACGGATGCTAAGAGTTTGTACATTCTTGTTATGTCCCTAGTCGGATGTCATTGTGGAAGGTAGATAGACAGCAATGACACACAAGACTAGATTGTGGTGTTGGTTGATGACAGAATCTCATTAGTCATGATATAGAGATATCAAACCAAACACATAGGTACTTGTTAGAGAACAAGTGTACCGGACAGACCCACCGTGAGTTTGACACATGGAACCATGACATGGTAGTCACAGTCAGTACTCACAGTGATGGTGGTGAGTGTGATTCTTAGACCTGAAATCACTGCACTCAACACATGTCATTGGGCACACTTTGACATCATCAAACGCAGTCCTGAAACATGGGTTGTTATAAAGATGATGATTGGGTGGCTTTGACACATGGGGCTTTTGAGGGGTGAGTGATAGATATGGGATTTGTCCCTCCTGAGGGAGTTTGATATCCATGGCCACTTGATGAGTAGGATTGAGAAAGGCGTGCACGCATGTGTGAATCAGTATATGATACTGATGTCATACATATCTCTTCCAGTCTACTCTGAGATCAAGGAAGTGAATGAACGTTGACAGGATGACTGTTCCATGCCTCGAGTTCATTCGGGATATCAGTGACAAAGGAATTATACATTCGATGTAACACCAATCACGGATTGTAGGATGAAAGTTGTTCTCCAACTTTCTACTTTCACTTGGGTAGCACGGATGTGTGACTAGGCACCGCTCTTTGCTTGTGAAGTCATAAGTGTTATGGACTTTCATTGCCAACGTGAAATGGACCTGCAGGGTCACACACATAGGATTTAACCTGGAAGAGGAGTTTTGTCCACAAAGCAATGTTTAGATTGATTACTAAAGGAGTTTAGTAGTTCAATTAAACACTCAATCAGTCGATAGCTCAATATCGTATGGTTCAAGGTGTTGGACGCATTGATTGGGGTATCGGATTGATTGAAATCACAATTGACTGATTTTGCCCAACCTGTGCTCCCAACCGATCGGTTCATGTGATGAACCGGTCGGCTGAGGTTGCTGAACCGGTCGGCTAGAGTGTCCAGGCCGATCGGCTCATGCCCAGGTTGAAACGACCGGTTCAAGGGTTGAACCGATCGGCTCAACTGGTGCAACCGACCAGTTGGGAAAAGTCATGTCGGCAAGAATTTTCCTTTGGTTTCAAATTGCCCAATTCGATTGGGAATAATATTGGTATTCGATACCAATTGGGAAAGAAACAAGGAAAGTCTTTTTGATCCGGATTAGGACCATGAACCGATTGGTTTAGGGCACCAACCGATTGGTTGGAGTGCCCCAAACGATCGGCTCAGGTCCAACCGATCAGCTCAATGGCTGAACCGATTGGTTCAGTTGTGAACCGATCATTTCAAGTTGCGAACCGGTTGCTTTTTGTGGAAAATTCTCAAACCCTTCTACTCCTGCTTTAGTCCCGCATTGCCCGAGATGGAGAACCTTGTCCCATGACTCTCCTATATATATAGGGGTATTGGGGGCTTCTCAAACTACAGCTCAGTGCAACCAGTTGCTCTGCAAGTTGTCGTTCTCTCTAGTTTTGGTAACCGTGAGAGAGCCCGAGCAAGTGCTTCCCGCAAAAGGGAGGTGCAGCAAGGGAAGGACAACTGCAGTTGCAACAGGAGGCAGGAGAGCGTGTTGGTGACTAGTACGTCAATAGGAGGGTGCGACTCCTTCCACTTCCTTTTGGGACAAGGAGAGTGGAGTTCCAGGTGGTCCGTGTGGACTACTACAGAGGCGGGAGGACACTGCCGCTTAGGAGGACAACTGTCATCCGACAGTCCGGTTCGAGTAGGAGTTGTCAGTCCCGGTGCGACCAGGAGCTGCACAGACACCGTTGAAGTTCGGAGTTGAAGACTGTGCATTGCGCGAGGTATTGTCGCCGAGCAAGCCTCGGGACAAGGTATGATTCCACAAACCATCCTTTCCTATTATATAGACGTTGACGCGTTTCCTCGGTATGGATTGGGGGAGAAAATTTTTTGTTTCCGCTGCCTTCTCTGTCTTCCCTAAAAAAAACCAACAACACATGCATGTGACAAATCTCTATACAATAAGAGGTCAATATTATGGGATCTTCCTTATTGGAGATCTTTGGAAATTAGACACTGCATTGACGTCATGCATGTTGAAAAAAATATTTGTGATAGCATCATCGGTACCCTATTGAACATACTAGGAAAGAGTAAAGATGGCATCAAATCTAGAAAAGATTTAGAATTAATGGGTATTAGAAAAGACTTATCAGTGGAGATTAGGGGTCGCCGCAAATATTTACCACCGGCTTGTTACACTTTGTCAAAGAAAGAGAAAAATACTTTCTGTGAGTGCTTGTATAATATTAAGGTTCCACAAGGATACTCTTCTAATATTTATAGATTGGTATCAATGAAGGATCTGAAACTGATAGGTCTCAAATCTCACAACTGTCACACCTTAATGCACCAAATTTTACCTGTGTCTATTTGATCTACATTTCCGAAGCATGTAAGGTTTGCAATCACAAGACTCTGTTTCTTCTTCAATGAAATATGCAACAAAGTGATACATCCTGATACTCTCGATAAATTATAGAAAGATGTAATTGTTACCATGTGTCAGCTTGAAATGTACTTTCCTCCTTCATTTTTTGATATCATGGTTCATCTTATAGTACATATTACAAGGGAGGTGAAGATGTTGGGTCCAATTTTCTTACATTGGATGTATCCATTTGAACGGTACATGAGTGTTTTTAAAGGTGATGTTTGGAATCGTTATCATCCTGAAGGGAGTCTTGTTGAGGGTTACGTGGCTAGGGAGGTGATGAACTTTTGTAATGATTTTTTGAATTGCAATGAAACTTGTAGCGATCAAAAAAATTTCCATCACACTGGATCTTATTGTGGCAAAGGAACTCTGAGAGGATGAGTGAAAGGAATCAGTCGTAAGTTGTGTGAACAAGCACATTTGTATATTTTACACAACATCGATGAAGTTAGTAGCTACATCACAGAACACAATGATCTTATCAAGAGAAATCATCCGCAATCCAGTTCAATGTGGCTTGCAAGAGAGTATAATCGTACATTTATTAGGTGGTTTGAAGAGAAAGTATTTAATCAACTATCTGAATCACCAAATAATGTTGTTGAGAACATAAAATGGCTCGCCTTTAAGCCAAAAATGGATGTCATGTCATATGAAGGTTATGACATTAACGGATTTTCATACTACACAAAGTGTCAAGATGAAAGTAGAGTAGTTCAAAATAGTGGGGTCACTGTTAAAGCTTGTTCATTGTATTTTGCTAGTGCCAAAGATCAAAGACAACGCGAAGCTGAGATGCCATATTACAGCGTCATTGAGGACATATGGGAAATGGACTATACAAATTTTTGAGTTCCTATATTTAGGTGTAATTGGGTTGACAACAACAAAGGAGTTTTAGTGGATGAGTTGGGTTTCAAATTGGTGAATTTTGAAAAGATTGGTTTCAAAGATGAGCCATTCATCATGGCAGACCAAGCAAAACAAGTATTCTATATTAACGACCCGGCAAATAAAAATTGGTCTGTCGATCTTAATGGAAAAAGACAGTTTACTGTAGATCCTATAAATGAAGAAGAATACTATGAAAAGTATGATGATTCCAGTCCATTCTCAGTTGGTTTGCCAAGTGTAAATGTTGAAGATAACACCGATGAATATTATAAACGTCAAGACCATGCTGAAGGAATTTTCCTTGACTAACAACTCAACCAATACTAAAGGCATGTATTCTTTGAATTATTTGTTTTATTATCATGTATACCTTATCACTTGTGCTTTTATTATCACTTTTTTTAATCATGTATACTTGTAGGTTCTAAAATGGTGAGTGAAGATGAACATTCTGAGCATGAGCACCATGAGGATGGTAGTGGTGATGCTAAGAAAAGTAGAGGTCCTAGAGCTCAGGGCTAAAGGGGATAAATTTCCAGTCCAGTTTGATATGACAGGAGCACCTGTTGGGGAACATGCTAGTGCTTTCAAGCATTACGTAGGGACGACCGCACGCAGTAAGGTGGCAATAGATATAGAAAATTGGCATGATGTTCCTAATGCCAAAAAAGACCTCATATGGAAAGATATATCTGTGAGTGGAAGTGATATTATTTTAATATGTTTTTTATCTATTGATTCTAATTTAGTTTGCTTGGAATTAATTCCTTTTCAAAACAACATTATTAATTGCTTCTTTTGTATGTATAGGGTGGTTTTCATCTAAATGAAAAAGATCATAAGAAAAGAGTGCTACAATGTTGTGGTGTACGATGGAGGGGTTTTAAGACATATCTTGTAAGGGAATTTATAAATAATCCTAAACAAAAGAAGAAAGCTACAGATGTATATATTTTTATAGATCCTGAGGTGTGGGAAAGATTTGTTGCAGCTAGGAGATCAGAAGAGTTTCAGGTAATAAAGATTGTGATGTATTGTATGAATATTTAATTTTATACAATTAAGGAGGTGAATCTTTTTATACATGTTTGCCAAGTCTAAATTGCAATACCTCATTTTAAATGATCAGGCTATTCACCAGGCTCAAAAGGAAAGACAGGCTAAAAATGTGCATGACCATCGCTTGGGGCCCGGTGGTTATGCCTTCCGCCGCCAACTACAAGAGAAGCAATCCTCTTCTAGAGAAGAATCTAGTACAACTCAAGTTGAGAGACCACCCAGACACATGACATGGATTGATGCTAGAAAGAATCGAGCAGGTGAAATTGTCAACCCTGTAACTAAGGAGGTGGCACAAAAGATGGTAGGTTTATCCCAACTAAGTATTTATATCTAATTGATATTGTGATTTAATATTTTTATTAACTATGAATAGATTGATCTCCACGAGCAAAGGAAGGAAGGAAAGTTCATCCCAACTGGCTACATGGATGAACTAGCAGTTGCTCTTGGTACGAAGGAGCATCCTGGCCGTGTTAGGGGATTAGGAGCTGGCATAGGATTCAAGTCTTATTTTGTCCCTTCGCAATCTAAAAGAGGTCGTGTAGGAGGTCTTACACAAGAGGATCTTGAAGCATTAGTAGCGCAGAAAGTAAAAGAAATAATTTCTTCATTTCACCCTACTCAACCTTCTCAACCTATTCATAGTGCGTGTCTCTCAAGTGATGAGGTACAAGCCCATACTCCAGTTGTAGAAGGTCATGGGAGCACTCCCGATGACCCACCACAACAATCTGCAGTAAGTTTTTGTTCTATACGTTGTGTTATTAGTATGATAAATATATGATAATATATATAGTTGTAACATGTATATGTTCTACTATTTCTTATATAACTTATATTATTTCAATCTAGGTTGGTATGAACTGTAAACTTGCAGTGGAGGTTCCAGAATATAATGTTGTGGCAGCGGGCAAGGTGTACAACCTTGGTGGTACATTGCATTGCCAACAGATTACTGATGACATTTTCCGTGTGTCCATCCATCTTGTGTATGACGGAATGGGGGACAAACCACTAACCATACCTAATCCAGAATATAGTAAAATTGAAGAAGCTGAGGGTGCTATGGTGGGTTGGCCTAGACACTTGGTTATCAATGATAAGGTATACCTTATTTCTACCATATTTTTCATATTTGACTGCATATATGAACTCGTGTAATATAAGTATGTAATTTAATTAACAGGTTTGTAAACCAAAAAGTAAAAATTCTACTAGTCGTCCTCCTATGCCCAAGCCATCTTTCATTCCTGAAGCTACATTCGACGAATTGGGAAGCAAATGTAAATGTTTGTGTCGATACTTAGCCAACCAAAGCTCAGGATTACAAATGTTGGTTAATTTAATAGAAGATGCAGTTGGGAGGGATTTTGAAAATTTAATTTTTCTTGATGATATTATAGAGTTGTTCCAGTATGATTGGATAAATACTTCGGTAATAGAAGTATGGATAAGGTAATGATCTATCAAATTCCAATACACATTTTTAGCTTAGTTCTATATATGGAAATAATTACAAATGTTTTACAACCATTTATATAATGAGATCACAAACTTTGATATAAAGAATGTTGGATTCTTAGTTCCTTCAATCACTAGTCAAGTGGAGATAAATTTTGAGGATGTGAATGAGTACTTCTCTACTGCATTCAAATATTTTTCTAGTGAAGGGAAGGAAATTATCCAAATTCCTTTTAACGTGCAGTAAGTATTATTATTCAATATAATTTTAATAATGAATAAAATTATTTATTTTAATGCTTGTTTTATTCTTACTCAGAGGTAGAAAATGGGAATTAGTGGTGATTTCCCCTAAATTGATGACTCTTTATTATCTTGACCCAATGGGTAAAACAACAAGGAGTCACAAACTGAAATTGCCAGCTATGGAGTAAGTATAAATTTAGTCAATGCTTCAACATGATATTTCTATTTAGAATTTGTATTTTACCAACTATTATTTAATTGATAGGGGTATAAAGGATTTTCATGATGCTGGAGGACAAATACCAACAAAATTAAAGACATTGACTTTGAAAAATGTCAAGGTAGCTACTTTGACAACTTCTTAGTCTTATATGTATTAATTTTCAATTCTAATATGTCAACTCTTATAGTGTTATCTCAACTGTTGTTTATAGTAGTTTACTAACATTAAGTATAATTCGTTATTTGTAGTGTCCTATGGAAAATAATGACTGGGCTTGTGGCTACTATGTAATGAAATATATGCAAGCTATTGTCAAACAAGCATCACATGACATTCAGACTATAAGTCAGGTAATAAAGAATAACATCATAAATTTACAAGTGATTGTAGTCATTTTATAAAATATTAGCATGTGCATTTTCCGTTTCAGATCTTTACAACTCAGCCTTACACCCTTGTGGACTTGAATGAATTCTGAGAAGAGTGGTCAGATTCTTTTCTAAATGAAGTCAATATAGCATTGGATTAAATATGTCAGCTCCATTTATGTATGTGGCCCTTTCATATTTACTTTTGTATCTGATTAATATCATCTCAGACTTGCAATCTATCATTTTGTAAATTTTTATGTGATTATGAATCATTTTTTTCATGAATGTGTGGTTTTGAATGGAGACGGTTGAGCATCAATGCTCCCCTCTCCCAGAATATATGAATCTTCTTGTTCTTCTGTTCTATTTCACTTTCTGCAGAATTTTTTTAAAAAAAGTGTAACTTCTAGCGTCATTTTTTTAAATAACCGACCATAAAGATTGAATGACCACTTCAATGTGATCCTCGGTCGAGAACATTTTTGACTGAAAATATTTCGTTCGACAATTTTCTCGACCGAGAGAGTTTTACAGGGTCGTTTTTTTTGGAATAACCGACCCTAAAGATTGAATAAAAGACTTCAGAGTAATCCTCGGTCGAGAAGACCGAGAGAGTTTTACAGGGTCATTTTTTTTAATAACCGACCCTAAAGATTGAATAAAAGACTTCAGAGTAATCCTCGGTCGAGAAATTTTTCAACCGAGGATTACTCTGAAGTCTTTAATCAATCTTTAGGGTCGGTTATTCTAAAAAAACCGACCCTGTAAAACTCTCTCGTCGAGAAAATTGTCGAACGAAATATTTTCGATCAAAAATGTTCTCGACCGAGGATCACACTGAAGTGGTCATTCAATCTTTAGGGTCGGTTATTCCAAAAAAACCGACCCTGTAAAACTTTCGCAGTCGAGAAAATTGTCGACCGAAAATATTTCGGTCGAACATTTTCTCGACCGAGGATCACACTGAAGTTGTCATTCAATTTTTAGGGTCGGTTATTCCAAAAAAACCGACCCTGTAAACGATATCGGTCGAAAAATTGTCGACTGAGATTGTTACAGGGTCGGTTTTTTTGGAATAACGGACGCTATAGAGAAAATTTTGTAGAGCAAATTCTCGCCTGGGTCGATGTTTTGCGTCAGTGTTTACTCTGTAAGGTCGGTTTTATTTGGTCAAATAAACTGATGCTATAGAGAAAACTCTATAGAGACGGCCACTTAGGCGTCGGTTATAAAGTGACGCTGCAGGCTTAAAAAAACCAACTCTACAGACTATTCCTGTACTAGTGCATATGCAATAATCTGTTCCTTCATTCTCTTGAGATCTGGACAGATTTCTATCTGACGTTGTTATCTCTCTTGAGGTAATAATCGAAAGATCAAGGAAAAAGCATATGACTTTTGTTATAGTAACTTCTCACTCTCATGTTTCATTGCTATCCTATATTCCATACCGCTTCACTAGAGTGATCCAGTCGTCCCACTGACCATGAGCCGATCGGTTCACTCAGTAAACTGGTCGGTTGGTGGTCCAAATTGTGTAGAACTCACTCAATTTAGTTCTCAATCAATATGACACTCTAATCAGTTGGTTCAATACTTGAACAAGATGATTCTGAGTCAAGTCTATTATTGAATGTTTGATTGAGTACCTAAACACTTTAATAATCAATCCAAACATCAATCACGGATAAACTCCTCTTCTAGATGAATCCTATGTGTGTGAGCCTATAGGTCCCATATCACGTTGGCAGTGAATGTCCATAACTAGCTTATGACATCACAATCAAAGATAGATTCCTAGTCACACGGCAAGGCTACCCAAGTGAATGGAAAGTTAGAGAACAACCTTCAATCTACAGTCTGTGATTGGTGTTCCAGTGAATGTATTATTCCTTTGTCTCTGATATCATGAATGAACTGAAGGCATGGAGTTGTCATCCTTTCAACGTGCATTCATGTTTCTTGAACTAGAGTAGACTGTCTGAGATATATGTGATCTAAATATCATATATTGATTCACATGTGCATGCACATGCTATTCTCAGTCTCTCTTATCAAGTGGTATGGACATCATACTCCCTTAGGAGGGACAAATCTCATTTCTATCACTCACAGTCTATCTCATGTGTCAAATCCACCCAATCATCACCTTTATAACAAATCATGTTTCAGGACTGCATTTGATGATGTCAAAGTGTACCCAATCACATTCGACAAGTACAATGATCTCAGGTCTAAGAATCACAATCACCACCATCACTATGAGAGATTATTCTGACTACCATGTCATGGCTCCATGTGTCACTCTCATGGTGGGTCTGTTCGATACACTATTTTCTAACATGTATCTATGTGCTTGGTTTGATATCATATATCATGACTAATGAGACACTGTCATCAACCAACACACACTCTAGTCTTGATGTGTCATTGTTGTCTATCAACCTTCCACAATGACATCTGATTAGGGACATAACAAGAATGTACATACTCTTAGCATCCTTATGATCTCATTGTTCAGGTCCTTAACCCGAAGACATATGTTATTGAGTATTGTCATTCTTTAGACATTCATTCTTCTCCATCATTTATATCATAATTGATTGAACTAGAATAAATTGGAAGCTTTCCTTTGATATTTATCAAATCAATTAGAACATATGCCAATTCAATCATCATATGGTTGGATCTCTGGGCATACATACCAATAGACTCCCACTTGCACTTAAATAAGTTCTTTATGGAATTCCAGTGACTGTCACTAGAAGTAGACATACATTCACTCGTCATGTCCATTACATACGAGATAACTGGATGAGCATATTGTATTGTCATGTCCAATACATACAAGATGATGAATGCAAATATATTTTCTTGTCATGTCTGATACATACAAGATAATGAGATGATTACATACATGATAGATACAATTGTGAATGCATAAGACATCTATCTATGTGTTCCTATTCTTCATAAGAATTTGTAACACTAGGCATCTGAGAGACTAACTCCATGTAATATGGATAAGTTTTCTTCCACTGAATCCATGCTTACTGAATCCTTCAGCGTAGACTGCCAATGTGTGTTCTCTTTTATCAAGTTAAGAGGCTTTTGAGAAGTATCTCTATATGTATATTTTCCTATCACATAGGACATTTCTCTTTATTCCCTTAAAGAAAGTCTTTCCACGCCAATTTTTATTCTTAGAACGTTTCATTTCTCATCATCATGTGGAATATGAATACACTCCCACTAATCTTTGTAATCACAGATCCCTTCTTTATTTCGATATATTAGTCAAACCATTTGACTATATAATCAAAGTAAACACTCCAGTTCTAAGGTTCTTGTATTTAATCAATCATATTGATTAACCTCTTGTAACTTATAGACTACATTTGCATTAATAGAATTATAAAACCCTTCAAGTTGTGTCATATACACATCCTCATGTTATTCCTTATAGGAATGCGGTTTTAATATCCATATGCCAAATTTCATAGTCTTCAAGTTCCAATAGCAAGCATGATCTTTTATGGCCTATAATCACTGCAATTGGTTAAATAAATTCATTAGGTTCAACATCTTGAACTCACTTGAATTCATCTTAACTAATCAACTCTTCAAACGTCATCCATGTCAGTCTTAACTCTTAAAACCAAATTTCACTTATGGGTTTTATCCCTATAAGTGCTACCATTAAGGTCATACCATATTTGGTTCACATGGAAGTTATTTTGCTCATCATTATATGACCAATTCATCACCTTTGAGTTTGTAGGATATCAAGCTCAAGGTGTTTTCTACTAGATATATAAGGTGTATCCGTTACATAAGGAATTTGAGATTCCACAACACTTGTGATTGTTAATCTCCTTTTACCTTATCAAATTTTAATTCTATTATGTTGATCTCAAACATTTCAAGTTCTACTTCTCTCTCACTAATTCTTTTAGAATTCAGATATCCTTATAACAAACACTTTGTTATTGGATTGAGATTAGTATTCAACTAACATTATGTGATTTGTGGATTAAGCTCTTTCTAAGAAACTAGTATTCTTATATGAGCATTCAATCACTAAAAGACATATTGAAACTTTTCCAATACCATATCTCATATGGTGCCTTTTACACCTATTGAATGTTACATTTATTTAGTGTAAAGCATGTTCTTTAGAAGAATTCTAGAAGATTAGTTATTTGTTTGATGACAATGCTCTTACTATTTAGAGTATGATTCCTTCTTTGATTTAGACATTATTATGTCTTAATCATGAGTTCTCTATGATACACTTTTATAGTTACTCACAAGGTCCTCAAACATTTGTTTTAAGTATCTCATACATTGATCATATCAAATAATTAATACTTTCACCAAGTTTGTTCTTCATTTATGATATTCTTGAACACTTCAAGATATTCATAGTTGTATTTCATTAAATACCATATCTGAAGTATTAGTATTTATTCCAATAGGTATGTATATAGATCAATATGTATTATACCTAATAGAATAGTCATTCTCCCACTACATATAGTGAAGATTGACTTGCCATCATGCCCAATAAATAATACATTCATATATCTTAATGGTTCATTAACCAAGAGAGTCTAGTTTATCCATCAACATGGAACCTAGAGATGAATTTCTAATTCATTTGTTTAGATGATAATGCTAATTTATTGTTTGAGTCATCAATAACTTTTAGGTATTATTATTTTATCTCATGCATACCAAGTACCACAAGATAAATAAGGCATTACCAAAAAGATCATATCTTTGAAATTGAAACATGAACTTTATTGATAGACATCCTTGTCGTTACAAGATGCATAAATAAAATGTTTCTATTTATTGGAAAAATGAAATAGCAATTCATAACTCTATTACATGCCCTTTGGGATGAAATAAACTAAAAGATACTACTATCTATGGCAGCAACACTTGCTCAATTCTTGATGAGTGTTCCTTCTTGGTCCCTTCATAAAGGCCATTACTTTTTTTCAAATCCTGCACATAATATATGTTAGATCTATATCTTGGTATCATATACCTAAAATAAAGAAGCATTTTAAGTTTATTTCATAATACCTGAGGTGGAGACTTCCATCCCCTCCTTGTTCTTTAGTTCATCTATGTAGAGAGGGAAATTTCTCTTCCAATGTCCTGGTTCATGATAATGGTGACATTTTCCTCTCTTGTTCACACCTCCCATGGCTTTGAGTGTTGTAGATGACTGGGGCTGCTGGCTAGCAGTAGAATGTTTCTTTGCTTTACCCTTGCCCCTACTCTTAGATTTTCCCTTCATTCTGCTGATCATCATCATAGATTTTGGTTTGTCTTTCTTCATCTGTGCCTCGAATATCCTCAACATGCCCAACAACTCTGTTAGTGACCTATCAAAGTTGTTCATGTTGTTGTTCATCACAAACTAACTGTAGGATTCTGGAAACGATTGCAGTATCACATAAGTAGCCAAGTCTTGGGTCAGAGGGAATCCCAGTCGAGTTAGGTTCTCCACATACTCAATCATCTTGAGTGTGTGAGGGCCTACTGGGTCTCCTTCTTTCATGATGCATTTGAACAATGCCTTGGAGACATCATATCTCTCTTGTCGTTCCTGATCTTGATACATGTTCTTGAGATGTTGAACCATCTCAATGACATCCATGTTCTCATGTTGTGTCTACAACTCATAGTTCATTGAGCACAACATCAAGCACTTCACATCAATGGCATCCTCCGTATGCTACCTATAAGCATCCCTTTCAGCCATTGGTGTGGTGGGAGCAGGTTCTTCTGGTTTTGGTATATCTATGTAAGGACCCTGACCTCCGTTTAGGGTTTAGCCTGTTTGCTTTGCTTAAACTTGATGATTAGGGTTTGTTGGTGCTTTGTTGAGAGTTGGAGGGGCTACTTGCAATTAACCCAAGTCTAGGTTTTGTGGGCAAGTTTGTCACCTTGTGAGGTGTTCCTCCCTCTCCTTGCTTTCTCTAGTGCTGAGAGGAAGGTTTGGGCTCGTTGCTTGAGTTCCTTTGGGCTTGGTTGAGCTTGTTGGGCCTTGTGGTGCCTTGCCTTTTCTTAGTTGAACCTTGTGTCGGGCAAGAGGGTACTTGTGTCGCCCAGGCTGTGTTGCCCAGGGTTGTGTCGCCCATGGAGGTGGCGTGTCGCCCAGTTGTGTCGTCCATGGACCTTTGACCTTCTTTGACCTCGTTTGTGTCACCACTAGTGGACACTTGGTGCTTGGTGTGTGTGCATGTGGCAATGGCCTTGGACATGTGTTTTGGGCATGTTAGAATGGCGGCATTGCCCATGGACAAGTGTCCCTAGGTGGGCGACACCTTGCTTTGTTTGCTTTGGTTTCTCCTCCATCCTCTTCTATTTATGTGATTCCCTTCTCTTGCTAAGGATCCCTTTAGTTCCTTAGTCTTCTTTCCCCTTGGTGCACAATATCCTCTCTTCTCTTGCTAGCTTGGTGGCTGATTTTTCTTGGAGTCTTCCTTTTCCTCTAGTGGTGGCCGAACCCTAGAGTGCCTTGCTCTCCTTCTTGTGGTGGTGCTTGGAGCTAGGAGCTTGGAGCTTGCTTAAGGCAGGTTACATAACTCCTAACCCTAACTACATTACCTCTTTTTATGTTCTTATATGTTGCTATGCACATTTCTAGTTAGTTTCTTGCTTAGTTTCCTCTTATTGGTCGAACCATGTGTTCTAGGGTTTCTTGGTGACCAATACTCCCTTCCCTCCTAGGTCTTGAGGAGTGAGCTTGAGTTCTAGTATCATGAGCAAAAATCCTCTCTCGTTTAAGTTGATAGGTGAACTTGTGTTCTAGTAGCTTGAGCAACACCCTCCTCTCACCATGGACTTGAAGGGTGAGCTTGGTGGTAGTTTTGGACCCCGTTTATGGTTGTTCCTTGTGTTGCTCGATTGGTGATAAGAGGTGTGCAAGACCCCTCTCTCGTTTAAGTTGAGAGGTGATCCATCTTCTTGATCCATTAGGGTTTCTTTCCCTTGTGCTTGAGGTTGATGATGACCTTGTGGAGTTGCATCTTGACCGTTATGATCTTGGGGGAGGTGCTGCCCGATATACCTCTTGACCTTGAGCTTTGGACGACACATCTTGTGGCTGTGACGGGCGACACCCTTGGTCCTTGCTTGGTGTGTGAGTAACCTACCCGTTACACTTAGCTTAGGTGATGGTTTGGTATCGTTATGCCCTGACGTTGTGGTGGTGTTGCTAGTTAGTTCCGAGACGGGTGTCACACTAGTCCTATGTGTGTGTCGGCCGACAACCCTACACCTGACGGGAGTTGCATGACACTCTAGTGCCTGATATGTGTGGTTGTCCGATCTGTCTTCGGTGCCCGTTAGCAGATAGTTGCACGATACACCCCTTAGCCTGAGCTGCACGTTGCTTATAGTGCCCGTTACACCTGGAAGCATGGAGTGTTGGTCGTTACCCCTATGTGTGTGTCGGGCATCACCTGGTTGTATATGCTGCCCAACACGCCTAGTTCATGTGTTAGCTTGACGACAGACCTTGTTGCACAGCGTTGCCCGAGATGCATGTAGAACACGACACCGCATTGCGCGTTATACCCCAGGTGTTACCCGTTAGCCTTGGTGGTTTGCTTGACCGTTTTAAGGCTGAAGCGGTTGGACGATATGAGAAGTGATTTTCCTGATACTACCTGTGGTGAGGGAAGTGGGCGCTATAGTGAGGGTCTTGTTCCTCATTTTAAACCCGATATGTTGGATTCTATCATGTTTGGTTTATTCTGGTAACTCTTGATATGCTTGATATAGTAGATCACATTCATGTTTTCTCACACGACATTTCATGTGTATATGGTCATGTATAATGCTATGGAAATGGTAAGCATATGGAATGATTTGCTTAATGATATGAACGATATCTATGATCACAAGTGGAGGCATGAATGATAAAATATATAATCATCAGTACTGCCCTAGGTAGGATAATAAAGCTCTTGTTATTTATCCTGGATGATTGTGTACACTAACCATGCAGGTGTTTCATGCATAGCCAGGTAAAGGACTATGAGGTAATTATGTTTAAGTAACAGTGCCCTAATGGTTACTCTTGATGATAAGATAATTTGCATGATGTGTTTTAGATCTAAGGACTTGAGTGCTGGAATTGTTATCCCATGATGATAATGTAAGCCTTGAGAGGCAGTGGAACTATGTGATGAGGGATTGAGATCCCATGATCCTTGAGAATGGATCTAGATGATTGGTAAGAGGCCAAGTGGTAACATGTAATGTTGGATCCTTGTGAGGGATCAGGATGATGTTGAGTTTCATATTGTTTATTCTTGTTATAGTTTGCATGTTATACAACTTGGTTGAATCTTGCAATCAACTTAAAATATACTAACTAATTACAGTGGAACATATCATGTAGTTGTCCTGGCCATAGACCCATCATTGGCAGAAGCTGGTGATGGTGAAATGGGTTCTCCTACGGGTTAACCCGAAGCGCATTTTGTTGAATATGTGAGGTTTCTCCTAGCCTAAAATAGTGAGGATTCGAGTGCAGCTACGGTTGCAGACTCGGGATGTGTATAGGAGCATGGTGAACAAGCCCATGGCTCAGGATATGTGTTATGGACCATGAACACGCTCATGGCTCAAAGCACGGTGAACTGGCCCATGGCTCAGATATACTAGCGCCGAAACTTGTAACAAGGTGGGCTAGAGGAAGGGTAGCCTATGGAGCCGACCCTGTGGCTGAGGGCACTTAAGCACAAGATTGCGGTCCTACTTTGGTTCTCGTGCACTGACCACGAGGTGGGCGGTCGTGGAGTCTGGCTCTTCCATTGACCTTTTATGGCACCGACTTTGGGTTTTGCAGTCGTCGGTTGGATTTGAACAATACAGTTCACTTCCTCAGGGCATAAGAATATGTAATCCAACCGTATAATATTTACTGCTTAAGGCAAAACACGGAACGTTGGTTGAGGCCTTGATTGTACAATTAATCTTGTTATACATGTAGTTACTTCTACGTTCCTCATGTTATGTGATAAGATCTTATAATCTTATCTTGTCAATTATGTTCCATAAAGAGATACTTGGTGATATGTCTTCCATACAGCCTGGTAAGCTTGATGGTACGAATAGCCTTGCTGTATAGACTATTTTTATTCTACGTTTTACTGTTTATCTTCTGTTGTTGCTTTATCCTCCTGGTATTATAGTTTTGGCGGGGAGTTATGTTTCTCACTGGGACAATGTTCAATTGTCTCACCCCGTTGGTTTTCAGGTGTTCGAGCTAGACGTGGTGGTGGTCGTGGAGTTGCGGCCGAGCAACAAGACGAGCAGTAGAAGGCAAGAAATGGACATGCTGTTGTTATGGGTCATTTTGTAGTAGAGTCTTAGAGTCATCCCTGTACTCTCAGGTCCTTGGGAGCGTTTTGAAGATGTTTCACGATGTATAGCTGTTGATGTTTTGTATATCCTACTGCAGGCCGGTTGTGGGCCTTTATGTATGTATAAATAGGTGATGAACTCATGTGATGATGGAACAGCTGATCCTCTAAGCTGTGGACATGTATCAAGACTTGTATATGCTTATATAACCTATTTGACTTGCAGGACGAGGACTTAAATGTAACAGTTTCTCAGTTTATCTGCTTTCTGAAATCATTTTTAATTAACACGTGTTTTGATAATCTGTGGTTATGGTGATTTCCGCACGTTTTTGCATAACACCTCATTGTCTGTGTGATAGCGGGATGTGTTGCCACGATTTGGTATCAGAGTGTTAGGTTCGCTGAGTCTACAGGGATTTAGGACTAGATTGTGTCTATTCTTGTGAGTTTTCTATATTTTCTTACGATCGTCTTCTGCTCTCAGCGGAAGAAAAGTCAAGATGTCTGGAAACCATGAAGAACATGTTGCTAAGAATAGTGATGCTGCATCAGTTCATGGAGCTATAGGGCAGGCACATGAAGATCGGGCGCCTGAGGTCCCCCAACCTGACCCAGCCATTCTTGAACACCCTGCCTATCAACAACTTATGGGGCAGATGATGGCTACGATGAATCTCATGGTAGAAAGACTGCCAGTGCCTCCGCCAAGAGCACATGCTCCCCATGGTGAAACATCGGGTATTGGGAAGACCTTTGAGCGGCTTTGCCGAGTCGGAGCTTCGGATTATGCTGGAATGACTGATCCAGCAGATGCAGATCTGTGGCTGACAAGTCTTGAGAAGGTTTTCCGAATCCTCGACATCCCCGAAGCAGACAAAGTAAAGCACATTGTCTACATTCTGAAGGGTAGTGCTGGTCAATGGTGGACCATCGAGGAAGAGAAGCGACCTGGTGAGGTGATCGGTTGGGAAGTTTTCCGGTGCGAGTTCGTCAGTAGATAATTTTTGAAGATGTATCTGGATGAGAAGATCAGTCAGTTTGAGTGCTTACGCCAAGGAACGATGAACATCACCGAGTATGAGGCTAAGTTCATGGATCTGTTGAGGTTTTGTCCTCACATGGCAGCAACAGATGAAGAGCGGATCAGATGTTTTGAGAAAGGTCTGAGTGCTGAGCTAACAACACATGTCTCTGCGTTGGAGAACCGTGAGCGGTTTGTTACGTTTGTGGAATCTGTCCGGAGGATTGAACGATCAGTCAGGGAGAAAAGAGAATCCATGTCTAAGTAGAGGCCTGCTCAGTTCCAGGGATAGAGGTTTGGTGGCTTCAAAATACCAAGGTTTTCAGCACCTTTTGTGATGAGAGGTTCCAGTGTACCATCACAGTGGTCTCCGAGTAAGGGAAGAGGATATGTTTCTTCTCCGTCTAAGGTGCATAGTACAACTTTAGTGGTAGTGACAGGGCCATATAGGTCGCGGTTTGAAGATAGGGCATGCTATCTTTGTGGTCAACCGGGCATCTCAAGTTACATTGCCCGAATAGAGATGTTGAAGTAACACAACAGCCAAGATAGAATCAACAAGGATCAAATAGACAACAACCCAGTAGTAGCAGAGGACGAGGACACGGTCAAGCGTCGCAAGCGGGATTGTCTGCTCAAGGAAGCAGAGGACGTGGACAGCAAGCAAAGGGTCGATTCTACGCTATGAATCAGTCGGAGGCGATAGTCAACCCGCGAGTGGTGACATGTCAGATGGAGTTATTTCATTCTGATATGTCTTCTTCTTGCTTTATATTTGTTCTGGTTGACCCGGGTGCTACACACTCTTTTATCTCCTATAGTATGCTTGAAAATAGTCATTTACCTATTAGTTGTAAGAAAGATAGCTTGTTGTTAGAAACCCCTCTTGATGGTTCCTCGATGCTTCGAGAAGAGTGTCCATCGTGTGTCTTATCTTTTTCGGAACACAATATACAAGTGGATCTTATACCACTTGATATGTACGATTTCGATGTGATCCTTGGGATGGATACGTTAGAGAAGTATAAGGTTGTTTTGGATTGTGGTTCCAAGCAAGCTGTGTTTGATGATGGTGGTAAGAAGTGGATCTTCCAAGGAGATAGGAAGATTCTTCCGACGTGTCTAGTATCAGCTATGGTGGTAGAGAAGTTGTTACGACAAGGATATGAGGCATTCTTAGCTCACGTGGTGGATACCGTTGTGGCTACCAAGGCGAAAGGTCCTAGCCTTGAAGAGGTGTCGGTTGTTTGAGATTTTGTGGATGTGTTTCCTGATGAGTTTCCTGGTGTTCCTCCACCCCGAGAGATTGATTTCGAGATCAATCTGGTTCCAGGAATGCAACCAGTTGCACATACACCGTATAGGATGGTTCCAGTAGAGATGGTAGAGCTTAAGAAGCAATTACAAGAGTTGTTGGAGAAAGGTTTCATCCGACCGAGTACGTCGCCTTGGGGTGCTCCGGTGTTGTTCGTTAAAAAGAAGGACAGATCGATGCGGTTATGTATAGACTACCAATAGTTGAACAAAGTCACGATAAAAAACAAGTACATGTTGCCGAGGATAGACGATCTGTTCGATCAGTTGCATGGTGCTATAGTGTTTTCAAAGATCGATCTACGGTCTGGATATCATCAGTTGAGGATTAAGGCGGATGACATACCAAAGTCAGCTTTTAGGACAAGGTATGGTCACTTTGAGTTTGTGGTTATGTCGTTTGGGCTAACCAATGCACCTGCTGCTTTCATGGATATGATGAACAGAGTGTTCCGTCCGTTCTTAGATCAGTTTGTTGTAGTCTTTATAGATGGCATCTTGATTTATAGTCGGGACATGCAAGAGCATGAGCGACATCTTCGTCTAGCGTTGACTGTTCTTCGCCAACATCAGTTATATGCCAAGTTCAGTAAGTGTTAGTTCTGGTTGGAAGAAGTGACTTTCTTGGGTCATGTGATATCTGCTGAAGGAGTCAAAATGGACCCGAGGAAGGTGGAGTCCGTTGCAGAATGGGAACAACCGAAGAAGCTGACAGAAGTTCGTAGTTTCCTGGGTTTCGCAGGATACTACAGGTGGTTTATCAAGGACTTCAGTGCGATTGCGTTGCCGATGACAAAGTTGACTAGAAAGGATGTACCTTTTGTCTGGAATGATCATTGCCAGCAAGCTTTCCAAAGATTGAAGGAGAATCTGACTAGTGCTCCAGTGTTAGTCCTGCTAGAGCCTGGAAAGGGCTATGTTGTTTTCTGTGATGCTTCCAAGAAAGGTTTAGGTTGTGTGCTAATGTAGGAAGAGCATGTGGTTTTTTTTGCTTCGCGACAGCTTAAGAAACACGAGGAGAACTATCCGACTCATGATTTGGAGTTGGAAACAGTGGTTCATGCGTTAAAGATTTGGAGACACTATCTTTACGGGGAAGTGTGTCAGATCTTTATGGATCATAAGAATTTGAAGTACATCTTTTCGCAGCATGAGTTAAACATGCGACAACGTCGATGGATGGAGTTAATCAATGATTACGACTACACCATCGAGTATCATCCTGGTAAGGCGAATGTGGTAGCAGATGCACTTAGCTGAAAGTCTTCTTATCTTTCTTCAAAGAAGGCACAGTTGAGTTCCCTGGTATGCTATAGACGGGATATGCTTGTTTCCTTGCGACAGATGAATGTGCAGATGGAAGTTTCCTTGCTAGATGGACTTTTAGCACAGATGCAAGTCAAGCCTACGTTGAGACAATAGATCAAAGATGCACAATAGAATGATGATACAGTACAGTTGATCCGATCAGAGTTTGGCAGCAAAACAAATGTGATGGGTTCCATGAGTCTGAGGATGGACTAGTTTGCTATCGTGATAGGATGGTGGTCCCCGATGTAGGTGATCTAAGGAAGCTATTGCTCGAATAAGCACACTCGTCGATGTATGCTATGCATCCAGGAGTCACTAAGATGTATCATAGTCTGAAGGACTTGTATTGGTGGCTTGGTTTGAAGAAGGATGTAGCTGAGTTTGTGGCTAGATGTGTGGTTTGTCAGCAAGTCAAGGATGAACATCAAAAGCCGGCAGGTACGTTGCAACCCTTTCCAATACCACAGTGGAAATGGGAGCATATAACCATGGATTTCGTAGTTGGTCTTCCCAAGACAACTAGGAATCATGATTCCATTTGGGTGATAGTGGTCAGATTGCGAAGTCTGCCCATTTCATACCAGTAAAGACAATGTACACAACTGAGAAGCTCGCTTGAGCATATTTGTATGAGATAGTGTGGTTGCACGGTGTGCCATCAACGATAGTTTTTGACAGAGGTCCTCAGTTTACGACTCGTTTCTGGGAACAGTTGCACAAGGCATTGGGAACACAGTTGAGGTTCAGCACTGCTTTCCACCCGCAGACAGATGGACAGTCTGAGAGGACTATTCAGACTTTGGAGGATCTCCTTCGAGCTTGTGTTTTGTAGTTCCTATGCAGTTGGGATGTACATCTCAGTTTGATAGAGTTCGCTTACAACAATAGTTATCAGCGGAGATTGACATGGCTCCTTATGAAGCCTTGTTTGGCAGGAAGTGCATATCTCCTTTGTGTTGGTACGAGTTTGGTGAATATCAGCTTTTGGGTCCTGAGTTAGTACAGCAGACAACAGAAAAGATCAAAGTAATCCAGCAATAGTTGAAAGTGGCACAGGACAGGCAGAAGTCTTATGCAGACAATCACTGACAACCTTTGGAATTCTAGGTAGGAGACAATGTGTATCTTAAAGTCTCGCCATGGAAAGGTGTGCTAAGGTTTTCCGAAAGGGTAAGCTCGCACCCAGGTATATGGGGCCTTATCCAGTCATAGCACGTTTTGGAAAGGTAGCTTACGAGTTAGAGTTGCCTCCAGAGTTACACAGGTTACATCCAGTATTCCATGTCAGTATGCTAAAGAAAAGTCATCCAGATTCAGGAATAATGATACAGTCAGATGAAGTTGAGCTTGATGAAGATGTGACCTATAAGGAAGGTCTTGTGATGATCCTTGATAGAAGAGTTAAGAAGCTGAAGAGGAAGGACCTGGCTCTTGTGAAGGTTCTTTGGCATCATCGTGGCATTGAGGAAGCCATGTGGGAGCTTGAGAAAGAGTTGAGGAGGAAGTATCCCTCGCTTTTCTCTTCAGATTTTGGGGACGAAATCCCTTTGTAGAGGGTTAGTTTGTAAGGACCCTGACCTCCGTTTAGGGTTTAGCCTGTTTGCTTTGCTTAAACTTGATGATTAGGGTTTGTTGGTGCTTTGTTGAGAGTTGGAGGGGCTACATGTAATTAACCCAAGTCTAGGGTTTGTGGGCAAGTTTGTCACCTTGTGAGGTGTTCCTCCCTCTCCTTTCTTCCTCTAGTGCTGAGACGAAGGTTTGGGCTCATTGCTTGAGTTCCTTTGGGCTTGGTTGAGCTTGTTGGGCCTTGTGGTGCCTTGCCTTTGCTTAGTTGAACCTTGTGTCGGGCAAGAGGGTGCTTGTGTCGCCCAGGGTTGTGTCGCCCATGGAGGTGGTGTTTCGCCCAGTTGTGTCGTCCATGGACCATTGACCTTCTTTGACCTCATTTGTGTCACCACTAGTGGACACTTGGTGCTTGGTGTGTGTGCATGTGGCAATGGCCGTGGACATGTGTTTTGGGCATGTTAGAATGGTGGCATTTCCCATGGACAACTGTCCCTAGGTGGGCGACGCATTGCTTTACTTTGCTTTGGTTTATCCTACATCCTCTTCTATTTATGTGATTCCCTTCTCTTGCTAATGATCCCTTTAGTTCCTTAGTCTTCTTTCCCCTTGGTGCACGATATCCTCTCTTCTCTTGCTAGCTTGGTGGTCGATCCTTCTTGGAGTCTTCCTTTTCCTCTAGTGGTGGCCGAACCCTAGAGTGCCTTGATCTCCTTCTTGTGGTGGTGCTTGGAGCTAGGAGCTTGGAGCTTTCTTAAGGCGGGTTACATAACTCCTAACCCTAACTACATTACCTCTTTTTATGTTCTTATATGTTGCTATGCGCATTTCTAGGTAGTTTCTTGCTTAGTTTCCTCTTGTTGGTCGAACCATGTGTTCTTGGGTTTCTTGGTGAGAAATACTCCCTTCCCTCCTAGGTCTTGAGGAGTGATCTTGAGTTCCATTATCATGAGCAACACTCCTCTCTCATTTAAGTTGAGAGGTGAGCTTGTGTTCTAGTAGCTTGAGCAACACCCTCCTCTCACCATGGACTTGAAGGGTGAGGTTGGTGGTAGTTGTAGACCTCGTTTAGGGTTGTTCCTTGTGTTTCTTGATTGGTGATAAGAGGTGTGCAAGACCTCTCTCTCGTTTAAGTTGAGAGGTGAGCCATCTTCTTTATCTATTAGGGTTTCTTTGCCCTTGTGCTTGAGGTTGATGATGACCTTGTGGAGTTGCATCTTGACCGTTATGATCTTGGTGGAGGTGCTTCCCGATATACCTCTTGACCTTGAGCTTTGGACAGCACATCTTGTGGCTATGACGGGCGACACCCTTGGTCCCTTCTTGGTGTGTGAGCAACCTGCCCATTACACTTATCTTAGGTGATGGTTTGGTATCATTATGCCATGACGTTGTGGAGGTGTTGCTAGTTAGTTCCGAGATAGGTGTCACACTAGTCTTATGTGTGTTTCGGCCGACAGCCCTACACCTGACGGGCGTTGCACGATACTCTAGTGCCTGATATGTGTGGTTGGCCAATCTGTCTTGGGTGCATGTTAGTAGATAGTTGCACGATACACCCCTTAGCCTGAGCTGCATGTTGCTTATAGTGTCTCTTACACCTGGAAGCATGGAGTGTTGGTCGTTACCCCTATGTGTGTGTCGGGTGTCACCTGGTTGTATATGCTACCCAACACGCCTAGTTCAGGTGTTAGCTTGATGCCAGACCTTGCTGCACAGTGTTGCCCGAGATGCATGTAGAACACGACACCGTGTTGCGCGTTATACCCGAGGTGTTACCCGTTAGCCTTGGTGGTTTGCTTGACCTTTGTAAGGCTGAAGCGGTTGGACGATATGAGATGTGATTTGCCCGATACTACCTGTGGTGAGGGAAGTGGTTGCTACAGTGAGGGTCTTGTTCCTCGTTTTAAACCTGATATGTTGGATTCTATCATGTTTGGTTTATTCTGGTAACTCTTGATATGCTTGATATAGTAGATCACATTCATGTTTTCTCACACGACATTTCATGTGTATATGGTCATGTATAATGCTATGGAAATGGTAAGCATATGGAATGATTTGCTTAATGATATGAACGATATCTATGATCACAGGTGGAGGCATGAATGATAAAATATATAATCATCCGTACTGCCCTAGGTAGGATAATAAAGCTCTTGTTATTTATCCTGGATGATTGTGTACACCAACCATGCAGGTGTTTCATGCATAGACAGGTAAAGGACTATGAGGTAATTATGTTTAAGTAACAGTGCCCTGATGGTTACTCTTGATGATAAGATAATGTGCATGATGTGTTTTGGATGTGAGGACTTGAGTGTTGGAATTCTTATCCCATGATGATAATGTAAGCCTTGAGAGGCAGTGGCACTATGTGATTAGGGATTGAGATCCCATGATCCTTGAGAATGGATCTAGATTATTGGCAAGAGGCCAAGTGGTAACATGTAATGTTGGATACTTGTGATGGATCGGGATGATGTTGAGTTTCATATTGTTTATTCTTGTTATAGTTTGCATGTTATAAAACTTGGTTGAATCTTGCAATCCACTTAAAATATACTAACTAATTACAGTGGAACATATCATGTAGTTACCCTGGCCATAGATGCATCATCGTCAGAAGCTAGTGATGGTGAAACGGGTTCTCCTACGGGTTAACCCGGAGCGCATATTGTTCAATATGCGAGGTTTCTCCTAGCCTAAAATAGTGAGGATTCGAGTGCAGCTATGGTTGCAAACTCGGGATGTGTATAGGAGCATGGTGAACAGGCCCATGGCTCAGGATATGTGATATGGACCATGAACATGTTTATGGCTCAGAGCACGGTGAACTGGCCCGTGGATCAGATATACTAGCGACGAAACCTGTACCGAGGCAGGCTAGAGGAAGGGTAGCCTATGGAGCTGACCCTGTGGCTGAGGCCACTTAAGAATGAGATTGCGGTCCTACTTTGGTTCTCGTGCACTGACCACGAGGTGGGAGGTCGTGGAGTCCAGCTCTTCCATTGACCTTGTATGGCACCGGCTTCGGGTTTCGCAGCTGTCCGTTGGATTTGAACGATACAGTTCACTTCCTCAGTGAATAAGAATACGTAATCCAGCCGTATAATATTTATTGCTTAAGGCAAAACACGGAACGTTGGTTGAGGCCTTGCTTGTACAATTAATCTTGTTATACATGCAGTTACTTCTATGTTCCTCATATTATGTGATAAGATCTTATAATCTTATCTTGTCAATTATGTTCCATAAAGAGATAATTGGTGATATGTCTTCCATACAGCCTGGTAAGCTTGATGGTACAAATAGCCTTGTTGTATAGATTGTTATTAATCTACGTTTTACTATTTATCTTTTGTTGTTGCTTTATCCTCCTGGTATTACAGTTTTGGCGGGGAGTTATATTTCTCACTGGGATAATGTTCAATTGTCTCACTCCACTGGTTTTCAGGTGTTCGAGCTAGACGTAGTGGTGGTCGTGGAGTTGCGGCCGAGCAGCAAGACAAGTAGTAGAAGGCAAGAAATGGACATGTTGCTATTCTGGGTCATTTTGTAGTAGAGTCTTAGAGTCATCCCTGTACTCTCAGATCCTTGGGAGCATTTTGACGATGTTTCGTGATGTATAGCTATTGATGTTTTGTATATCCTACTGCTGGCCAGTTGTGGGCCTTTATGTCTGTATAAATAGGTGATGAACTCATGTGATTATGGAACAGCTGATCCTCTAAGTTGTGGACACGTATCAAGACTTGTATATGCTTATATAACCTGTTTGACTTGCAGGATGAGGACTTAAATGTAATAGTTTCTTAGTTTATTCGCTTTCCGAAATCGGTTTTAATTAACACGTGTTTTGATAATATGTGGTTATGGTGATTTCCTCATGTTTTCACTTAACACCTTGTTGTCTGTGTGATAGCGGGATGTGTTGCCACAATCTAGGACATAGATCTTTCACTCTTGAGTGAGAACAATTCTCAATGTCCTAAACTAGTCGTAGAAGTTGTTCTCATTTAGTTTGTCCTTCTCAAGGACCAATCGCAATGAAAAGTGATTGTAGTTGGTAGCCATTTATTCTATAAAAAGGAAATTTGCATTTTTAGTCCAAAACTCTTTTGATTTGATTTGATTTGAAAATTGATGATGTTTCATTAGGTCTTTAATTAATGTTCGCTTCTCACTATTTTATCTCAAATTGATTACCCTCATTATCAATTCAAAAGATTGCAGCGTACATACTTCCAGTGAATAAGATCTTGATTTCATCTAAGCCATGGACCAGCTAGGTTGCCATCCACAACTAGAGTCTTTCAGGTAGGCAACCTTTGGCAATTACATCATATGCAACTCTTGATAGATGTCATGCATAACTTCTTGCCATTTTCATCTTTATGACTCAAGGTTCTTGATCTGATCAAGGTCACGTTGTTAAGTCCAACCCAAAATCCAACACAATGAATATGCACCCTACGAAGGCAGACCCACATATTCACCATCACACATCCACGAGATCGACAGTGCACTACGTGAAGGCATGCCCACACTTAGTCAATCAAGCTTTTCATGTGTGCTGCTTATGGAAGGCATCTTCAACTTAATATGTTTGTTGAGGGGTTTTAATATGCTTATATATGCATATATCTATCCAATCACCACATATATAATACATATCATATACATGCTATATCCCACAAATGAAAACATGCAATAATGACAAAGCAATGATTATGGCCATCCTATTATAGTTCCTTGGAGCCACAAGGAACTACAATTATTTAAGGTCTACATCACATGCAACCTATTATTGATGAAGATTTGTGCTTGCCAATCCGGGTTGACTGCTTCAACCTTTGAACCGATCGACTCGCCTCTTATCTGATCGGTTGGTCTCCTCCATTCAGTCATCTGGCTCCTCCAACTGGTCATCTATCTCCTCCAAACAGTCATCTGGCTCCTCCAGATGATTGGCTCATCTGGTCATCAGGGCTTCTCATTGGTCCACCAACTTCTCCTCAGTCGGTCATCTCAGTCTATCAAGTGGTCATCTTCAGTCTTTGTCATAATAAGAAATAAAGCTAATCGTATTTTACATAATCTTTATGAAACCTCGAGTTACATTCGAGGGGAGAAAATATACACTAGTACAGATAACACATTTAGCGTCGGTTAAGTAAGACTTTTGTCATCAGTTTTGAAGTGACACCCAAGTAGGTGACACTAAAAGTAGACTCCTTCAACGTCGATTACATAACCGATGACAGAAAGCCATTCTTGATTACAATGTAACCCAAAAGCACCAACAGTAGGACCAGAGGCATCGATTTATAGCAAATAACTGACACAATTAAGCATTCGTGTCGGTTTTTGGTATTTAACCGACGTCGATGTTTTGTTTTTTTTCTTATCAGCTCCCACGCTTGTTGTCTGGCTGGTCAGCAGGATACAAAACCTACAGTTCAGTTCTGAACTGTAGGCTTACAACGTCTCTTTGATTTTAGCCAATAATAGGCCACAAACCTGTAAATATTGGCAAGATGTATACAATTATATATTATGTGGATCTTGTGATTCACACACATGTATAATAAGCACATTTAATTTCAAATACAATTCATCACACACATGTAGAAACCTATAGTTCCATTTCATTCCTCCATTTCATATTCACACACATTTAGCAACCTGAAGTTCCATTCATATCTCTTTTCACATTCACACATGCACACAGAAACATTCATTCATTCCATCTTCACAAACACGTGTATATAGATAAGACAATTCAAAAAAATTCATTCAGATATTTATATATATAAGTGTCTTTCAAAGTTGAACATGTTATCAAAATACTAATTATGACAACACAGTTTAGAAAATAACATGGCAGTAGCTAAACAAGGGGGGCTTGTTGAACCCCTAAACATATGCATATACGGGAAAGTAATTTTTTTGCTGGGTCCTACTTTGTTGATGTTGATGTGCCACGGAGCTCGTCATGGTTAGACGAATCTGAACTGATGGTGATAGGGAAATGGACGGTACCAACAATAGGAATAGAAGGGAAATTAGGTGTGCTCTCCTCATCGAATGAGTCCAAATATGTGCTATCCCCTGTCGAGTACTCAAATCAGACCAGATGATCAGGCGTCTCATTGTTGATGTTGGTTATCCAAACCTTGATGGTATTATGGCCAACCGGTCGAAGAAAAGCTTGTCACTACGGCCCAATAGCATCTTCCCAACCCACTCACACGAACTGGATGTGGATACAAGATTTCCTTCAACATCATACTTAACCTCGATAACAGATGTTGAAGTTCCAAAATTTAGGGTCACTTCACCAGCCATGTAGCATCTTTCATTTGGATAATGTCAATGTTTAGGTATAGTGAGTTATGCTAATGAACGATCTTCTAGAATGATATCCAACTGTTCTTCAACAGAGAATAGCAACATTGGGGTAGAGGCCCAAACCATTATGGCTACAACAATATAAAATGTTGAGGAAAAGTAATATAAATGTAAGTACTAACAACACACAACAACATGGGTTATTTCATATTGATGACGGAGAAATAATTGATTATGATGATGATGATGAGGATGAGGATGATGATGACGATGATAATGAGGATGATGAAGATAATGATGATGATAATGAGGATGAGGATGTTGAGGAGGATTATCATCATTATCAATCAACATCATCATCATCATTCATCATCATCATCATTGCCGTCATCATCATCATCACATGATGATGATGATGATGATGATGATGATGATGATGATGATGATGATGATGATGATGATGATGATGATGATGATGATGATGATGATGATGATGATGATGATGATGATGATGATGATGATGATGATGATGATGATGATGATGATGATGATGATGATGATGATGATGATGATGATGATGATGATGATGATGATGATGATGATGATGATGATGATGATGATGATGATGATGATGATGATGATGATGATGATGATGATGATGATGATGATGATGATGATGATGATGATGATGATGATGATGATGATGATGATGATGATGATGATGATGATGATGATGATGATGATGACGACGATGATGATGATGATGATGTTGATGATGATGATGATGATGACGATGATGATGATGATGATGATGATGATGACGACGATGATGACGACGACGATGATGATGATGATGATGATGATGACATCATCATCATCATCATCATCGTCGTCGTCGTCGTCATCATCATCATCATCATCGTCCTCAACAACATCATGATCATCATCATCATTGTCATCGTCATCCTCATCGTTATCGTCCCATATCATCATCATGATAATGACGACAACGATGATGATGATGATGATGTCGATGATGATGTTGATGATGATGATGATGATGATGATGAGGTTGATGATGATAATGATGATGATAATGATGATGATGATGACGATGATGATGAGGATGATCATCATCACATCATCGTCGTCATCATCATCATCATCATCATCATCATCATCCTCAACATCATCGTGGTCATCATCATCATCATCATCATCATCATCATCATCATCATCATCATCATCCTCATCCATCATCCCACATCATCATCATCACATGATGATGATGATGATGATGATGATAACGAACGTCATCATCATCATCATTATCCTCAACATCATCGTCATCATTGTCATCATCATCCTCATCATCATCATCCCACATCATCATAATCACATGACGATGATGACGACGATGATGATGATGATGACGATGATGAGGATGATGATGATAATGATGATGATCATCATTATCATTATCATCATCATCATCATCATCATCATCATCATCCTCCTCAACATCGTCATCATCCCTCATCATCCTCGTCATCATCATCCCTCATCATCATCCTCATCCTCACCATCATCCTAATCAATTAATTCAATTCATTCTTCCATTTTTTGTTTATTCATTCATTATTAAACCCTAATTCAATATTAATCAACTACACAATGGTGGCATTATTAACCCTAAGTTAAAAACTAGTATTGATCATTAAACCACTCACCACACTGGTGGATCGAACTGCATGTTGTGGTGGTGGTGCCTAGAGGTGGAGGTGGCCGATGCTGGAGGTGCAGGCAGTTGCCCGTGGCAGTGACTAGAGCAGATGAAAGAGGCTAGAGGAAGGCTCCTCGCTCAGCCTACAGTGGGTGATGGCGGCGACAGGAGCAGGTAGTGGCGGCTGGTGAATGGACAACAACAACAGCTCTGGCGTGAGCAGCTTCAAGCTCGTCATGGCGACATAGGGAGGTGGCGAGCAGCTTCAAGCTCATCATGGTGGCACGTGGAGGTGGTGATTAGAGAAGGTGAGGCGACAGAAAAATCACCAAACCTAGCTATGGGGGGAGAAGATCGGGAACTAAACAACGAAGGGGAAGAGTCTGTCTCGAGCGGTGCTCATAAGTTAACTATTAGTGTCGATTATTCTTCTAAAACTGACGATAAATAAGGGAATGATTTTGCCTCACGAAGGATATTTAATCGTCAGTTCTTTAACAAAAACCAATGACATATGAGGGGATAAAAACTTTCGCAGGGCTTGGCACGGAACATGTGTTGTCAAATTTTACACAACCGAGGTCGAATTTAAAATTTTTGGAGGAAAATTTTCATTGAAAATTTGTATTTCACCGGTGATTTTGGACGTCAGTTTGGTTTATTACAATAGACGTTAAAGAAAAGCGATACATGTGTCTTTTTTAAATCAGTCGGTCTTCACATATAGGTGTCAGTTGAGTTTATACGCCGACGTCGTAGACTATTGGCATTAGTTTATCTGCAACAACTGACAACATCAAATGTGATGTTATATGTCATTTATGTACTAGTGATAGAAGAGAATCTCGAGTTATCTCAAGTTACATTTATAATAGAAGAAGAGGGCTCAGTGCGCAGATCGAGATGCAAACAACCATAACCAAACACACACATGCACATAGGGTTTATAGGCCATAACCATGCTACTCATCCACCATCAAAACTATTTTAGGGTGACACATATCGATTATATATATACCATATCATATATGAATATATTAGTTTGGGATCATGTGGTATTAATCAGATATTCTCATTAGTCATTTAAATATTCACATCATATGCAATAAATAAAAGATGGTAAAAACAAAATCTAATCATATCGATTATCCCAAAACATAGAGTATTGACGTGACTCTGATACCACTGTTGGATTTTACATGGTCAGAGTAGGTAGCGGAAACCAAAATTTACTTGACCATAAACCCATAACCAACATATCACATCAACATCTATGTAATGAGAAGTATGGTTTTAGTGAGTTATACATGGTCTTGATGCTTGCTCAGTGACTATAACTCACATCAAGTGCGGTCTTCAACCACCTGTCTTCGACGGTGTCTGTGCAGCTCCTGGTCTTTACCCAGACTGTTGTTGACTATCGTCCTCTTGAGCAGTGGAAGTCTCCCACTGTAATGACCACATTTGTGCTTAATTGGTAAACTAGGGTTTACCTGAATGATTACATGCTTTATTAGATTGAATATCATTTAGACTTGATTAATGATAGTATATCAATTGTGATGTTTCAAATCTATGAAGAAACTCTAACTATGATTTTAGTTTGAAGAATTAGGGTTTGAGAAAGGTAAACCCTAATCGGCAAAAATTAGGGTTTTGATAGTACATGAATATGGAATTTGATCAGGATAGCAGTGTGGTAAATGATTTTTCATATTTTCTAAAAATATTGTATTTAATTGAATTTTGTATATGATATGGATAACTTGATAATGCATATTGGAAAAAAATTTCAGAATATTTTAGTGTTCTTCGGTTGAACTATACTTCGACCAAAATGCTAACAGAGTAATTTTCAGTAGTGTAGTGTTTTATTTTTATTTATTTATTGGTAACTCCAAATGATCTAAAATTGTAACTGGAGATCTGGAACTCAATCATAAACAATATGTAAAATTTTCATAATTTTTGGATGTGTTTAGACCTCATCAGTAGACGAATTATAGTAATATATTTATGATAAAAATTCAGCTGAAAAAAGAGAATGTATAGTGAGGGGTCAATGTGCAATTGATCCAAGCAGCTCAATTGCTCTATATGGTCAACCTAACACCCAAGGAGATCTCATAATTCATGATTCAAACTAGAGAAATGAAATCCTAGAGATAGAGAGGGAGAGTTAGGGTTTGAGAGGAGAAATTGATGGAGATGTTGACCTAGGGATTTGCAGTCTGAGGAATGATGAAATCATGTAAGTTTAGCTTCTTTGGATATAGTTTAATGGTGAATCTTCTCTCAGATGTCAAGATTCTGTCCCTCCCCTAATTGGATTTGAAATCATATCAAATCAAGTCATTTTCTCACTCTTTCTCTCCTAATCTTCAATTCTAGGGTTTCCGAGTTGAAAGGAAGAAGAAAGTGGCGATTGCTAGGGATTTGATATGAGATCGAGATTTTTAGATATGGGATACATTTTAAAGCTATTTTACAACGTAGGGTGAGTGGGTAAAAGAATATTTTTGTCAATTGTATTCAATTAGATGATTTTAATTCATATTCTCGATTTATCCCCAGATGACAATAAATGAAAAGAACTATTCTTGAATTCAGTTTATAGAATACTTCAATTCATGTTCCAACTATGATCTGAAAACATTTATATGATGACATGGATATATATATCCATGTGTCTTGAATACTACAGAATTAAGAAGTTTATTGAGAATCTTCTGAAGATCTAAATTTTCAAGTTATTCGGGTGCTTGAGCAACATTATAGATGAAATTCAGATTTATGCTTATATGATCTTACTTATGTTCCTAGTGCATATAATTCTACATGTTTGATCTCTTTGATTTGATATATGGACAAATAAAGTTTCTGATTTTCACAATACATATCCTGTGAATAGCAAGTAATCAAGGATTGAAACCCAATCTAGTATGGTTTTACAAGTATACATATCTAATTTAGTAGTAAATGGCTGATTGAAATGATTCATGTGATATTGTGGGATTTTATCAAAATATTATCTTATATGCATACATGCTTTTTATGAGATTCAGATTTTCTAACTCAGATACTTGTCATGAAATGCATATGTTGTTATGCTATTGCAAGTGGAGAGATATGGCATGACCTAGATAGGTATGTTATCAATGACATGCATAAATGTGAGAAATGTTGAATGAGAATATTTATATTAGTAGACATGATATATGTTTGAATACATGAGATACGTGAATGAGTAAGGAGAAACCCTAAGAAAGGGGTAAACAATATGTTAAGCATTCTGTTCAGTATCATTAGTGATTTCAATTCAATAGTCCAAGTAGTCATTAATATACAGAGTTAAAAGAGATCAGTCTAAGAGAAAGATATAATCAAACTTACAGTAATAATAGTAGCCCTGAAAACCGTAGATTCACTATGAGAGGTCTGCGCCGTAGGGATGAAACGACCTAACCCTGGAAGTGTCCAGTATACGGTGGTTGAAATGTACTAACAGGTGGTATGGGGGATGAAGCCCTAGTGGAAGTCTCCTTAAATACAAAATGTAGTGTCCGACATTAACCAGAGATCCTGGTGGAACTAGAGTACAGAAAAGCCAATAGGTGGCTTGACTCTCCGCCTGTGTGCTTAGGTTAGAGGAGAAGTCCAGTTTTTACGGCATAATAGGTGTGTTGAGGCCAGACAACCATTTTCCTATTGCATACCAGTGATGTTGCTAGGCTTAGAAATCTCGGGGTGTCAGCTAAGTCTTGTACGATGAGATTGTAGTTCACTACAAGTCTTCATACGTAGAGTACACTGCATATGATGAGGGAATAAGCTAAAATATGATAATATAAGTTTAAAGGGTTTTTTATAAGTAAGAAGAGTTAAGAAAGATTTGATTTCATTTTCACAACAGTTGTTCTTTAAATGTAATATTGAATATAGTGAGGATTATATTTTCATACTTGTTTATTTCTAATAATGTAGGCTTCAATGTCATTAGTAAGTTTTTTTATCTAGTCTTTTAAATTTGAAATGTTTATCTTGCTTTATTTCAATTATCTAAGAATGATAAATGTCTGATTCAGTACTTTAGACTGCATTATTTCTTTACTCATTCACTGAGCGAGTAGGCTCACCCCTCTACTCAAAAGTTTTAGGGAAACCATGGGGATTGAAGATATCATTGCATCAAAGTAGATCTGGCACAAGAATTAAGTCTGAGTATAGTTAAGTTCAGTTGGTCCTTGTCACTCTAGGTCCTTGTAAATAAATATGAGACAGTTGTAAATGATGATGTATAACATTATTCCTCTTTTAGCAATATATGCAAATTAGCAAGTTTTATGTATTTAAAAGTATGAGAAACATAATGAATGTTTATACATGCATTTTTACTGTTGAAATCAGATTAGAGAAATCAATGTTTAGATTCTCTTGTAAAGTTATTTTATGTGATTGCGTGTGAGAAACAAAATGAAGAAAGAAAAAAAAAGGTTAAGGGTGATCTTTGTATTTCGTTAAATCCTTAATTTATGCCCTAATCTCATGATTAGTGGTAATTGTGAGATCAGGGTGTAACAACTTGGTATCAAAGCATAGGTTGAGTTGTCAGGGACCATTAAGTTATTAAGTTAGAGTCATAAGTGTGGCAGATAGGAGATGTTATGATGTTAGCTCTAGGGATTTGAGTATTTGGATATCCTGGCCCGGTATCTGAGTACTTGGATAAACCAGTATCAAGCTACTCTATCTATTCTTTCATGTATACCCTGTCCAGGTATACAGTGGAAGGATGGTCTAGAGAGGAACCCTAGAAATATTAGGGATAGAAACAATATAAGTCACATGAATTAAGAACATAAATATAAAATGAGAAAGAACTTTCATTTCATATTGTTGTTTTATTGGAGATGAATAGAAAAGCTCTTATATGTTTGAATTTAGATATTTAGTATTTTGAAATATATATGGGTCTTGAAGATTTGTTGTACACTATGCAATTGTAGCATTTATTGATTACATTATTTGTATCAAGTAGACTAGAAATGATCTTTGAATGATCCTTCCTAAGTGGATAAGTTTTCTTCCACACATTTGAGATGAATATGAGTTGAGTAATCATGAGTAGCTCTTGGCTTTAGGACTGCAGGTTCGGCCTGGTCTGGCTGGCAGGATGCATTACTGGGATCTAATGACTCCTATTAGTAACATAACAAGAGTAAATTCTGGATAGATTAGATCCAATTCTAGCATGAATGTATATACTCTAAGATTTTGAAGTATATGGGAAAGATTGGGATAACTAAGAATCAGTTGGAACTGATATCTGAGATCCAACTTTGGGGGCTCATATGAGAGACCCTTAATTGGGAATAAAGGAACACAACATAAGGTTCAGATTAAATTTAATTATTAGTATTATATGAACTCTAAATATGAAATATGGAAAAGATATGAGAAAAGTATGTAAGGGGCCAAGCTAGTAAGAATCAATCATGAGGAATGGGTTATATAACCGAGTACAAAGTTTTTATGTACTCCAAGCAAAGGGAAAATAGAAGAAAAAAGCTAAGTATACAATAAGTACATAGAGGTGAAGAGTCTTCAGAAGAGTTAAAGTGAAGAGAACTAGATGAGCATGTAAACCATAAAACTAGGATAAGAAACTTTGTTGAAACAAAGAGAAATGTTGGAAATAATGAGCTTGATTAAGGAATGTGGGTTATGATATAATTGAGAGCATGGAACGTATACCTTCATTTATAAGTTTAATACATTCATCCTTACTGCCTTTGGATTCTAAGTCTCTATAGAACAACAAACTAGTTTCTAAAGGAATAACAAAAGTGTAGATAAATAAATGAATAAGTCATACAAAGGTAAACTATATTCAGGAAGGAAAAACTTGATTTAAAGAGAAGCTAAGTTTGACCCATGCATAAGTTGTTTGGTTTAAAATGAAGTATATGTAATGTATTAAACATGATGTGAAACTAGTAGAGAGATTATTGATTTAGAATTTCAACTTCACATTAGTAAAATGATAAAAAGAAATATGTGCAACATGGTATACATTATCATACGCATGAATAAGCAACATGATCATAAGAGAAAAGTAGAAGTTAAAGATGACAGGTGGAAGAGTAGTATATGGTAAGAGGAATATGGAAAGTAATGAAGAGTTTGAAGCATGATGGAGTAATATAGATTATAAAAGAAAGAGATTGCGACATTCAAGCAAGTGTTAAATAGTCAAGTATCCTTGTTGATAGTAATTAAACCTACATATGAGAAATGTAATAAGGGAATGTTTGAAGATAATAATTCTAAGTCTCATAATTATCTTCTCTTTCATATCTTCCATAATGAGAGCAATGTGGGACAAAGTGATAAGAAAATGAATCATATATGATGTAAAACCACCGTGTTAGAGACATCTAGTAGATGTAATAATGACACACAATATGATGATGAAACCCTAGCACGGTAAATTGAGAATGTAATATATCTGAATGGCCAAGTAAGAGAAAGGAAATTCAATTGATAAGATAAGGAAGACTTTAGTAAAACTTGTGAGATCCAAAGTTTGAATTTCAAATTAAGGGAGCAAAGTCACATCACAATAACGTCATGCTACTGATAAAGACCAAACCCTAGAATGTTTAGAGTTCTAGTAGTTCAAGGGATGTCACTACTGATTTGACCTTGAATACTAGCATCTCTATAAAATAAGATTATGAGATTTGTACTATGAGAAGTAAACTAGCACTAATAGTAATCCAGGGTTTAAAGGTAGCTAATCAGAAAGGTAGATAAACAATATGGAAATGATTTGGAGCAAAGAGTAAGATATAAATTTGAAATGTAACAAGTGTGATTTGAACAAAAGGAGAAATACAATATGAGTGAAGTGTGATATGAGATAAATTCTTATAGTGATAGCAAGAATGATGAATAATCTATTTGTACCTTGTATGTTTCAATTTTAGGGATTTTAATCTAAATGATTAAAACAAGAAGGATAAGTAGAAAAAAGTAAGTAGTAATGAATGAGGAGAGAGATAAGAGAAAAAAATGTCTTTTGGTAATATGTGAATTTTTTTTTGAAGTGTAATTTGTTGAAGGTATAATGAGGGATGTAAATTAGTTCTACGTATGATTTCAATGTACATGTCCAAGCAATAAGTTAATTTGAAGTGTCTGATAGTTGTAGTCATTCATACAAGTAATCCATCTTAGTATTGTACAATTGCGGTATGGTGATATGGGTTGAATGATGATGGAACAAATGGAGGGATACCCTGAATAAGGTAGTCTTACCTATTCACTCATATGAATAGAAGGGATGATTACCATATTATATTGATATGTAACCCTAATGAGGTATAGCTTGTTATACCTAGATTTAATATAACTAAGTGTTGGTAATTGGGTATGAATATTCCTTCAATGACTAATACAATCATTGAATACTCTGTTACTATTATTTAAAACCCTAGTTTGCTATAACCTGATGGTTACGCCTTGAATTATGTTTGGGTTCATACTTGAGAGTAGTATGGAATGTGATGGTAATGCTTCACCTAATGCATCCATGATTCAATGAGTATGTCGTGAGTAGTATTGTACAATTGATGTTGAATCTAGTCTTCCAACTCAAGACTATTTTGCTATTTGAGTAGCAAAATAGTAATATTCAAAAAAACATGGTGAACTCTTTTGTGACTCAGAGGTAATATATAACAATAGTACAATATTGAGCCGTATGAATTGAGATGGTTGGATAATATTATCAATATTGAGGTAACACCTCAAGAGTATGAAAATATTGAAATGGTTACTTCTCTATCTACTCTATGATTGATTGTGGCATAGAGAATTTGTTTGTTATCATTTAGAACTATTTTAACATGTTGTGATTAGAAAAGAAATAAAGGACTTAATGTTGAAAACTACATTCAAGTATAAAATACAAGAATGTAATGACATGTAAGATTTCAGAAGCTTAAAATAAACTTTGAATATACTTTATTTTTTTATTTATGTTTCGGGGACGAAACATGTTAAGGGGGTGAGAATTGTAATTACCACATTTGTGCTTAATTGGTAAACTAGGGTTTACCTGAATGATTACATGCTTGATTAGATTGAACATCATTTAGACTTGATTAATGATAGTAGATCAATTGTGATGTTTCAAACCTAAGAATAAACTCTAACTATGATTTTAGTTTGAATAATTAGGGTTTGAGAAATGTAAACCCTAATCGACAAAAATTATGGTTTTGATAGTTCATGAATATGGAATTTGATCAGGATAGGAGTGTGGTAAATGATGTTTCATATTTTCTAAAAATTTTGTATTTAATTGAATTTTGGATATGATATGGATAACTCAATCATGCATATTGGAAAAAAAATTCAGAATATTTGAGTGTTCCTTGAATGTGGTTCTCGGTCGAACTATACTTCGACCAAAATGCTGACAGAGTGCTTTTTAGTAGTGTAGTGTTTTATTTTTATTTATTTATTGGTAACTCCAAATGATATGAAATTTTAACTGGAGATTCGTAACTCAATCATAAACAAAATGTCAAATTTTCATAATTTTTGGATGCATTAAATCCTTAGCAGTAGATGAATTACAGTAATATTTTTATGATAGAAAATTCAAATGAAATAAGAGAAAGTATAGTGAGGGGTCAATGTGCAATTGACCCAAGTAGTTCAATTGCTCTATATGGTCAACCTAACACAAAAGGAGCTCTCATAATTTGTGATTCAAACCAGAGAAATGAAATCCTAGAGAGAGAGGGAGAGTTAGGGTTTGAGATGAGAAATTGATGGAGATGCTGACCTAGGGTTTAGCGGTCCGAGGAATGATGAAATCATGTAAGTTTAGCTTCTTTGGATATAGTTTCATGGTGAATCTTCTCTCAGATGTCAAGATTCTGTCCCTCCCCTTATTGGATTTGAAATCATATCAAATCAAGTCCTTTTCTCACTCTTTCTCTCCTAATCTTCAATTCAAGTTTCCGAGTTGAAAGGAAGAAGAAAGTAGCGATTGCTAGGGATTTGATATGAGATCGAGATTTTCAGATATGGGATACATTTTTAAGCTGTTTTACAGCTTAGGGTGAGAGGTTAAAATAATATTTTAGTCAATTGTACTGAATTAGATGGTATTAATTCATATTCTCGATTTCTCCCTAGATGATAATAAATGAAAAGAATTGTTCTTGAATTTAGTTTATAGAATACTTCAATTCATGTTCCAACTATGATTTGAAAACGTTTATATGATGACATAGATATAGATATCCATGTATCTTGAATACTACAAAATTAAGGAGTTTATTGAGAATCTTATGAAGATATAAATTTTCAAGTTATTCGGGTGCTTAAACAACATTATAGCAGAAATTCAGATTTATGCATATATGATCTTATTTATGTTCCTAGTGCATATAATTCTACATGTTTGATCTCTTTAATTTGATATATGGACAAATAAAGTTTCTAATTTTCACAATACATATCCTGTGAATAGCAAGTAATCAAGGATGGAAACCCAATCTAGTATGCTTTTACAAGTATACATATATAATTTAGTAGTAAATGGCTAATTGAAATGATTCATGTGATATTGTGGGATTTTATCAGAATATTATCTTATATGCATACACACTTTGTTTATGAGTTTTGGATTTTCTAACACAAATACTTTTCATGAAATGCATATGTTGTTATGCTATTACAAGTGGAGAGATATGACATGCCCTAGATAGGTATGTTTTCGATGCCATGCATAAATGTGAGAAATGTTGAATGAGAACATTTATATTAGTAGACATGATATATGTTTGAAAACATGAGAAGTGATATATGTGCATGAGTAAGGAGAAACCCTAAGAAAGGGGTAAACAATATGTTAAGCATTTAGTTCAGTATCATCAGTGATTTCAATTTAATAGTCTGGGTAGTCATTAATATACAGAGTTAAAAGAGATCAGTCTAAGAGAAAGATATAATCAAAGTTACAGTAATAATAGTAGCCCTGAAAACCATAGATTCCCTATGAGAGGTATGCACCGTAGGGATGAAACGACCTAACCCTGGCAGTGTCCAGTATACAGGGGTCAGATCATACTAACAGGTGGTACGGGGGACGAAGCCCTAGTGGAAGTCTCCTTAAATACAGAAAGTAGTGTCCAACATTAACCAGGGATCCTGGTGGCACTAGAGTACAGAAAAGCCAATAGGTGGCTTCACTCTCTACCTGTGTGCTCAGGTTAGAGGAGGAGTCCAGTTTTTACGGCATAATAGGTGTGCTGAGGCTAGAGAGACATTTTCCTGTTGCAGACCAGTGATGTTGTTAGGCTTAACAATCCTAGGGTGCCAGCTAAGTCTTGTACAGTGAGATCGTAGTTCATTACGAGTCTTCATATCTAGAGTACACTGCATATGATCAGGGATACGCTAAAATATGATAATATAAGTTTAAAGGGGTTCTTATAAGTAAGAAGAGGTAAGTAAGATTTGATTTCAATTTCACAACAGTTGTTCTTTAAATGTAATATTGAATATAGTGAGGATTATATTTCTATACTTGTTTATTTCTAATAATGTAGGCTTCAATGTTATTAGTAAGTTTTTTTTTATATCTAGTCTTTTAAATTTGAAAATTATATCTTGTTTTATTTTAGTTATCAAAGAATGATAAATGTTTGATTCAGAAATTTAGACAACATTATTTCTTTACTCATTCACTGAGTGAGTAGGCTCACCCCTCTACTCACACTTTTTAGGTAAACCATGGAGATTGAAGATATCATTGCATCAGAGTAGATCTACCACAAGAATCAAGTCTGAGTATAGTTAAGTTCAGTCGGTCCTTGTCACTCTAGGTCCTTCTAAAGAAATATGAGAGAGTTGTAAATAATGATGTATAACATTATTCCTCTTTTAGCAATATATGTGAATCAACAAGTTTTATGTGTTTAAAAGTATGAGAAACATAATGAATGTTTATACATGCATTTTTACTTTTAAAATCAGATTAGAGAAATCAATGTTTAGATTTTATTGTAAAGTTAGTTTATGTGATTGCATGTGAGAAACAAAATGAAGAAAGAAAAAAAAGGGTTAAGGGTGATCTTTGTATTACGTTAAATCCTCAATTTATGCCCTAATCTCATGATTAGTGGTAATTGTGAGATTAGGGTGTAACAACTTGGTATCATAGCGTAGGTTGAGTTGTCAGGGACCATTAAGTTAGTAAGTTAGAGTCATAAGTGTGGCAGATAGGAGATGTTATGATGTTAGCTCTGGGGTTTGAGTATTTGGATATCCTAGCCCGGTATCTGAGTACTTGGATCAACCAGTATCAAGCTACTCTATCTATTCTTTCATGTATACCCTTTCCAGGTATACAGTGGAAGGATGGTCTAGAGAGGAACCCAAGAAATATTAGGGTTAGATAAGTAACATGAATTAAGAGAATAAATATAAAATGAGATAGAACTTTCATTTCATATTGTTGTTTTAATTAGAGATGAATAGAAAATCTCTTATATGTTTGAATTCAGATATTTAGTATTTTGAAATATATATGGGTCTTTAAGATTTGTTGTACACTATGCAGTTATAGCATTTATTGATTACATTCTTTGTATCAATTAGACTAGAAGTTATCTTTGAATGAGCTTTCCTAGGTGGATAAGTTTTCTTCCACAGATTTGAGATGAATAGGAGTTGAGTAATCCTAAGTAGCTCTTGGCTTCAGGACTACAGGTTCAGTTTGGTCCGACTGGTAGGATGCATTACTGGGATCTAATGACTCCTATTAGTAACATAACAAGAATAAATTTTGGATAGATTATATCCAAATTCTAGTATGAATGTATATACTCTAAGATTTTGAAGTAAAAGGGTAACACTGGGATAACTAAGAATCAGTTGGAACTGATATCTGAGATCCAACATTGGGGCCTCATATGACAAACCCTTAATTGGGAATAAAAGAACATGACATAACATTCAGATTAAATTTAATTATTAGTATTATACGAACTCTAAATATGAAATATGGAAAAGACATGAGAAAAGTATGTAAGGGGACAAGATAGTAAGAATAAATCATGAGGAATGGATTATATAACCGAGTACAATGTTTTTAAGTACTCCAAGAAAAGGGAAAATAGAAGAAAAGAGATAAGTATACAATTAGTACATAGAGATGAAGAGTCTTCAGAAGAGTTAAAGTGAAGAGAACTAGATGAGCATGTAAATCATAAAACTAGGATAAGAAACTTAGCTGAAACAAAGAGAACTGTTGGAAATAATGAGCTTGATTAAGGAATTAGGGTTATGAAATAATTAAGAGCATGGAATGTATACCTTCATTAATAAGTTTAATACATTCATCCTTACTACCTTTGGATTCTAAGTCTCTATAGAACAACAAACTAGTTTCTAAAAGAAGAATAAAATTGTAGATAAATAAATGAATAAGTCATACAAAGGTAGACAATATTCAGGAAGGAAAAACTTGATTGAAAGAGAAACTAAGTTTGACCCATGCATGAGCTATTTGGTTTAAAATGAAGGATATGTAATGTATTAAACATGATGTGAAACTAGTAGAGAGATTATTGATTTAGAATTTCAACTTCACATGCATTAGTAAAATGATAATAAGAAATATGTGCAACATGGTATACATGATCGTACACATGAATAAGCAACATGATCATAAGAGAAAAGTAGAAGTTAAAGATGATAGGTGGAAGAGTAGTATATGGTAAGAGGATTGTGGAAAGTAATGAAGGGTTTGATGCATGATGGAATAATATAGATTCTAAAAGAAACATATTGTGACATTCAAGCAAGTGCTAAATAGTCAAGTATCCTTGTTGATACTAATTAAACCTACATACGAGAAATGTAATAATGGAATGTTTGAAGAGAAGAATGCTAAGTCTCATAATTGTCTTCTCTTTAATATCTTCCTTAATGAGAACAATGTGGGATGAAGTGATAAGAAAATAAATCATATATGATGCATAACCACCATGTTAGAGACATCTAGTGAATGTAATAATGACACACAATATGATGATGAAACCCTAGTATGGTAAATTCAGAATGTAATCTATCTGAATGGCCAAGTGAGTGAAAGGAAATTTAATTGATAAGATAAGGAATACTTTAGTAAAACTTGTGAGATCCAAAGTTTGAATTTCAAATTAAGGGAGCAAAATCACATCACAATAACGTCATGCTACTGATAAGGACCAAATCCTAGAATGTTTAGAGTTGTAGTTGTTCAAGGGATGTCACTACTGATTTGACCTTGAATACTAGCATCTCTATAAAAAATGATTATGAGATTTGCACTATGAGAAGTAAACAAGCACTGAGAGTAATCTAGGGTTTAAAGGTAGCTAATCTGAAAGGTAGATAAACAATATGGAAATGATTTGGAGAAAAGAGTAAGATATAAATTTGAAATGTAACAAGTGTGATTTGAACAAAAGGAGAAATACACTATGATTGAAGTGCGATATGAGATAAATTCTTGCAGTGATAGCAAAAATGATGAATAATCTATTTGTACCTTGTATGTTTTAATTTTAGGGATGTTTAATCTACATGATTAAAATGAGAAGGATAAGTAGCAAAAAAGTAAGTAGTAATGAATGAGGAGAGAGATAAGAGAAAACAATGGCTTTTGGTAATATGTGAATTTTTTTTTCGAAGTGTAATTTGTTGAAGGTATGATGAGGGATGTAAATTAGTTCTACGTATGATTTCAGTGTACATGTGCAAGCAATATGTAAATTTCAGGTGTCTGATAGTTGTAGTGATTCATACTAGTAATCCATCTTAGTATTGTACAATTTTGGTATGGTGATATGGGTTGAATGATGATGGAACAAATGGAGGGTTACCCTGAATAAGGTAGTCTTACCTATTCACTCATATGAATAGATAGGATGATAACCATATTATATTGATATGTAACCCTAATGAGGTATAGCTTGTTATACCTTGCTTTAATATAACTAAGTGATGGTAATTGGGTATGAATAGTCCTTCAATGACTAATACAATCATTGAGTACTGTGTTACTATTATTTAAACCCTAGTATGCTATAACCCGATGGTTACACCTTGAATTATGTGTGGGTTCTTACTTGAGAATAGTATGGAATGTGATGGTAATACTTCACCTTATGCATCAATGATTCAATGAGGATGTCATGAGTAGTATTGTATAATTGTTGTTGAATCTAGTCTTCCAACTCAATACTATTTTGCTATTTGAGTATCACAATAGTAATATTCAAAACAACATGGTGAACTCTCTTTTGTGACTCAGAGGTGATATAAAACAATAGTACAATATTGAGCCGTATGAATTGAGATGGTTGGATCAGATTATCAATGTTGAGATAACACCTCAAGAGTATGAAAATATTGAAATGGTTACTTATCTATCTACTCTATGATTGATTGTGGCATAGAGAATTTGTTTGTTATCATTTAGAACTATTTTAACTTGTTGTGATTAGAAAAGAAATAAAGGACTTAATGTTGAAAACTACATTCAAGTATAAAATACAAGAATGTAATGACATGTAAGATTTCAGAAGCTTAAAATAAACTTTTAATATACTTTATTTGTGTATTTATGTTTCGGGGACGAAACATTTTAAGGGGGTGAGAATTGTAATTACCACATTTGTGCTTAATTGGTAAACTAGGGTTTACCTGAATGATTACATGCTTGATTAGATTGAACATCATTTAGACTTGATTAATGATAGTAGATCAATTGTGATGTTTCAAACCTAATAATAAACTCTAACTATGATTTTAGTTTGAAGAATTAGGGTTTGAGAAATGTAAACCCTAATTGGCAAAAATTAGGGTTTTGATAGTTCATGAATATGGAATTTGATCAGGATAGGAGTGTGGTAAATGATGTTTCATATTTTCTAAAAATTTGTATTTAATTGAATTTTGGATATGATATGTATAACTCAATCAAGCATATTGGAAAAAAAATCAGAATATTTGAGTGTTCTTTGAATGTGGTTCTCAGTCGAACTATACTTCGACCAAAATGCTGACAGAGTGCTTTTTAGTAGTGTAGTGTTTTATTTTTATTTATTTATTGATAACTCCAAATGATATGAAATTTTAACTAGAGATTTGTAACTCAATCATAAACAAAATGTAAAATTTTCATAATTTTCGGATGCATTTAATCCTTAGCAGTAGATGAATTACAGTAATATTTTTATGATAGAAAATTCAGCTGAAATAAGAGAAAGTATAGTGAGGGGTCAATGTGTAATTGACCCAAGTAGTTCAATTGCTCTATATGGTCAACCTAACACACAAGGAGATCTCATCATTTGTGATTCAAACCAGAGAAACGAAATCCTAGAGAGAGAGGGAGAGTTAGGGTTTGAGATGGGAAATTGATGGAGATGTTGACCTAGGGTTTTGCGGTCTGAGGAATGATGAAATCATGTAAGTTTAGCTTCTTTGGATATAGTTTCATGGTGAATCTTCTCTCAGATGTCAAGATTTTGTCCCTCCCCTTATTGGATTTGAAATCATATCAAATCAACTCCTTTTCTCACTCTTTCTCTCCTAATCTTCAATTCAAGTTTCTGAGTTGAAAGGAAGAAGAAAGTAGTGATTGCTAGGGATTTGATATGAGATCGAGATTTTCATATATGGGATACATTTTTAATGATAGTAGATCAATTGTGATGTTTCAAACCTAAGTAGAAACTCTAACTATGATTTTAGTTTGAAGAATTAGGGTTTGAGAAATGTAAACCCTAATCGGCAAAAATTAGGGTTTTGATAGTACATGAATATGGAATTTGATCAGGATAGCAGTGTGGTAAATGATTTTTCATATTTTCTAAATTTTTTTATTTATTTGAATTTAGGATATGATATGGATAACTCAATCATGCATATTGTAGAAAAATTTTAGAATATTTGAATGTTCTTTGAATGTGGTTCTCTGTCGAACTATACTTTGACCAAAATGCTGATAGAGTGCTTTTCAGCAGTGTAGTGTTTTATTTTTAATAACTTATTGGTAACTCCAAGTGCTCTGAAATTTTATCTGGAAATCTGAAACTCAATCATAAATGACATGTAAAATTTTGATAATTTTTGGATGCGTTTTGACCTTATCAGTAGATGAATTACAATAATATTTGATTAATGATAGTAGATCAATTGTGATGTTTCAAACCTAAGTAGAAACTCTAACTATGATTTTAGTTTGAAGAATTAGGGTTTGAGAAATGTAAACCCTAATCGGAAAAAATTAGGGTTTTGATAGTACATGAATATGGAATTTGATCAGGATAGCAGTGTGGTAAATGATTTTCATATTTTCTAAAAATGTTTTATTTATTTGAATTTTGGATATGATATGGATAACTCAATCATGCATATTGTAGAAAAATTTCAGAATATTTGAATGTTCTTTGAATGTGGTTCTCTGTCGAACTATACTTTGACCAAAATGTTGATAGAGTGCTTTTCAACAGTGTAGTATTTTATTTTTAATAACTTATTGGTAACTCCAAGTGCTCTGAAATTTTATCTGGAGATCTGAAACTCAATCATAAACGATATGTAAAATTTTGATAATTTTTGGATGCATTTAGACCTTCTCAGTAGATGAATTACAGAAATATTGTTATGAAAGAAAATTCAACTAAAATAAGAGAAAGTACAGTGAGGGGTCAATGTGCAATTGACCCAAGCAGCTGAATTGCTCTATATGGTCAACCTAACACACAAGGATCCCTCATAATTCGTGATTCAAACAAGAGAAACGAAATCCTAGAGAGAAAGGGAGAGTTAGGGTTTAAGAGGAGAAATTGATGGAGATGCTAACCTAGGGTTTTGCAGTCTGAGAAATGATGAAATTATGTAAGTTTAGCTTCTTTGGATATAGTTTCATGGTGAATCTTCGCTATGATGTCAAGCTTCCATAGCTCCACTGATTGGATTCAAAATCATATCAAATCAAGTCCTTTTCTCACTTTTTCTCTCCTAATCTTCAATTCTAGGGTTTCTGAGTTGAAAGGAAGAAGAAAGTGGTGATTGCTAGGGATTTGATATGAGATCGAGATTTTCAGATATGGGATACATTTTTAAGCTTTTTTATAGCTTAGGGTGAGTGGGTAAAAGAATATTTTAGTCAGTTGTACTCAATTAATGGTTTTAATTCATATTCTCGATTTCTCCCTAGATGGCAATAAATGAAAAGAACTGTTCTTGAATTCAATTTATAGAATACTTCAATTCATGTTCCAACTATGATATGAAAATGTTTATATGATGACATGGATATACATGTCCATGTATATTGAATACTACAGAATTAAGAAGTTTATTTAGAATCTGCTGAAGATCTGAATTTTCAAGTTATTCGGGTGCTTGAACAACATTATAGCTTAAATTCGGATTTCTGCTTATATGATCTTACTTATGTTCCTAGTGCATATAATTCTACATGTTTGATCTCTTTGATTTGATAAATGGACAAATAAAGTTTCTGATTTTCACAATACATATCCTGTGAATAGCAAGTAATCAAGGATGGAAACCCAATCTAGTACGCTTTTATAAGTATACATATCTAATTTAGTAGTAAATGGCTGATTGAAATGATTCATGTGATATTGTGTGATTTTATCTGAATATTATCTTATATTCATACATGCTTTGTTTATATGATTTGGATTTTCTAACTCAAATACTTGTCATGAAATGCATATGTTGTTATGCTATTGCAAGTGGAGAGATATGACATGCCCTAGATAGGTATGTTATTGATGCCATGCATAAATGTGAGAAATGTTGAATGAGAATATTTATATTAGTAGACATGATATATGTTTGAATACATGAGAAGTGCTATATGTGCATGAGTAAGGAGAAACCCTAAGAAAAGGGTAAACAATATGTTAAGCATTCAGTTCAGTATCATTATTGATTTCAATTCAATAGTCTGAGTAGGCATTAATATACAGAGTTAAAAGAGATCAGTCTAAGAGAAATATATAATCAAAGTTATAGTAATAATAGTAGCCCTAAACATCGTAGATTCCCTATGCCAGGTCTGCACCGTAGGGATAAAATGAGATAACCCTGGAAGTGTCCAATATACGGGGGTCGGATCGTACTAACAGGTGGTACAGAGGACAAAGCCCTAGTGGAAGTCTCCTTAAATACAGAATGTAGTGTCCATCATTAACCAGAGATCTTGGTGGCACTAGAGTACAGAAAAGCCAATAAGTGGCTTGACTCTCTGTCGGTATGCTCAGGTTAGAGGAGGAGTCCAATTTTTACGGCATAATAGGTGTGCCGAGGCTAGAGATCCATTTTCCTGTTGCATATCAGTGACATTGTCAGGCTTAATAATCCTGGGGTGTCAGTTAAGTATTGTACGGTGAGATCGTAGTTCACTATGAGTCTTCATATGTAGAGTATACTACATATGATCAGGGCATAAGCTAAAATATGATAATATAAGTTTAAAGGGTTTCTTATAAGTAAGAAGAGTTAAGAAAGATTTGATTTCAGTTTCATAGCAGTTGTTCTTTAAATGTATTATTGAATATAGTGAGGATTATATTTCCATACTTGTTTATTTCTAATAATGTAGGCTTCAATGTTATTAGTAAGTTTTTTTTATATCTAGTCTTTTAAATTTGAAAATTTTATCTTGTTTTATTTCAATTATCCAAGAATGATAAATGTCTGATTTAGTACTTTAGACTGCATTATTGCTTTACTCATTCACTGAGCGAGTAGGCTCACCCTTCTACTCAAAATTTTTAGGGAAACTGTGGGGATTGAAGTTATCATTGCATCATAGTAGATCTGCCACAAGAATTAAGTCTGAGTAAGTTAAGTTCAGTCGGTCCTTGTCACTCTAGGTCCTTGTAAAGAAATATGAGAGAGTTGTAAATGATGATGTATAACATTATTCCTCTTTTAGCAATATATGTGAATCAACAAGTTTTATGTGTTTAAAAGTATGAGAAACATAATGAATGTTTATACATGCATTTTTACCGTTGAAATTAGATTAGAGAAATCAATGTTTAGATTCTCTTGTAAAGTTAGTTTATGTGATTGCATGTGAGAAACAAAATGAAGAAAGAAAAAAAGGGTTAAGGGTGATCTTTGTATTATGTTAAATCCTCAATTTATGCCTTAATCTCATGATTAGTGGTAGTTGTGAGATCAGGGTGTAACACCCACCTCTATAGATAGTCCACACAGACTACTGGGAACTCTAGTCATTTTGAAGAATAGACTAGAAGGAGTTGTCCCCTTCTGTTGGTGTACTAGTCACCAACACACTCTCCCACAACCAGTTGCTTTTCTATAGTTGTCTTTCCCGCATTATTACTCCCTGGATGGGTAGAACTTGTTTGGGCTCTCTTGGTTACCAAAACTAGAGAGGACAACAACTTTGCTGAGTAACTGATGTTTTGAGTTGTGTCTTTTATGTGTTTAGAGAAGCCCCATGTACCCCTCTATTTATAGTAGAGGACAGGTTCAGGGTTCCTATTCTGTGCAGGAGTAGAAGGGTCTAGATTTTCCATGAATAATTTGCACTGTGGTAGGAAAACCGATCGTCTCACTAGTGATCGATCAGTTGGCATAGTGAACCGGTCAGTTCACTTAGTGAACCAGGTGGTTCACAAGCCAGACCTAATTGCAATTGACTTTCCTAATTCATTTCTAATTAATGCAAAGATTAATTCTTGTCCCAATCGAATTGAACAAGTGAAACGGGAAATTTTTCTCACGAATCGGGAAACCCAACACAAGCTCGTTTGGTCCAAGTGAATCGATCAATTCACTAGAGTGAACCGGTCATCCCACTGACCATGAGTCAATCGGTTCACCTAGTGAACCGTTCGGTTGGTGGTCCAAATTATGCAGAACTCAGTCAATTCAGCTCTATCAATCTGACACTCCAATCAGCTGGTTTAACACTTGAACTTGATGATTCTAAGTCAAATATATTGATTGAATGTTTGATTGAGTAACTAAACACTTTAGTAATCAATCCAAACATCATTCATGGAAAAACTCCTCTTCTAAGTGAATCCTATGTGTGTGACCCTATAAGTCCCATGTCATGTTGGTAGTGAATGTCCATAACTAGCTTATGACATCACAAGAAAAAATAGGTGCCTAGTCGCACGTCAGTGCTACCCAAGTAAATGGAAAGTTGGAGAACAACCTTCAACCTACAGTATGTGATTGGTGTTCCAGTGAATTTATAATTCCTTCATCTCTGATATCCTGAATGAACTCAAGGCATGGAGTTGTCATCTTTTCAACATTTAGTCATGTTTCTTGAACTAGAGTAGGCTGTCTGAGATATAAGTGAACTCAATATCATATATTGGTTCACATGTGCATGCACATGCTATTCTCAGTCTCACTTTAATAAGTGGCATGGATATCATACTCCCTTAGGAGGGACAAATCCCATTTCTATCACTCATAGTCTATCTCATGTTTCAAAGACACCCAATCATCACCTTTATAACAACCCATGTTTCAGGATAACATTTTATGATGCCAAAGTGTAACCAATCACGTTCGACGAGTGTAGTGATATCAAGTTTAAGAATCACAATCACCACCATCACTATGAGAGATGATTCTGACTACCATGTCATGGTTCCATGTGTCACTCTCATGGTGGGTCTCTCTGATACTCTGTTCTCTAATATGTATCTATGTGCTTGATTTGATATCATATATCATGACTAATGAGACACTGTCATCAACCAACACACACTCTAGTCTTGATGTGTCATTGTTGTCTATCAACCTTCCACAATGACACCCAACTAGGGACATAACAAGAATGTACATACTCTTAGCATCTGTATGATCTCATTGTTCAGGTCCTTAACCCGAAGACATACATTATTGAGTATTCTCATTCTTTAGACATTCATTCTTCTCCATCATTTATCTCATAATTGATTGAACTAGAATAAATTGGAAGCTTGCCTTTGATATTTATCAAATCAATCAGAACACATGCCAATCCAATCATCATATGATTGGCTCTCTGGGCATACATACCAACAATATAGATGATTCACTCATTAATAGGAGTGTCGAGGATTGATTCGGTAGCTTGGTGCAGACAAAATTCTGTCGGTGTCTTCTTTTGTGCGATAGTCTATCATGATGGCTTCGACAGGTTTTGAAGATCACCTTTTGATAGGTGAATGTTTGAATTGCTCGACAGGACTACTCGACATGTAGATGTTGAGGATTCTCACTGATGTGGTGATGATGTGTCTGTCGATCATGACTTTGACATTCTTTATTGATTACTTTGGAGGAAGGATCTTCTATCGACCATCCTTGTCAAATGCAACTTGAAGTTTATCGGGAAATTGTTTATACTTCATCATTTTCATTAGATTTTTACCGAATTCCTTTGAATATCAACAAAACTAAATTAGAACCTAACAAATATGTGAACCATAGTTAAATTGAGTAAAACCAATAATGTTAACACAAATTATAAGGATTTTCATTATGGAAATGACTATGAAAAGTAAATTAAACTGATGTTATCAACACCCCTAAACTTAGAATTTAGAGTGTCCTCAGGCTAAAATAATCTTTAATCGATCACGCAAGCAGAATCTAAAATTTACAGAAAATAATATTTATACAATCCTCTTAAAAAACTATTCATTTCTTCCTAAAATGATCTAACTTATCAAGATTACCAATTTTCCCAAAAGATTCTTTCTTTGATGTTGTTCTTAATTTTTTTGAGTCGTACTCTAGCCTCCGGTATATATGTCACTTTGCAAAGTAGCTTTCACTCTCTTCAAGGTATTATGTGGAATAGATAGTTAGGCAAAAGACTTGGGGATATTCCTTTCTTATTCTGAGTCATTCAAGTATAGGTCCATTTAAATAGACAAGTGATCCCTACATTCCAAACCAGATGGCTTTAGAGCAGTGATTGCACATACTAAGTATCACTACCCCGAATTTCAATTCCTTTAAGTGAACTCCATTGGAATTGAGGTAGTATTTGTAGAGACAAAAAAGAATCAACATATATGTGTTCATGAGCACAACAATACACCGTTCTAATATCTCTTCATCCTGGAACATCTGTCAGATTCTTTTAAACTCCTCACTCTTTTTGGGTTTTGATAAAAATTTTGGAAGAAGAAATGAGGTATCTCTTTCTTTGTTTTTGTGAAAACATACCTTTGACAAGATATGATTCTTTTTATATTACTCTTATATTTTTGTAAGAATCAATTGATAACATCTTGACGTTAAAATCAGAATAGAGGAAGAATTGATGCTTTGCTAAGAGGAAAATATAAAAGTAATATCAATAACGAAAAGATTCTCCTTGTGATATTTGTAATTTTGAGAAAAAATGTATAGTTTGAGAGCAAGCTAGTTTCTTTTTAGAGGGATTTTTCCATCATTTGCATCTTTATATACAAGAAAATTTGAATTTGGTGATGAAAATAAGGAGATTATGAAAAGAAATACTAAGGGAAAAGAAAGCAAAGTGTGTGATACTGTAGATACATATCTCACGGGATTACACCCCCCAAACTTACAACACACATTGTCCTCAGAGTGTGAAAAAGAAAGAAGAAGAAGAAATATAAACGCGTGAGATGCTCAATGAAGGTCAATTGTTGTTGATGGAGACTCAAGCAACATCACATCAAAGTTCCCTCAAAGTCAATGATAGTTATCATTATGAGCTTCTTCTACAACAACATGGAAGACTCCAATGGTGTACATCCAATGCAAGACATAGGAACCACAATCATTGGATAGAGGTTGTTGTTTAGGGCATCGATGCAATAATCGGAGAACCTTCCATCTTCTTGGTTCCTGAGAAGGATACTCACTTCCAAATTCTCGGATCAGTGGAACAAGTGGTTTTTTACACGCAACAATAATGCTTTTGTTCTTAGTGTGAACTAGAACATAATACTTACAGTCTTCACAGTCAAAAGAAGCATTATAACTATTATAAAGCACGACTTCTCTTTCATGAGAGAAGATAGTAAGTAAAGTCCAATGAGCATCGTGAAGTATAAGTATGAAAATATATAGAGGAATAGAATCCTAAAGATGATGAAGAACTAGGTTCTTTTCACCAGAATTTGTGCCTTTGCAAAGATCTTTGATAAGATCTAGGCCATCCATATAGACATCATAAACATTTGGTAGATAAGAGATTGATAAATGTAAGGAGTGGGACCTGAGAGGGGATCCACTCCCTACTAAAAAAATTTGAATAATAAAACATACATTCCAAACACACTCAAAGGTATGCTGAAATAGGTGCAACATTTTCATATATTCAATAAATGGTATTCAAAACAACCAAAGTGTAGCAGCGGAATAAAGAAAATGAAAATATTCAATTTTCACAAAAGATTACAAAAGTACATCATAATATCCCATAAGGGTTTACATGTATGATACAACATAAGGATCTAAGTAGAGGGAAGTCTAAACTACTTCAAATTTGTCTCCAAGCAACATCTCCAAGAGCTAGGTCCATGTTGGAAGTTATGCTCTCCTTGTTCATGTTCAACACCTCGATCTAAACCTGGGTGGTTGATAAAACACCTAATAAAAGGGATAGGAAAACAAAGTATGTCTCAACAAATGTATATAGGATATCAAGAAAAAGAAAAAATGTAAATAAAGGCTAGTTTTCATCATAAGATGAAGATTTCAAGAGTTTGATGCTATTTTTAAATAGATGCTTGTCATAAACAAATATAATAAAAGGGTTGCATGAATGATAATTATGACTACCTTAACTAAGTAGGGTTGAGGCACCTACTAGACCTCAACCTATAGGTGAGGGAGAATTAATACATTCCTAGTCACCTACACATATTTTTATGGGGGAAAATAAGGAATTCCCCAGGGCAAATTAATACATGTTGTATCTATGGGTGGTTATACATAAGTACCACTACTATATCTAAATAGTCCATAAAATAAACATGCTAGAAAAGAAATCATGGAAAGTAAAAGCATCATATTAATTAGAACATGGCAGTGGGGTACAAGACCCAAACAAAGAGAAATAATACTGATTTAGAGGCATATATAACAAAGAATTCAAGAATAGAATATTTAATGTTCATTTCATCCTCATTAGGGAATATAGGGTTTGGTTGCAATTATCCCAACATAGGGTGTAAGGAATGCATATACCTCTCTTACTAATATTAATTACTAACTTTCATGACTTTAATTGAGTCCAAGCTCATCTTTGCCTATTTTCAATGTATTAACATGTATTAGAGTACATAATGCACATTAATGTATAGAAACCTTAATTTTAGACCTTTTTAGAAAAACACATATTTAGACTCTTAAAACATAACCAATGATCTAATTATGTTCTCCGGATCAAGAAAACATATTTTTATGTTAATTTTGGAGTTATGATGATTAAGATGTAATCTCTATGGATTTATGCATTAAACTCATTTTCCAAAATCACCCTTCATCAAACCTTGAAATCAGACATTGAAAATATTTTTATTAGGTAGAATTTAATTTTTCAATTTCAAAACATATTTATTTGTCAAATTTGGATAAATATATTAAAAGATATGAATTTTTCAATTTAAACCAATCAGGAAATGACAAGTCAGAAATCTTCAAGAGCTGGGAAGAGTGAGAGAGAGAGGGAGAAAACACCATTGGACCCAAGTTTAGGGTTGGAGTTGCATAGGTAACCAAACTAGAGCTTCTAGAGAAGGTAAAATAGCAAGAAACCAAAACCCTATCATCGATTTTAAAATATAGAAGCATGAGTTTTAAGTATGTAGTAAGAAAAATATGAGAAGGGGGTTATAAAACTTGCCTCTAGGGAAGGTGTACATGTTCAAGAAGCAAGGTTCCTGAGATAGAGATGCTGGTTTCTCCAACAAAACTCCTCTCTTGAGAAACAAGCACCTTCTCCACTTTAGAGGTAAAAAACCCTAGAAAAAGAACAAGGAGATGAGGTGTTTAAGGGTTCTTAGTGGGGTTTCACAATGGAAGGCCATGGTTTTGACCTGGATGAAGATAAAAGGAAGGTGAAAATCATGAAAATAGGGAAGAAAAGTAGGAAACTTACTAGTTTTGGTCGAAATCACCAAGGAGCTTTAGAAACCCTAAGTAGAGAAAATTCAGAAGCTTAGGAACCTTCTTCACCAAGGTAAGCACCCTCTTTTACCTTGGGATAATAAATTCATGGCCAAACATAGTAGGAATGATGATATAAGCTAGAAGAAAGAGAATGGGAACAATATTTTTTGAGTTGGGAGGTGGAAAGGGGTAGATATAGCTTTATAAAGAAGGGGGCAAGCATGAGGTGTCTATGGGACTTTCCATGTGTCCTTAGCCTAGGGCTTCATGACCATGCAAGAGTACAGATCATAGGGGATTCTTGAATATCAAATATCAATTATAAAAGTAAATGGATACTTCTAGTCCATCCCCACAATCATCCAATCAAAGAAATAACCCCATTGGTTGATAACTTTTAAAGATAAGCTCATTTATAAAGAGGGCAATCCCTAAAATGCCTTTGGAGAGAAACATCTTCAAACCAAGGTGCAACTGGGTGCCCCATGGTTCAAAATCTCTATACTGGTAAGGGAATATTTAATGTTTATCATGCATGTGATAATTTGCAAAGAAAATCTCCCAATTGGGTAAATTGCATAAAAGTCCAAAATGTACCTAAAATTTTATAACTTGCACAAACAACATCCAAATCGAACCAAATTTGAAACTTAGGCTCATTTTATTATTTCAAAACATGTAAAAAAGTTATATTAAGGTTTATGACACCTAAACAAGGTCCTTAAATAGACTTCCACTGAGTTATTTGTGCATAAACCCTTTTATTGGTATAATTATAGAACAATTGTTCACTAAACCACTATAAATTTCACAATTTAAACAACAAGGTCAAAAAGGATAGAAAGGAAGGGAAAATCTTGGAAAAGGGCAATAAAGAGAATATATCCAAGTTTTGGTATGTTACATCACTCCACCCCTTGAAGAATATTTTGTCCTCGAAATCGCAAGAAAAGAAAGGAGGGTGAGTATGCAATATCTTATCTTTAACTCCCAGGTTATTTCCTTAAAATCATAAAACTTCTACTAAAACTTTCACTAACTCAAACTCCTTACTTTTTAACTTGGGAGTTCAAATTCTTTACAGGAAACTCATCATAGGCCTAGTTTTCATGGATCAGTAAGGGTTCAACTTTTATGATTTCTTTTTAACATTTTTGGATTATTAGCATTATATTGATTATGACATTACAACATCCTCATTATTATTTTAGGTGGGTCTCATTATATTCAAAAGAGTTATATTTCATTATTATGCTTGAAACCATATATATTTCTTATTGACCTCTTTATGAGTTTTAGCGCAATTAGAGTTTACTCAATTATTTCAATATGAATTATTATATCTGACCATTATCTTTAATAATTTGGTTTTATACTCCATTATCACCTTATTGAATTACATCAGATTATTTTTTATGAAATAAGACATTTTCTGCAATTTGTTACAATTAATCCAAATAATGTCACTTTAATCACTTATATCTATATTAAACATCGTCACATTGTCACATTAACTTTTTACTCACATTAAAATCATCATCAATCATTTTCTCAGATTTATTCAGTTTTTATGATTAATTATGCACTTTTATCTGAATCAATTACTTCTTATCCATATTGAAGTCATTATATGTATTTTAGTGATCAAGGTGGGACATATTACATATTAATGATTTGATTCACATACTAAGTAATGATTAGGTGATTAATTAGGTGTGTATTACACAACAAGGTGATATGCTTTTCATATCAATGACCTAATTAATTTATGATTAGGTGATTATATATCATTTATGTGTATTAAAGTATGTCATCTGATTATGACACCTAGTGTCACTAATGTATCAAGAATGTCATTAAGGATGTATAGGTTAAGGTTAGATGATTAAAACTTAGGATTTAGGTCAATATGATCATTATTCTTCATTTATACATTCTTAGTGTGCATTAAATACAAGATTAGGTTACAATTATATTGTTTATCATTTCATTAGGGTTTATTAGTCCAAGAAATGTTTAGCCTCATGTGTACCCACTATTATTATTATATGTGAGTTACTCATATTATGTGCATTAGATGTTCATTAGGGTTCAAACATGTGAACTATTCATTAGATGACCATTATATGTTCATTAGTATATAAACAAGCATGTCAGGTTATAACTACGACTTGTTTGGTCAAATCTAAGGATCCAAGAAAACTATCCTCCTAATCATGGAGTTGGGGCTTCTAGGGTCAGCACAACTAGATTTTGGTATGTTTCATGACTCCATCCCCTCAGAAAGGATTTTTTCCATGAAATCTAACTACCCAAATATCATCAAACCAACTATTGTCCACCCCTTAAAATGTTTGACCTACCAAGACAAACTAATCTAGAGGTAAAATGGTGAGTTTAACTAAACCATGTACAAGATCCATCACGCTTCCACTGCGCACTCTGATTGCTTACTAAACACCAAAATTCAAAGTCTAGGTTATCAAGGATAGACTATCCAAACGTGTGGTTCTAGGGGACATAAGGGAACTATATTGGGTATCCATCCATAAACAAGTCATTACACCTGAAAGATAAGGACAACATATTAGGTTCTCAAGAGTATCCAACTGAGGTGCCTAAGGTTACTACTATCAATAGGCATGCTATTTTAGACAATCAGTATCATCTCAGGCCAGGAAGGTATCATTGTTGGTATGTATGCCCATATAGCAAGTCATATGATGATTGTAATGGGATACTTTGTAAATGATTTGAATAATAATAAAGTCAATTTCCAATCTATATGTTTTAACTATTTCTGAGATGATAGTGTAACATGATAGATGTCTAAAGAATTGTTTTACTCGATGACATATGCTTTTAGGTCAAGGACCTAAATGATGAGATCATCCGGATGTTAAGAGTATGCATTCTTGTTTTTTCCCTAGTCAATTGTTGTTGTGGAAATAACCATAGACATCAATAATACTAAAGACTAGATTGTGTGTTGGTTGATGACAAAATCTCATCAGTCATGATATAGTGATATCAAACCAAGCACATAGGTACCTGTTAGAGAACAAAAGTATCAGACAGACCCACTGTGAGAGTGACACATGGAACCATGACTTGGTAGTCACAGTCAGCTCTCACAGTGATGGTGGTGAGTGTGATTCTTTGACCTAAAATCACTACACTCAACACATGTCATTGGGTACACTTTGACATCATCAAATGCAGTCCTAAAATATAGATTGTTATAAAGGTGATGATTGGGTGACTTTGGCACGTGGGGCTTTTGAGGGGTGAGTGATAGATATGGGATTTGTCCCTCCTGAGGGAGTTTGATGTCCATGGCCACTTGATGAGTAGGACTGAGAAAGGCATGTGCATGCATGTGTGAATCAATATGTGATATTGTTTTCACACATATCTCATCCAGTTTGCTCTGAGATCAAGGAAGTGAATGAACGTTGAAAGGATGATTGTTCCATGCCTTGAGTTCATTAGGGATATCAGTGATAAAGGAATTATACATTCATTGTAACACCAGTCATGGATAGTAGGATTGAAAGTTGTTCTCTAACTTTCCTTTTCACTTGGGTAGCACTGATGTGCAACTAGGCACCGCTCTTTGCTTGTGAAGTCATAAGTGTTATGGACTTTCACTACCAACGTGAAATGGGCTTGTAGGGTCACACACATAGGATTTAACCTAGAAGAGGAGTTTATCCATGAATGATGTTTAGATTGTTTACTAAATGTGTTTAGTAGTTCAATTAAACATTCAATCAATTGACTTGACTTAGAATCACCAAGTACAAGTGTTGGACTAACGGATTTGGGTGTCAGATTGATTGAGAACTGCATTGATTGATTTCTGCACAACCTGGACTGCCAACCCACCAGTTCAAGATGTTGAACTGATTGGCTCAGGGTCAAGTGAGACGACCGGTTCAAGTGTTGAACTGATTGATTCAGCTGGACCAAACGAGCCAATTTTGAAAGTTAGGTTCGTGAGAAAATATTTTTGTTTCACTTGTACAATTCGATTGGGACAAGTATTGATCTTTGGATTAATTGGAAACAAAAAGAGGAAAGTCAATTGGGAACTACCCTGGGAAGTGAAACGACTGGTACATGAATGAACTGATTGGTTCATCTCCCCAAATGACAGGTTCATGAGATGAATCGATCAGTTCAGTATCCAAATGATGGGTTCGTTTGTGAAACGACCGGTTCACTTGCCGTAGTGTATCAATTTGTGGAAATTTTTGACCCTTCTACTCCCGCTTTAGTCCCGCATTGCCCAGGGCTGAGAACCCTAACCCTGACCCCTCCTATATATAGAGGGGTATTGGGGGCTTCTCAAGAACAACTCAGAACATCAGTTGCTCTGCAAAGTTGTCCTCTATGGTTGTAGTAATTGAGAGAGCCCAAGAAAGTGCTACCCGACTAGGGAGGCACAATGAGGGAAAGACAACTGCAGGATGACAACTGGTGACGGGAGAGCATGTCGGTGACTAGTACGCTGATAGAAGGGGATGACACCTTCCAGTGTCCCATAGGACATGACTACTGGATTTCTCAGTGGTCCATGTGGACTACTACAGAGGCGGGATATTTCTGTCGCTCAGAGGACAGCCATCAATCTGTCAGTCCATGTGCAACCAGGAGCTGCACAGACACCATCCAAGACCGGAGGTGAATACCACACTAGCCATGAGGTAACATCTCTGAGCAAGCCTCGGGACAAGGTATGCCTCTACAAACCATCCTTTCTACCGTATAGATGCTGACAAGATCTCTTTGGGTTCTAAGTTTGGGGAGAAAATTTTTGTTTCTTCTGCCATCTCTGCCTCCCCTAAAACCCAACAATCATATGGATCCAAGAGTCCTCATAAACCAAGCTAGTGGTGTGAAGGAAAATCTTGCTAGCCCCCAAAACCTGATCCTTTGTAGACACCTTTACTTTCAATTTATTCCCTAAAAGATACATAATAGGATCATTACATTATGGTTAACTAAACATGTTTCCTGTGTGAAACTCTTATGATCCTAAATTAATCTTTCATAATCTCAAGTGTAGCATAGATCAATTATATGACAAACATGTCACTTAAAGAGGAACTATATGAGGAAAGGGATCTAATTACGGAAAAAAATTGAAAAAGTAAGATTTTGAATACCATGGGATCTGATACCATGTTGTAAGGAGTGGGAACCGAGAGGGGATCCACACCCTACTAAAAAAAATTGAATAATAAAAAATCAATTCCAAACACACTCAAAGGTATGTTGGAATAGGTGCAAAATTTTCAAATTTCAATAAAAGGTATTTAAAACAACCAAAGTGTAGTAAGGGAATTAAACAAATGACTATATTCAATTTTCACAAAAGGTTACAAAAGTGCATCATAATATCCCATAAGGGTTTACATGTATGATACAAAATAAGGATCTAAGTAGAGGGAAGTCTAAACTATTTCAAATCTATCTCCAAGAGCTAGGTCCATGTTGGAAGTTATGTTCTCCTTGGTCATGTTCAACACCTCGATCTAAACTTGGGTGGTTGGGAAAACACCCAGCAAAAGGGATTGGAAAACAAAGTATGTGTCAACAAATATGAATAGGATATCAAGGAAAAGAAAAAATGTAAATAAAGGCTACTTTCATCATAAGATGAAGATTTCAAGAGTATGAGGTTGTTTTTAAATTGATGCTTGTTATTAACAAAATATAATAAAAGGGTTGGATGCATGATAATTATGACTACCTTAATTAAGTAGGGTTGAAGCACCTACCAGACCTCAACCTATGGGTGATGGGAGAATTAATACATTCCTAGTCACCTACACATATTTTTATGGGGGAGAATTAGACATTCCCCAGGGTGAATTAATACATGCCATGTCTATGGGTGGTTGTACATAAGTACTACTACTATAGATAAATAGTCCATAAAATCAACATGCTAGAAAAGAAATCATGGCAAGTCAAAGCATCATATTAATTAGAACATGGCAGTGGGGTACAAGACCCAAACAAAGATAATCAATACTGATTTAGAGACATATATAACAAAGAATTCAAGAATAGAAGATTTAGGATCTATTTAAGCCTCATTAGGGAAATATAGGGTTTGGTTGCAATTATCCCAACATAGGGTGTAATTAATGGACATAACTCTCTTATTGATATCAATTATTAACTTTCACCACTTTAATTGAGTCCAAGTTCCTCTTTGCCTATTTTCAATGTATTAACATGTATTAGAGTACATAATGCACATTAATGTATAGAAACCTTAATTTTATACTTTTTAACAAAACTCAGATTTAGACTCTTAAAACATAATCAATGAACTTATTAAGTTCTCCTACTCAAGAACACATATTTTTATGTTAATTTTAGAGTTACGACGATTAATATGTAATCTTTATAGATTTTATGCATTAAATTCATTTTCCAAAAACCACCCATCATTAAAGTTCGAAATCAGATGTTGAGAATATTTTTATTAGATAGAGATTATTTTTCCCATTCCAAAACATATTTATTTGTCAAAATTGGATAGACAATTTAAAAAATATGAATTTTTAAATTTAAACCAATCAAGAAATGACAAGTCAGAAATCTTCAAGAGCTTGGAAGAGTGAGATAGAGAGAGAGGGAGAAAACACCATTGGACCCAAGATCAGGGTTGGAGTTGTATAGGTAATGAAACTAGAGCTGTTAGAGAAGGTAAAACAGCAAGAAACCAAAACCCTAGAAGAACATGGTAAATAGAGATGGAGATCATTGATTTTAAACATATAAGCATGAGTTTTAAGCAAGTAGTAAGAAATATAAGAGAAGGGGGTTATAAAACTTGCCTATAGGGAAGGTGTACATGTTCAAGCAGCAAGGTTCCAGAGATAGAGAGGCTAGCTTCTCCAACAAAACTCCTCTCTCGAGCAAGAAGCACCTTCTCCACTTTAGAGGTGAAAAACCCTAGCAAAAGAACATGGGGATGAGGTTTTTAAGGGTTCTAGGTGGGGTTTCAAATGCCATGGTTATGACCTAGAAGAATTTTTAAGGAAGATGAACAACATGAAAATAGGGAATGAAAGGAGGAAATTACTAGTTTTGATCAAAATCACTAAGAAGGAGCTTTAGAAACTCTAAATAGAGCAAATTCGGAACCCTAGGAGCCTTCTTCACCAAGGTAAGCACCCTCTTTTACCTTGGGATAGAAACTTCATGGACAAACATAGTAGTAATGATGATCTAAGCTAGAGTAAAGAGAAGGAGAATGAGAGTTTTTTAATTGGGAGGTGGGAAGGGGTAGATAAGGCTTTATAAAGAAAGGGACAAGCACAAGGTGTCTATGGGACTTTTCATGGTGTCCTTAGCTTAGGAATTCATGGCCACACAAGAGGAAAACTCATAGGGGCTTCTTGAATATCAATATTTGGTTCTAAAAGTCCATGGAGACTTCTAGGCCATCCCCACCATCCTCCAATCAAAGAAATAACCCCATTGGTTGATAACTTTTAAAGATAAGCTCATTTATAAACATGGTAATCCCTAAAATGCCTTTGGAGAGAAACACTTTCAAACCAAGGTGCAACTAGGTTCTCCATGGTTCAAAATATCGAGAAAGGTAAGGGAATATTTAAGGATTAAAATGCATGTGATAATTTGCAAAGAAATCCTCCCTATTGGGCAAATTGCATAAAAGTCCAAAATGTACCTAAAAATGCATAACTTGCACAAACAACATCCAAATTGAACCAAATTTGAAACTTAGGCTCATTTTATTATTTCAAAACACATAAAGTGTTAAATTAATGTTTAGAACACCTAAATAAGGTCCTTAAATAGACTTCCACTGAGGTATTTATGCATAAACCCTTTTATTGGTATAATTATAGAATAATTTCTCACCAAACCACTATAAATTTCACAATTTAAACATCAAGGCCAAAAAGGGTAGAATGGAAAGGAAAATCTTGGAAAAGGGCCATAAAGAGAATATGTCTAAGTTTTGGTATGTTATAATAAGTCACCATTAAGCTATGAGATAAGCATCCTTTAGGTTGAAGAGTCTTGAGGAGGTCATCTTTCATGACCAAAAGATCATCTCGACTAAAAATCACATGATTGCCACTGAGATGGAAACACTTCCTTAATATCATCAACTATGTATATGTGAGTTCACAACATGAGCTACAATCAAAGTTATCTAGACTGGGTTGTATGGTTGCAACCGGAACATAAAATGGGAATGGTTCAGGTTCATTTAAAAAGCCCATTATTGCAGAAGCCTCTCTTGATTTTGTAGTGGTTGTAACTATGGTAGGAGGATCAATGACTAGATATGATGGTGTTATCTATCGTTTTGCTTCTTCTCTTTGAAGAACATTGTGAAAGGGCTCCTTAGCATGTCATGCAATTAGCGGGTAAAGATCCCGTAAATTCTCAGGGAGTTCATGATCTTGAAATAAGCATCTATTGTGGATTACCTCCATTGCATAACGTCCATGAATAGAAGTGAACCCTTCTGGATCTAGGCTATAAATAGGTATTTTGTGATTGAGAGCTTCCATGACTCCTTGGATTATAAAGGCAACGTCGTTCTGGTTTGGGTTGTGTCGGTTGGATAATAGCACAATGACATAACTTGTCCAATTTGGTTGATAATAACTGACATCATGGACAAGCCTTTGAAGATGAATAGGAATGTGAGAAAGTTTTTCTAGTAGCATGATCTTTGAATCACATGTCAAATTTTTTTAATTCAACAACTTAAGTGTTTAACAAAGTTACTTGGTGTTTATTCAGATCAGTGACACAAAGCATCCATAATCTCCTCAAATGAAAAGGTAACAAGATAACTCTTGTTGGCTTTAACTCAATCCTATCCTTAAGGGTTAAAATGGTTGGAGCTTTCATACGCTTCTTAAATAAGTAGTCAGCTAAGGATGTTGTTACATTGTAATATGGCCTATCTTTATCACTGGGCATGACATCCTCAAGTATAGTCAATGCTAAGATGGTAAAAATCCTTTTTGTAACTTTGGTAGGTTTGCAAAATATATTTCAAAAATGGCCACCAAAAATGGGTGATTGAACTATTATTGTAAACAATATGGCTCCTGTCATGGTGATCATAAAGAATGTCATGTAATACAAAAATATCACAAATTTCTAATCCTTTCAAACAATCAGGACCAAGTCCACTCATTTTTAAAGAAATTTGAGGTGGAAAGGGCAGTAATGGTCTAGAAAGACTAGATCATATAAATAGGGAGGCACAACTGACAGAATGATGGAGATATCACCAACATCTTTAATAGAAGAAGCATTCTCATTATCTAGAAAGATTGTTAGCATCTGCTTTTAAATCTAGATTGGTGGTATATTGACCAATAGATATATCCTCCTTAGAGGTTTGGTGACTATGGAGGGAACATATTGGGCTTAAATTGGGCATAGCCTCATCCAATTTCTTCATCATGTCCTTTTTAAAAGAATCAATGGAGTATGGTGGAGAAGGAGGTGAAATATTCTCTGATGGGTGTGCAAGGATATTGTTAGACAGACTGACAATGGTTGTAGTGTCTATGGGAGGTAATCTAAGAGATTGCAACTGAGGTATGGATGGAGTGTTGTCTAATAGAGGTTTAGTTGTACCCATAATTGATACAAACACATGGGAGATAGATTCCTAAACGTATTCGACAAGCTATTCTGGTGAGCGAAAGCAAGCATCTACATTTGTAGTGTTTGGAATATACAAGTTTCCTTGAGAAGAATAAGAAGACGGGGAGTATGATGCTTCAACATAACGATCATGAAATTAACAACGTTGTTCATGTTAGAGAGCGTGTTGTTGTTCTCTATGCTTTTGATCATTTTCTCATCTTATGATATGTAGCACGATATGATTTTGAACAGTCAAGATTTTGTCAAGCTGACACTAAATACTTGTCATGTGGCATGGAATGTTGCCAAGATCACTAACTTTTTGATCTACATACTATATTTGTTTAGCTATGTCATGCACATCTTTATGAAGGTTAGGAATAATAGTCATAGTTGCAGTTGTTAGCTTAAAAATGGTGTCAAATGCCCCCCCCCAATTGTTTTAGGATATTCTTAACCATATGGGGATGAAGAATTACTCTCAGATAGTCAAGAATTATAAGGGATATCACTATGGTGATGACGTCATGATGAATTATCGACTACATTTTGTATCTTTCCTTTTGATGGAGAAAAAGGTTTGCTTTTTACAACAACTGTAGCTAGGATGGAGGTGGGCGTCTTTGAGGTGGTTAGGGGATCAACCATAAAGTCAGAGACATGCTTAGGTTATGACCGGAGTGCTTCCACACCATAATTGACTATTCTCTCTTGCTCATTCCCCTCTGATATCTTGGATAGAGGTTTCTCGAGAGATTTTGGCATGACAAGCTTGGGGTGGACTCGGCTAGATGATGCACCCTATTGTACTAGTTTGGTCTTGTGATATTTATTGATTAGTGCATTTATTTCATCCTTAGAATGTAGAAATTATTCCTTGTCGTAATCAGTCAATTCTGATAATGGAATGGAGATGTGGTCCTCGTGAACTGGTAGTGGTTGACATTATTACAGCATACCAGAATACCATAAGATGTCATATACCTTGTTGTGATGAAATTATCTCCATGTGTTTCCCTAAAATCCTTAGAAGGCAGGTAACTATAAGCTTGATATATAAGTCTAATGAGACCACCCATGTAGTATTCTTTTTGTGGAGAGGAACAAATAAGTAACCACTTGTCCATTAGAAGGTGACCAATATTGATAGGACGTCCTTCCATTATGTGAGATAGTACATATAGTTCTTCAAGATAGATGCTACATGTACTGACTTTGTAAAGAGAACATTGGCTACTATCTTGTGCATAATTATCCAGAATCTGAAATGTACAACATATGCTTTAGACTATTCAGATCGGTACTTCTTTTGTCTTGTCAATCGTGCCCAATGTTTAGAAGCTTGAAAGTTGGAATCTTCCTTTTTAAGAAATCACGTCGAAGCCCTACCAACTTCTTGTTCTTAGCCACAAAAGATTTTTTTCAAGATTTGATCAGTGAGAACATGATCAACATTGTTTATCCTAACTTCCAATTGATGAGGTGAGAGTTCTTCTATACAGGATATGAATTCCATTGTCTTTTCTACATATTCTTTGGGTTTGGTGAAGCGGAGACGAGCCAAGTTGGACTTGGTTAGTAGGTCTCAGACTCTTGCCACAATGTCGATCTGTTCAAGGTCAGTTGAAGAAATGAAGTGGGTAGGCTTGAAGACTCCACCTTTCATCACCTTGTATGCCTCCAAGTGGTAATTGTTGCAAGGCCTAAAGGATCCAAAGTAGAGAAGATCCAACTGTGACCCCTGAGGTGCATCAGATTCAAGCTAAGTGATCCTTTCTCCTTTGTCATCTTTATTAGAAGGTTGTTTGGGATGAGGCCGCTTTTCTCATTTCTTGGATGGACCTCCTATGGCTAAGACTGAATTTTCTTGTTGAGCCATCTCTATAAAACAAGAAAAGCATAGCATGACATTAGAATTTATTCAAAGTTGTTGAGTACTGCTTTCGATAAAATACTAAAGGTAGTGTCGAAAAGAAACCAAAAATACACCTATTTATACCCAGGGTCGACAAAGATTAAACACGTCCATAAAAACTAGAATAAGAGGGTTGACAACGCCATCGATCATGGTGATAGACAAATCTAATATATGTTATTTGGATTCAAGGCAAGGTCGATATTGATAAAGACGAATGCAATCAGGGGTTGATATCATGTCGACAAGAACCATCCTATAAGGCTGACACCGTTGTTGACCAAAAGGAGCATATACATGTCGAATGGTGGAGAGGGAAAGACAGGGGTCAATGTGATGGCTGAAAGTGTATCGATTGGGAATGTCGATAAGAGAGTCGATAGGCAGGTAATTAGAGAGTCAGAGCTTTGTAGTGATTATGATGCGGTAAGAACTTCTTATCATGGGTCTCTTATTTATAGCTAAGGGTTAGGTCATTGAAACATAATCAAGTACCTGGATATCATATCCAGGTCTATTGAGGTCAGTATCAACTTATATAGATAGACAATATTGTAATGTGGTTGATAGGTGTGTTGACTGGACAATCGATGCCCTAAACACACCTTGAGATTTCGATCATCCTTTATGAGGTCAGTCCAACTACCACTTGATAGACTATACTATCGATGAAAAGAATCGACATCCAGCAAGTGAGAGTTGATCAATCTATCAATCAATACAGACAATTCCTATGTCGACAGGGTGTTCAAAACTTAAGTAAGTTTGATAAAGAGGACCATAATTTAGGTTGATAGATCATGGTGAAGTGATTGTCATCCAATCATCATTTAGAAGAAAACATTTGTCCATATTGATTTAGATGTGACTTGTTTAAAAAGTTTTATGCGAGAAACAAAAACTGGTAAAAAAAATAAAACAATTCTAAAAGATAGAAAGGAAAAAACTTGGGTTTCCTCCCAAGTAGTGCTTGTTTATAATTAGTTAGCTTGACTCTTGGACATCTTATTCGTCTTCAGGGGCATCTGATAGTTCAAAATCTACTTTTTTATGGTGATAGTTTCATCTTCATAATATCTCTTTAATCAATGAACATTAACTAAGAAGGTGCCAAATTTCTCACTATGAATGTCCAACATGCTAGAGGGATTGATAGTGACCACAGTTAATGGACTAGACCAACAAGTTCAGAGTTTTCCTATAAAGAGACGAAGTGCTAAATTGAATAGAAGAACCTTGTCTCCTTCAAATATATTCTTCTGCTTGATGCAAAAATCATGCCAAATCTTTGTGTGTTCTTTGTAGATTTTAGTTTTCTCATAAGCATGTAGACAAAGTTCTTATAATTCTTGTAATTGTAAGAAATTCTTCTCTTTTACATGGTCAACATCCATATTTAGAGTCTTTATTGCCTAATAAGCCTCGCGTTCCAATTCCAGAGGAAGATGACATGACTTGCCATAAATGAGGTGGTAAGGGGTCATTCTGATAGGTGTCTTGTAAGCAGTTCGATATGCCTACAGAGCATCATCAAGTTTTGACGAACAATCCTTTTAGGATCTCCCTATTATTTTATCAAGAATATTCCTATTAGAGACTTCCACTTGGCTTGTAGTTTGAGGATGATATCAAGTAGAGATTTTATTTTTGACTATATACTTGTTTAGAAGAGCTTCAAAATATTTCTGTATGAAATGTGAACCACCACCTCTAATAACTATTCTAGGGACTCCAAATCTAGGAAATATTATTTTTGTGAAAAGATGCATTACTATTTTGGAGTCACAGGTTCATGATGGTATATCTTCCACCCATTTGGAAACATAATCAATAGCTACCAAAATATATATGTTGTCAGATGATGGTGGGAATGGTCCCACAAAATCAATCTACCGAACATCAAAGATTTTGACTTCAATCCATTTGGCCATTGGAATCTCGTTCCTTTTGTTGATATTCCCAGTGTGTTGACATGCATCACATTGTTTGGTATACGAGTGTGCATCCTTAAAGATAGTCAGCCAATAAAAACTGGAATTTAGGATTTTTTGTGTTGTCTTCTCAATACCCAAATGACCTCCATAAGGAGTTGTGTGATATCTTTCTAAGATAGAATGGCATTCATCATGATCTACACAATGACGATAGATGTTATCTACACATTTTATGAAAAAGAGTCGGTCATCCCAATCATAGTTCTTTATGTCAGAAAAGAACTTTTTCTTTTGATTATAAGTCATTCCAAGACGCAAAAGTTGACATGCGAGATAATTGCATAAACGACTTTCCATGGAGTAACTTGATCTAGAGAGTGAATAAGAAATATGGACTCGTCTTGATAGGACTCATGATATGAAGGGGATTGTATTCTTCGATCCTTATTCAAGAGAAATGATCTGCCCCATCATTGTCAGTCCACTACCCGGTTGCTTAGAGTGGTTCCAACTTTAGCAACTACTAAAGTTGTCAGTCCACTACCCGGTTGCTTACCCAACCGGAATTTTGAAAGTATTTATTTTATTACCTTCCCAAGGATTTATACAAAATACAATACTTTCCTTTACACCCTTTGAACAGCCTTCACTTGAAGTAGGTGCACCAACTTTGAGGTAGCCTTCTTGAAGTAACTCCAAGCTCCCCCTTAAAGTAGCCTTCCTCTCTAGAAGTAACCTCCCGTTGCACCAGCCTTCTGAAGTAGCTCAAAGTCACCTTCTTCACCAAGAAGATCTTCACCCTCTCCAATCAGCAGCCTCCAACCTAGGAGTAGCAAGGAGAGTACAAACGGTAATAGAGAACAAGAAAGAAAAAGGAAATTACAACTTTTCCTTTGTAGCCCAAGGCTTGATTTGCCTAGATCAAGTGTATAGATCTCCTAACCAAGTGTGTGGACTTGTGATTGCAGTGGGTAGGAGATACTAGCCTATAGGACACGAATTATGAGCTAAGGAAGGAAGTAGCCAATTATCACAAAGCTCAAATTTCTCACAAACAGATTGCTCAAAGTATGCTCAAGGATTTCTCAAGTGTAACAAGTGTGTTTGAGTGTCCTATGGCTTGTCCTATTTATAGGAATGGCCTAAGGATGCTTAAGGACGTTCTAGACAACTTCTAGGGGTTTCTAAGTGCTTAACTAGCCGTTAGGTACAAAGTTGTTGCTTTAACAACGGCTAATTAATTAATTCTGCAGTTGCTGTCAGAGACAATCTCGGTCGAGGAATGGTCGACCGAGACACCTACTCGGTCGAACTTTTGTCGACCGACAGGCACTCTGGAACAAGTGATTTGCAACATCTTTCTCCAACTGCCAACTAACTTGTCTGTTGTGTCTAACGGCTACTTTGGATCTTTCTCGGTCGAGAAGATTGTCGACCGAGAGTGTCTCGGTCGAGGAGTTTGTCGACCGAGATTGATCCTGTTTCAATGTTGCAATTTAGGCACTAATTATATGTATGAGTGTGCATATGTGATCCTATTTGAAGGGAATGACTTATCTAAATGTGGTGTTTAGCTAGGGAGAATCTAACGCTTGATTTACATGCAATCTAAATACTTGTACATTATATACTTGTACAAGCTTTTACATTTGATTACAATCATGAAAATAAAGCGATTTTATCAAATTGTTCTTCCAAGTCTTTGTTATCCACCACCTGAAATACTCAAATTGCACGTTAAAACCACAAGAATGAAATGTTTGTCATTATCAAAACAAAGGGATTAACATAATGTCCAATTTAGCCAACAATCTCCCCCTTTTTGAAGATGACAAACATTTCCTAAATATAAAATAAGGAAATATAAATCATATGAGTTTCATACCTGAAGTTTACCTTTTGTATCCAATCTTGTGTTTGCAAGTGGGTGCTGGCTGAGATATTATGAAACTCATTTTATTTTATGTTTTTGATTTTATATTATTTCTCCCCCTTTGTCATTTCAAAAAGATATCCAAGTTTAATATTTTATATTTCTTCTCCCCCTTAATTTTATACTATGCTCCCCCTTAGATAGATATTCTATTAGGAACATGGATTTAATATCATTTTTGTCTAATTTAGCCACAATTTGTTTCTCAATCATTTGCAAAGGATGTTAAGCCTTGAAATGATATGAGATCTTGTTAGGTTCATGGCATATGTATTGATTTCTCATCTATTTTGAAAGGGATGTTAAGCCCTGAAAATGAAATGAGAGTCCTTTAATCTCAGAGTTCATGAAAAAATGTCTCTAACCAAATGCAAGGGATGTTAATCCCGATTTGTTTAGAGAGTTCCTTATATCATTTTTATGAAATTCATAGATGTCTTCATAACCAAGAGTAAAAATACTAAGGTCGTAACAAGCTTCAAAATCTTTTTAATCAGATAATCAAATTTGTTTGTATGAGCTCCCCCTTAATCTTACCATTTAAAGCAATTTAAAGCTTCTAAGGTCACAGATGATTTTAAATTTTGATTTTGACCTTTATCAAAAGTATACTAAGATTAAGTACAATAAAATGATATCCGAATAAGCATTTTGTCAAAGCTTATTTTAGGTCGTCCTTGACTACGACCATAGCGCCCCTTGGCTAAATTTTATTTCAACCAAGAGGCAGAATCTGCAGATTTCACATGTGAAGTATAAATTTTGCAGGTACCTTAAAGAGATATCAATTAAATTACTTTGAATAAAACCTATTATGAATGATGTCCTTTTTACTATGAGTGCATAAATCAAGTCCTATTTCTGTTCATATTAATCATGTGATTCTTCATGAAAAGACATATATCCTTGAAGGCATGAATGATATCGCAATTTCTTATAGATACCAATTGAGAAATTCTTTATTTTATGTTTTGCAAACCTTAAAGTTCTTTTTCTAATCAAAAAATCACCAATGAATCATTTTTCTTGCCTATGTCTCATCAAGGATCCATGCAATAATCATTATCTATTTGTTCTATGTAACATAGCATCATCTTTATGAGCTGAATGATAAAGTAGTGAAAGCATATCCATGATGTAATAATAGAACAATAAAGTGATAATTTCATGAAATACAGTGATTGTGATAATTTAAACTAAATGTCATAACACATGATTTCTATATAGATAGACCAGGAGATGCTTTTATTAGAAAATAGTGATTTCTAAACATGATTTTCAGTTTTACCTTATTTAGAGGATCAATCGAAATGATATCATTTATTTTCAAAATTGATCTTCAACTTGTTTTGCATGTAAAATAGTCATTAACAGCAAATAGATAGCCACTTGATCAATCAAATTAGTCAGCAATTTTACTGCAGACTGAAATCAGTGACCTGTTCGGTCGAAGATTTCTCGACCGAGTGACAGCTCGGTCGAAGATTTCTCGACCGACAAGGTTTCGGTACTGTTTTTAGAACTGTTAATTTCTTCAAAAAAAACATAGACTATATTTAATTCAATTATGCAATTTAAAAATCATTTTTAGTTGAGATAAACATAGAAATATCAAAGTAACGTTTAGATCAAATCTCATATTCAAATCTTTAAGTTTTAAGGACATTAATTTAGATAAATTTTCAAAGATGTGTCTCTGTGGGTTTGTTTAAGATTGTATATTTTCAAGTTAGAAATTTTAATTACTTGAATCATTTTGTTATCTCTTTATGTTAAGTTGAGATAGACATAAAGATATGCAATTTAAAGTCTTTGGTCATATCTCATCTTAGTCTAATCAATTCAATTTGGGGGTTTTGGAACCCATACCAACTCAACATCCTTTTTCTTGTATGAGCATGAAAAAGAGTAGTGTCCAAGACGTAAGCAATAATGGCAACATATAGAATCAACCTCAAGTCTTTTTCTATGGTTTTGTTCTAGGTTGTTCTTTGGTACAAATGTATTTGTTCCTTTAGGTACATATAGTGATTGATGTGCTTGTGTCTTTCTCCAACTAAGTTGTTGATAAGATTTCCCCTTAGGCTTGTAACCTAGTCCTCTTCTCCCAATTTGATGATAGGAATCATCCAATATTTTATCAAGGATTCCATTATTGCTTAACCTACTAACTTCTTGGTGCAACTTAGCAATCTCATCCATTCTTTTCTTAATATCTAGTTTTGCTTGATCTAGATTAGATGATAAAGAATTCCTTTCTTTCACTATATTATCATAATCTAGATTTGTACACGAGACAGGTTGTTTTTGAAGATCATTTAATTTTGCAAGTAATCCAACCTTTTCTTGAGATAGAAGATCATAATTTGTTTCTAGAGTAAAAATCTTCACATTACTACTACTTAGAGATGATTTCAAAGTATGATTTTCAGAAATAATGCTATCTTTTTCAAAACCAAGATCATTTAATTTAGCATATAAATCTTCATTTTCAGATGTGAGAGCAAGAAGTCTAGCATTTAATTCATCATTTGCTTTATTGGATTTCTTTAGTTTCTTCTTGCACTCAACATATTTATTATGTGTCTCTTCAAGACTAGCAACTAGTTCTTCTTTAGATAAATCAAATAGACTTACCTCTTCTTCTTTTTCACTAGTTGTAGCAATAAGACAATCCTTGTGTTCATCTTCCTTCTTTGATCTCCATGGGCAGCTAGTTGTTGTGTGGCTTGTTCCTAAGCACCAATTGCAACATATTGTAGATTTGTTCAAGCTGCACCTTTTGTTGCGATTGTAATCACCATCACCCTCCATTCTTGAAGCCTGCTCTGATACCAATTGAAAAACACTAGAGGGGGGTGAATAGAGTTTTTAAATAATTTTAACAATTTATTGAACTCAAACAACCACAATTGAAAATTGGAAGAAGGAGACAGGTGTTTAGAGTGGTTCCAACTTTAGCAACTACTAAAGTTGTCAGTCCACTACCTGGTTGCTTACCCAACCGGGATTTTGAAAGTATTTATTTTATTACCTTCCCAAGGATTTATACAAAATACAATACTTTCCTTTACACCCTTTGAACAGCCTTCACTTGAAGTAGGTGCACCAACTTTGAGGTAGCCTTCTTGAAGTAACTCCAAGCTCCCCCTTGAAGTAGACTTCCTCTCTAGAAGTAACCTCCCGTTGCACCATCCTTCTGAAGTAGCTCAAAGTCACCTTCTTCACCAAGAAGATCTTCACCCTCTCCAATCAGCAGCCTCCAACCTTGGAGTAGCAAGGAGAGTACAAACGGTAATAGAGAACAAGAAAGAAAAAGGAAATTACAACTTTTCCTTTGTAGCCCAAGGCTTGATTTTCCTAGATCAAGCGTATAGATCTCCTAACCAAGTGTGTGGACTTGTGATTGCAGTGGGTAGGAGATACTAGCCTATAGGACACGAATTATGAGCTAAGGAAGGAAGTAGCCAATTATCACAAAGCTCAAATTGATCACAAACAGATTGCTCAAAGTATGCTCAAGGATTTCTCAAGTGTAACAAGTGTGTTTGAGTGTCCTATGGCTTGTCCTATTTATAGGAATGGCCTAAGGATGCTTAAGGACGTTCTAGACAACTTCTAGGGGTTTCTAAGTGCTTAACTAGCCGTTAGGTACAAAGTTGTTGCTTTAACAACGGCTAATTAATTAATTCTGCAGTTGCTGTCAGAGACGATCTCGGTCGAGGAATGGTCGACCGAGACACCTACTCGGTCGAACTTTTGTCGACCGACAGGCACTCTGGAACAAGTGATTTGCAACGTCTTTCTCCAACTGCCAACTAACTTGTCTGTTGTGTTTAACTGCTACTTTGGATCTTTCTCGGTCGAGAAGATTGTCGACCGAGAGTGTCTCGGTCGAGGAGTTTGTCGACCGAGATTGATCTTGTTTCAATGTTGCAATTTAGGCACTAATTATATGTATGAGTGTGCATATGTGATCCTATTTGAAGGGAATGACTTATCTAACTGTGGTGTTTAGCTAGGGAGAATCTAACGCTTGATTTACATGCAATCTAAATACTTGTACATTATATACTTGTACAAGCTTTTACATTTGATTACAATCATGAAAATAAAGCGATTTTATCAAATTGTTCTTCCAAGTCTTTGTTATCCACCACCTGAAATACTCAAATAGCACGTTAAAATCACAAGAATGAAATGTTTGTCATTATCAAAACAAAGGGATTAACATAATGTCCAATTTAGCCAACAAAAGTGTGAATTATGCACGAGTCTTTTTAGGACTTGGTCAATAAATGGGAGAGGAAAGTGATCCTTGCATGTAGCTACGTTTAGTAACCTATAGTCGATGCACATACACCATCCAGTCACTATACGGGTGGATAATTCCTTCCCATCACTATCCTTGAATGCGGTCATGCCTCCTTTCTTTAGTGCCACATGTATTGGGCTCATGCAGTTTCTATCACAGATTGTGTTGATTATTCCTACGTCTATAAGTTTGATGACTTCCTTACATACCAATTCGCACATTTTTTCATTCAACTTCCTTTGTCCTTGAAGGCTTGAATGGGAAGTTTTGCATCTTCATCAAGGTTAATTAGGTTCATGCAAAAAGTTAGTCTAAGACCCTTAATATAATCAATGTAGTATCCAAGGGCCTTCTTCCTATCTTTGAGTTCAGACAACAATTGATGTTATTATTCAAGAGAAAATTTTGTGTTTATTATAAATGGATACCTCTTTTCGTCATCAAGAAATTCATATTTCAAACCTTTATGAAGTGGTTTTAGTTCTGTAGGAGGTCTTGTGGCGGAGACATCTTTTGGTTCTCGTTGGATAGAAACATAGTTTACTGTATCAATAGTCCCTTGAAACTCTTCTTCTTCTACAGCTTTTATGTATGCCAAGATCTCTTCAATATCAGGATTGTCAATCCCTGGAGTAGGATTTATCAAAGCCCGCATCAATGGATCGACTATAGCATTATGTTCTTGGATTTATGCAAATAATTGGTTGCAACAGTCGACAAAATAACTTGTCTCTATTGGTGGAGGGCCTTTTTGTTGGGTTTTTGGGGAGGCAGAGAAGGCAGCGGAAACAAAAATTTTCTCCCCCAAACCCGGAACAAGGAAACACGTCAACGTCTATACAATAGGAAAGGGATGGTTTGTGGAATTATACCTTGTCCCGAGGCTTGCTCGGCGACAATACCTCACGCCTTGCACGGTCTTCACCTCCGGTCTTGGACGGTGTCTGTGCAGCTCCTGATCGCACCGGGACTGACGACTCCTGGCCTCACCGGAACTGTCGGGATTGACAGTTGTCCTGCTGAGCGGAAGAAACCTCCCGCCTCTGAAGTAGTCCACACGGACCACCTGGAACTCCACACTCCTTGTCCCACAAGGAGTTGGAAGGAGTCGCACCCTCCTGTTGACGTACTAGTCGCCAACACACTCTCCTGCCTCTAGTTGCAACTGCAGTTGTCTTTCCCTTGTTGCGCCTCCCTTTGCGGGTAGCACTTGCTCGGGCTCTCTCGGTTACCAAAACCAGAGAATGACAACTTTGCAGAGCAATTGGTTGCGCTGAGTTATACTTTGAGAAGCCCCCAATACCCCTATATATAGGAGGGTCATGAGATATGGTTCTCCATCCCGGGCAATGCGGGACTAAAGCAGGAGTAGAAGGGTTCGAGATTTTCCACAAAAACAACCAACTCGCAACCTGAACCGATCATTTCATTTATGAAACGGTCGGTTAGGGATGTGAGCCGGTCGGTTGACACTCAACCGATCAGTTGGGACCCATGAGTAGGTCGGTTCACTTTTTGAACCGATCGGTTCGTGGTCCTGATCATTTCCCGACCGACTTTCCTTCTTTTGTTTCTAATTGGTATCAAATACCAATCCTTATTCCAATCAAATTGGGCAAGTGAAACGCAAGGAAAATTCTCACCAATCTGACTTTCCCAACTTGCTTGGTTGCAACAGTTGAACCGATCATTTCAACACTTGAAGTAATCGTTCACCCTGACCATGAGCCGATCGACTCAACACTTGAGTCGATCGGTTCACCAAGCTAAGCCGATCGGTTCATCACATGAGCCGATCGGTTGGGAGTGCAGACTGTGCAGAATTAGTCAATTGCGATTTCAATCAATCTGATACTCCAATCAATATGTCCAACACCTTGAACATTATGACTTTGAGCTATCAATTAATTGAGTGTTTAATTGAACTACTAAACTCCTTTAGTAATCAATCTAAACATTGTTTGTGGATAAAACTCCTCTTCCAGGTTAAATCCTATATGTGTGACCCTGCAGGTCCATTTCACGTTGGCAGTGAAAGTCCATAACACTTATGACTTCACAAGCAAAGAGCGGTGCCTAGTCACACATCAGTGCTACCCAAGTGAAAGTAGAAAGTTGGAGAACAACTTTCAATCCTACAATCCGTGAATGGTGTTACAACGAATGTATAATTCCTTTGTCACTGATATCCCGAATGAACTCGAGGCATGGAACAGTCATCCTATCAACATTCATTCACTTTCTTGATCTCAGAGTAGATTGGAAGAGATATGTATGACATCAATATCACATACTGATTCACACATGCGTGCGCACGGCTATTTCAATCCTACTCATCAAGCGGCCTTGGATATCAAACTCCCTCAGGAGGGACAAATCCCATATCTATCACTCATCCCTCAGAAGCCCCATGTGTCAAAGACACCCAATCATCACCTTTATAACAACCCATGTTTCAGGACTGCGTTTGATGATGTCAAAGTGTGCCCAACGACATGTGTTGAGTGTAGTGATTTCAGGTCAAAGAATCACACTCACCACCATCACTGTGAGTACTGACTATGACTACCATATCATGGTTCCATGTGTCAAACTCATGGTGGGTCTGTCTGGTACACTTGTTCTCTAACAAGTACCTATGTGTTTGGTTTGATATCTCTATATCATGACTAATGAGATTCTGTCATCAACCAACACCACAATCTAGTCTTTTGTGTCATTGCTGTCTATCTACCTCCCACAATGACATCCGACTAGGGACATAACAAGAATGTTCAAACTCTTAGCATCTGTATGATCTCATCGTTCAGGTCCTGAACCTGAAGGCATACGTCATTGAGTATTGTCATTCTCTAGACATTCAATCTGTTCTATCACTATCTCATATGACTGAACCAGAAAGAATTGGAAGCTTGCCTTTGATGTTTATCAAATCAATCTTAATGTATCCCACCAATCATCCCATGATTGGCTCTCAGGGCATACATACCAACAGACTCCCACTTGCACTGCGAGCCAATCACCCTTGAATCATATTCATAGTGATCTTCAAACATGTCCCTCGTGTTACTGTGCACTTGCGCCAACATAGTGAGTTATGGAAACACCTTGCCAAAGTTAGTATAAATTGCATGTCTCTCATCTCTTCGTTGTACGTCACACATATGAGATGGAGTTTCCGTAATATGTGATCTAGTATTCCATTTCTAACCTTTAGCCACATTGCATGATCAAGGATTCCATACTTGTCATCAATGACCGAAATATCTATAAGTTCATCTGATGAACTTCCAAATCCATATAGTATCCACTGTTGTTCTCTAACACATGGATACTCAGCATTTCCTTTTAAATGGTTTGATTGGAACACTTCCAATTATCAACAAACTTTTACTTTTATATATCCTATATATATTTTGCGATTAATTTTCTATCCTTTTCGGAAGTTCGCATCAGTGTAACCTTTTACATTGAACTCTTCCTTATTTCCATAGAACTAGTACTTATCAAGTACTTATCAAGTTCTCATGGTATTCCAGTAACCCTTACTAGAAATAGACAGACATCCACTCGTCATGTCTCACATACGAGTTATCAGGATGAGCACATCATATTGCCATGTCCTTCATACAAGATGATGAATGCATTTTGTTCTTGCCATGCAAGATAATGGGATGATTACATACATGATAGATCCATATCTATTCTTAGTGTTCCCATTCTTCATAAGAATTGGACACTTGGCCTTGGGATACTAACTCCATGTAGCATGGACAAGTTTTCTCCCATTGAATTTGTGCATACTGAACACTTCAGTACATATTGCCAATGTATGCTCTCTCTTTTCAGGTCAAGAGATTTTTCAAGAACTATCTCTATAGATCTCTATTCCTATCACATAGGAAATATCTCTATCTTCCTTAAAGATAATTTCCACTTTTGGATTTCCATTCTAGAACATTTCCATTAAACATCAACCTGTGAAATGTGAACACGCTCCCACTAAATCACAGATCCCTTCTTTATCTTTGACATATCAGTCAAACCCTTTGACTATATCATCAAAGTAAAGATCCAATTTTGAGTTTCTTGTACTCAATCAATCACATTGATTAGTCCATTGTAACTTAAATACTTCATTTGCATTAATGGATTCATAAAACTTATAGGTTGTGTCACGTACACATCCTTATTTTATTCCTCACAGGAATGCGGTTTTAGTATCCATATGCCAAATGTCTTAGTCATTAAGTTACAATCAACACGCATCATCCTTCTCAAAATGTTATCCATGTGTCTTAACACTTAAGACTTATTCACACTTATGGATTTTATCCAATAAGTGCTACCATCAAGGTCATACCTTATGGTTCACATGGATGTCATTTAGGATGTAATGGTCATAAACCATAACTCAAAATTTGGTTCCTCGTATTCATCTAGATAGTTGACTCATCACATGACCAACTCATCACATAAATAGTTGAGGTGTATCTGTCAAGGATATAAGAACTCACAACTCCTTGTGATTCTTAATGTCCTTTATTAGTGTGGGGTATTCTTTTATTAAGAAGAATTCAGTTATTCGATAATCATTCTCTAACTCCTTAGAGTATTATTCCTTCTTGATTTAGACATCACCATGCCTTAATCATGACTTCACTATGATACACTATCATAATCACTCATAAGGATCTCAAACATTTGGTCCAAGTATTTCATTCATTGATCTCATCAAGAATTAACACTTTACCAAATTTGCACTTTATCTATGATAATCTTGAACACTTCAAGATATTCATATTGGTATTTCTCTAAACACCATTTGAAGTATTAGCATTTGTTCCAATAGATATGTAAATACATCACATGTATTATACCTAATTGGATAATCATTCTCCCACTACCATTAGTGAAGATTGATTAATCATGTACAATAGATTCATGCCTCTTACTGGTTCTCTAACCAAAAGAGTCTAGATTTATCCATCACATGGAAACTAGAAATGAATTTCTCATGATTGATGCTAATTTGATTGTTTGAGTTATCAATGACTTTTAGGTATCATTTTATCTTATGCATATCAAATACCACAAGATAAACAAGGCATTTCCATAAAGATCATATCTTTATAAATTGAAACATCTCTTTATTAATTGCCATCATTGTCATACAATATGCAAAAATAAAGTGTTTCTATCTATTGGCAAATATGAAATAGCAGTTCATAACTGTATTACATGCCTTATAGGCTGAAAATAAACTAAAGTACTCCTATCTATGGCGGAAACACTTGCCCCAATTATGAGTGCTTTACACTTTACATCTTGGTATCATATACCTCAAAAAGTGTTACAAGTTTATTTTCATGACACCTTCAAGTGGAGACTTCAGTTGTCTCCTTCTTCTTTTGGTCTTCCAGATAGAGAGGACAATTCCTTTTCCAATGTCCTGGCTTTTGACAATGGTGGCAATTTCCTTTCTTGGTCATGCCTCCTTTGGCCTTGAGAGTTGAAGACGACTTGGGCTCATGGCTAGCATCAGAACCTTTCTTAGCTTTGCCCTTGCCCTTGCGCTTGGACTTGCCTTTCTTGCTCGTGATCACCATCACGGACTTAGGCTTGTCCTTCTTCATCTATATCTCGGCTGTCCTCAACATGCCCAACAACTCTGACAGTGGCCTATCAAAGTTTTTCATGTTGTAGTTCATCACAAACTGACTGTAAGATTCTGGCAACGATTGCAGTATCACGTCAGTAGCCAACTCTTGGCTCAGTGAAAATCCCAGTCTCTGCAGGTTCTCCACATACCCAATCATCTTGAGTGTGTGAGGACCAACTGGATCTCCTTCTGTCATGATGCACTTGAACAGTGCCCTTGAGACATTGTATCTCTCTTGTCGTGCCTGATCTTCATACATGTTCTTGAGATGCTGAATCATCTCAATGACACCCATGTTCTCATGTTGCCTCTGCAACTCATGGTTCATAGAACATAACATCAAGCACTTTGCATCAATGGCATCATCAGAATGCTTCTTGTAAGCATCCCTTTCTGTCTTTGGTGCATTAGGAGCGGGTTCCTCTGGAATTGGAGTATCCAGGACATAGAGCTTACACTCTTGAGTGAGAACAATTCTCAATGTCCGATACCAGTCGTGGAAGTTTTTCCCATTTAGTTTGTCCTTGTCAAGGACCGATCGCAGAGAAAAGTGATTTTTGTTTGTTTCCATTTGTACTACAAAAGGAAAATATGCAATTTTAGTCCAAAACTCTTTTTGACTTATTTGATTGATTTGAAAGTTTGACGATATAATTAGGCCTTTAATTAATTATCGCTCCCACTATTTTATTTCAAATTGATAGCCCTCGCCATCAATTCAGAAGATTTCAGTTTACAACCTTCTAGTGGGCAAGATCCTAAAATCCTCTAAGTCATGGACCAGCTAGGGTTGTCACCCACAACATAGATCTCTCAGGTAGGCAACTCTTGCCAATTGCATCATATGCAACTCTTGATAAGATGTCATATACAACTCCTTGTCATGATCATCTCCATGCCTCAAGGTACTAGATCCCATCTAGATCACCTTGTTAAGTCTGACCCAAAGCAAACACGATGAATATGCACCCTGCTAGGGCAGACCCACACATTCATCCTTTATGCTTCCACGAGATAGACGGTGCACCATGCTAGGGTGTGCCCACACTTGGTCGATCAAGCTTTTCACGTGTGTTGCATTTGGAAGGCATCTAAAACTTAATATTTTAATGAGGGATTTGGTTTTTATATACATATACATATCCAATCACCACAATACATAGTATGTATCATATACATGCTATATCCCACAGAAAACATGCAAAACGATAAAAGCGATGATTATGGCCATCCTAATGTGATTCCTCGAGCCAAGAGGAATCACGGTCATCTAGGTCTACATCACATGCAACCTGTACAAGATGAACTCTGTGCTTTGCCTTTTGAGTAGATCAACTCATCCCATGAATGACTTGCTCGTTCTGGCCCAGTCGTCTGGGTGCCACCAGTCGATCGGTTGGCTCCTCCAACCGATCAGTTCACCTGGTCATCGTACATCTCTTCATGGCCGCCACCCACTCATCTCGCTCGTCGAACCAGTCATCAACTGATCGGCTCACTCCTTGAACCGATCGTCTGGAACGTCAACCGATTGGTTCATGCCTTGAACCGATCGTTTCAGCTGTCGTCGGGATGGCCTCCGTTCTTCGACATAACAGGAAATAAAATCTATTCTATTTACAATTTAATTATGAAACCCCGAGTTACATTCGGGGGGAACAAAGGTAGGAAAAGAATTCTCGAATTATTTTGAGTTACATCTGGAATAGGCGAAGGGGAATCGGTGTGCAGACGGAGATGCAAGCAACCACATACAACCACACACAGATATAGGGGTTTATAGGCCATAATCATGCTACACATCCACCACAAAACTCGTTTAAGGGAGACGTGTATCGAGTGCATTAATAATACATATCATATATGTAATTGGGATTTGTGGATTTAGGATTGGACATGCATAAAGCAAATTTTATTCGCATCATATGCAATAAATAAAGGCGACAAACCAAAATCGATCATATCGATATTCCTAAAATATAGAACATTTGACCTGGCTCTGATACCACTGTTGGGTTTTAGGGGAGGCAGAGAAGGCAACGGAAACAAAAAATTTCTCCCCCAAACCTGGAATAAGGAAACGCGTCAACGTCTATACAATAGGAAAGGGATGGTTTGTGGAATCATACCTTGTCCCGAGGCTTGCTTGACGACAATACCTCACGCCTTTCACGGTCTTCACCTCCAGTCTTAGACGGTGTCTGTGCAGCTCCTGGTCACACCGGGACTGACGACTCCTGGCCTCACCGGAACTGTCGGGATTGACAGTTGTCCTGCTGAGCGGCAGAAACCTCCCGCCTCTGAAGTAGTCCACACGGACCACCTGGAACTCCACACTCCTTGTCCCACAAGGAGTTGGAAGGAGTCGTACCCTCCTATTGACGTACTAGTCACCAACACACTCTCCTGCCTCCAGTTGCAGTTGTCTTTCCCTTGCTGCGCCTCCCTTTTCGGGTAGCACTTGCTCGGGCTCTCTCAGTTACCAAAAGCAGAGAACGACAACTTTGCAGAGCAACTGGTTGCACTGAGTTGTACTTTGAGAAGCCCCCAATACCCCTATATATAGGAGGGTCATGGGACAGGGTTCTCCATCCCGGGCAATGCGGGACTAAAGCAGGAGTAGAAGGGTTCGAGATTTTCCACAAAAACAACCAACTCGCAACTTGAACCGATCGTTTCATTTCTGAAACGGTCGGTTAGGGATCTGAGCCGGTCGGTTGACACTCAACCAATCGGTTGGGACCCATTTACCGGTCGGTTCACTTTCTAAACCGATCAGTTTGTGGTACTGATCAGTTCCCGATCGACTTTCCTTCTTTTGTTTCTAATTGGTATCAAATACCAATCCTTGATCCAATCAAATTGGGCAAGTCAAACGCAAGGAAAATTATCACCAATACGACTTTCCCAACTTGCTCAGTTGCAACAGTTGAACCGATCATTTCAACACTTGAAGCAATCGTTCACCCTGACCATGACCCAATCGACTCAACACTTGAGCCGATCGGTTCACCAAGCTGAGTTGATCGGTTCGTCACATGAGCCGGTCGGTTGGGAGTGCAGACTGTGCAGGATTAGTCAATTGCGATTTCAATCAATCCGATACTCCAATCAATATGTCCAACACCTTGAACATTATGACTTTGAGCTATCAATTAATTGAGTGTTTAATTGAACTACTAAACTCCTTTAGTAATCAATCTAAACATTGTTTGTGGACAAAACTCCTCTTCCAAGTGAAATCCTATATGTGTGACCCTGCAGGTCCATTTCACGTTGGCAGTGAAAGTCCATAACACTTATGACTTCACAAGCAAAGAGTGGTGCCTAGTCACACATCAGTGCTACCCAAGTGAAAGTAGAAAGTTGGAGAACAACTTTCAATCCTACAATCCGTGAATGGTGTTACAGTGAATGTATAATACCTTTGTCACTGATATCCCGAATGAACTCGAGGCATGGAACAGTCATCCTTTCAACATTCATTCACTGTCTTGATCTCAGAGTAGATTGGAAGAGATATGTATGACATCAATATCACATATTGATTCACACATGCGTGCGCACGCCTATTTCAATCCTACTCATCAAGTGGCCTTCGATATCAAACTCCCTCAGGAGGGACAAATCCCATATCTATTACTCACCCCTCAAAAGCCCCATGTGTCAAAGCCACCCAATCATCACCTTTATAACAACCCATGTTTCAGGATTGTGTTTGATGATGTCAAAGTGTGCCCAACGACATGTGTTGAGTGTAGTGATTTCAGGTCAAAGAATCACACTCACCACCATCACTGTGAGTACTGACTGTGACTACCATGTCATGGTTCCATGTGTCAAACTCACGGTGGGTCTGTCCGGTATACTTGTTCTCTAACAAGTACCTATGTGTTTGGTTTGATATCTCTATATCATGACTAATGAGATTATGTCATAAACCAACACCACAATCTAGTCTTGTGTGTCATTGTTGTCTATCTACCTTCCACAATGACATCCGAATAGGGACATAACAAGAATGTACAAACTCTTAGCATCTGTATGATCTCATCGTTCAGGTCCTGAACCTGAAGGCATACGTCATTGAGTACTGTCATTCTCTAGACATTCAATATGTTCTATCACTATCTCATATGACTGAACCAAAAAGAATTGGAAGCTTGCCTTTGATGTTTATCAAATCAATCTTAATGTATCCCACCAATCATTCCATGATTGGCTCTCAGGGCATACATACCAACACTTTCATGTGATCAAGGATATGAAAATTGATATATTCATTCCCGACTCTTATAGTGACTAATCCATCTACAATGTCTATCAAAGCACGTTCTATAGAAAGGAAGGGTTGTCTAAAGATCATCGGGCATGTACGGTCTTCTACCATGACAATTATTACAACAACACAAGGAAGGAAGAAGTTTCCAATCATGATCGAGACATCCTCAACTATTCCAAGTGATTTGGTATAAGAATTGTCGACCAACTAAATTCACATATAGGATTTGATAATGTTCATCAGATCCAACCCGGTGGCCAAGCTATGGGGTATGAGGTTGATGCTAGCCCCTAAATCTACAAGAATGTATCGTGCTGACTTATCTCCAATGAGGAATGGTATTGTGAAATCTCAAGGGTCTTTTTGTTTTACAGACATGGTGGATTGACAAAAGGTGGATGCCATCCTTGCGAGACACATTGTCTCTACCTCTCCCATCTTTATTTTCTTCATGATGAGATCCTTCACGAATTTGTCATATGTAGGCATCTCATATGTAACATCAAGAAGAGGAATATCCAGATGAATCCTTTTAATGGTATTAAGGAACTTGATGTATATGTTTTCCAGCTGCACCTTGATGAAATGATGCAGAAAAGGCACTTCAGATGGGACTTCGGGTATTCTTAAGTATGGAATGGAATTAGTTTCCCCTCGTGACTTCTTTGCTATTAGAACTTCTCCCTTGGTGGCTTCTTCTTCAACAATCAATTTTTCTTGTCGAGGTTTGGAGGGTGTATTCCCAGCAGGGAGTGTGGCCTTCTTGATAGTTTCATTCTTTGGATTATGTTCAGTGCTTGAAGTAAACTATCCTACTAGGCATCCGATTGAAGCATCTATGGAAGCTAATTACTGATCAATTATCTAATTATGGGATTGTAGATCACTAATATGGGTGTTCACATTGCATATTTGTGTCTACATATTTGCAAGGATGTTGTTATTGATCACCACACATTCCCTCAACCTTTTAGTTAAGGATTCTAGGTTAGATATGGATTTTTTGGTGTTGTTGAACAAACTTCCTCTTTGTCCATTGAAAATTTCTTATTATTGAGGTTGAGGTCTATTTTGCTGAAATCTGAGTGGATTTCCTATTCCCATAGCTTGTCCTTGTACCCTACCCATGGTTTGATGTGATTGATTCAATTGATATGAACTTTTGCTTCTGAGGTGTTCCCATAGAAAAATCTAGGATGATCAGGGAATTTTTAATTCACATATGACACATTCTCAGTTTGAGTGTCGTCCTCTTCATGAGTGTAGATATAGTGTTCGATGCCTTGACCACCTTCCCTACAAGTGATGCACTTTATGGTTGCCTCAGTAAAGTACTTTGAAATGATTTCCTTCTGATTCTGGGCATTGACCGCCATTTTATCAAATTTGTTGCTATGGTTTTCCAATAATCTTGAGTCTAGGGAACTACCACTAGCGGTTGAAACTGTTGTTGTAGAATTTCTATCATAGTCTCTTCCTACTGGGAGTGCGGCCATGTTGTTGATGATTTCCTTTATAGTTTTGACATCATGTTTCATAAAGTCACTACCTGCTATGCTTAGGGAAGTTCTTTCTACTGAGGTAAGGCTTACATAGAATGTGGTGACAACAAAACCTTCATCATAGCCATAGTGTGTACAGTCTGCCAAACATTCCTTATATCTTTCCCATGCATCATACAAACTTTCTAAAGGTTTTTTCTTAAAATTGGTAATCTTGTGCTGACACCTGACGGTCTTCTCAACATGATATAATTTGTTTATAAAGACTTTAGATAGTTGTCGCTAAGATGTAATCCCTTTTTGAGAAAGGTACCACTGCAAAGCTTTGTCTTTGAGAGAGAAGTAAAAACCCTTCATATAAATGACTTCTTGAGGGACCCTGTTAATCTTTAGGTTGTTACATAGATTTTTGAAAGTGTCGATATGATGGTAAGGGTTTTCCTCAACAAAGTTTCCTCTAAACATCTGATTCTGAATCATACTGATGAACCCGGGATTTAATTCGAAAGTTGCCACTGGGATATGTGCCCAGTGACTAGTAAACAAAGAGAGGGCTTATTCTCAGGATCATTGAAAGCAGGTGGCTCATGTGTCGCCATTGGGTCGATGAGAAGGATATCTGCCTCTGGAAATTCAGCAAGGAACTTCACAGTTGATAAGAAATGATGTTTAGATAAGCACAATATTGAACGAATCATATTCAAAGACTAGAAATGTAAACAATATTCTAGAAAAATACATAATTTTAAAAACGAATGCTAATAAACATTCTACAAAGTTTAGAAGCAATGACTAGTGATAAGTAGACCACAAATTCTTAAAGATTATCCGTTGCCTTATCCCCAACAATGGAATCAAAAGTTGATCACTCTTTGTTGTGGGTTAAAAGTGTAAACACGATTGTGCAGTCAAAGATATCGAACTTTGAATTTATTCCACAACTCAATACAGAGTCAGTTGTAGTAATATGAGGTTGAACACAAGGATAAGGGGAATAATAGAATAAAACGTGGTGTATTAGCTTTGTCTAGCCTAACAAAAAGAGTGAATTTGATTATGTTCCTATTAAGGAATGAGTTAATCTAATTAGACAGTAAAATCTAAGTTTAGAAAAAACTAAAAGAACGAAATAAAAAAATGAATTAAGAAAAAGTGATAAAAGGGACTTGGATTGGGTTTCACCAATCAAGTCAACCATAACCATGTAAAACCTTCACTCCTATTTTATATATATTCTCTATCATTTTGTAAACAACCATATGCAATTATTTGTTCCTTCTCTTGAGATTTGGATAGATTTCTATCTAACGATGTTATTTCTCTCGAGATAATAACCGAAAGATCAAGGAAAAATCATATGACTTTTGTTATAGTAACTCCTCACTCTCGTTATTAATCCTCCAATAGAACTTTAGAAGTAGTAAAATGAGGCTTAGAGCATGAATCGTACAATTTTTTATTTAAAGAAAATAAGATTAACCCACGACATGTCTTATCACCCTTCTTCTAGTTAGCAATTAATTTTACATTATCAGGAACAGACTCATCAGATTTATGTTCATCCTCTTCTATGCACTGATCGAAACTCACCATATTAACACAAATTTGCATCTTTCTCTGTCAGCAGACAAAGTTGGCACTAATACATTTCTCAGTGATATTAGTAATATAAATTTTATTGCCAGAACCACCATGATCAGCCATTGTTAATCAACAAAAGAGATGATTCTTTTAAGACTATTTCATAATTTATATTTAGATGTCAGTACATGCATCAATAATATTTGCAAATTAAATAACAGTCCAGACAGATCCAGATAAGAAACACATAGAATTAACCTAGTCAGGAAACATAAATAAAATTTAAGAACTCAAACTAGATCTTTTTTTTAAAAATGATTGTGATACATAAAGAAATCAACAGCTCACAATCTTAAAGGATGAACATCGTTCTTTCAGTCGACCCGATCACGACCCTATAGATGAAGTCTGGCTCGAGCGTTGATGATGAACAATTGCATTATAAGTGCAACCTAGTGATCGAAGGTGCCACCACCCAAACAAATTACATCCATAGATAAGAGGGATGACGAATTCCCTACACATACGAATAAGTCTCCACGGAGCTGTTAGAGAGGCGGCAAGAAGAGATTGATTAATAGTTTGAAAAATACGAGTACAAATGCTAACGAAAAATGTTCATAAGAAAGAAAAAATTGATTTAAATTAATAATTAATTATGTATTTGTATCGTTGTGTAAAAAAAGACGGAAGACAATTTTCACAACCCACAACAACCCACGAGCCACAACCCACAAGCCCGGCCTGGCCCGACTGACATGTGTGTTGTGGTCACTATATCTGCCAAAGAGGTGAGCTTACGGTGAGCATACTCTCCCCTATAGCCTTTAGACACTAGTGTGGCATTTGCTCCTACAAGTAAGGATTCACAAAAGTTCTAACGGCATGTTTGGTTGGCAGTATTATAGCTGGGATAGGACTTCAATACCGTTTATAATCCCAATCCCATGTTTGTTTGCGGAAATAGTACACCAGGATAATAATCCCATCGGGACAAAAGTCCCACCTAAATAGAACTTTCTAGTTCCGCACCCCCCCTAGGTATTGGGTGGTATACGTTTCTAATAAAGCCCGACCCTCAGACGCCCGACTCCACCTCTCGCGTTGTCCAGAACGCGGCGCCCAGAAACGGACGGACGCGGCTCTCACGGCGTGCGGACGGGACGGCCGCCACTTTCTCCGGCCGCAACTCTCTCCGGCGGCCCTTCTCTTCTTTCTTTCCGGACGGACGGCTTTCTCTCCGGCTCTCCCGTCTTTCCCGTACGGAACTGGTTTCTCTCCGGCTACTAATCTTCACACCGTGGGCGGCTTCTGTTTCCCGGACGTTGCTATACACAGCAGACGACAGGCGGCTATCTTTCCCAGACGCTGCAGATTTGCAAACCACACGGCGGGCGGCCCTTCTCTTCTCGTTCCTCGTTGTGCACACCAACAACGCCTCTCCATTGACGGTCCGGCTTGGATCACGTATGTAGTACATCTAACTCTCCGACTAAACTCCTTTCTGCGTAGGCTTTTTGCAGTAGCGTTTCTCGTCGCGTGTCCGACAAATATCCTTGTTGCGCCAGTCTATCGTAGCGTGATGCATCTAATCGTATTAGTTTTATATTGCTGATTGGTGGATGATTATTTCAAAGAAAATCAAATAGGTATCTCTTCTTCTTCTTCTTATTTTTATGTGTTACTATACAACCACATGATTCTCAAACATGTATATTAGTAAGCGATTCTCGTTCATTTTATATCATGTGTAGATATCATCCATAAAAACTCTTACTTATATTGCATATTATATGTCTATCGCAGCAATGGCACGCTTGTCGAAAAGAGAAAAAATTACAAAGAATAAGAAATTATTCATGCATGTTGTACATGAATCAGTTCTCATGTTGATTGTCATCATTATCATTGTTGCATGGACTTATGAACGTAAAGTGTTAAGATCCCGATATAGTTTAATGGATCATGATGACAACAGGAATGGCCTTATCCATAGATTGATATATAAAAGTGATAAAAAGTGTATTAACAAGCTCAGGATGGATCGTCTAGCATTCCGACGTTTGTGTTCATTACTGACATCAGTAGGAAAGCTTGTATGTAGTAGGAACACTACCATAGATGAGATGGTTGCAATTTTTTTGTATATCTTGTCTCACCATTCAAAGAATAGGATAATTCAAGATGACTTTTTTAGATCCGGTGAGACAGTGAGTAGGTACTTCCATGAGGTGTTAAACGCTGTTGTCAGGTCCCATCGAGAATTATACCAAAAGGCAGTTGCAATATCTGATAATTCAAATGACCACCGCTGGAAATGGTTTAAAGTAAGTGATAGTAATATAATTTTCTATATACTCATTTGATACAAAATATATGCTAATTTAAATTCATTAAATAGGGTTGTCTTGGAGCATTAGATGGAACATATATTGAACTTCGAGTACCAGAGGCGGAAAGGGCAAGATATAGGAATAGAAAAGGATTTATTGCAACTAATGTACTTGGAGTTTGCAATAAAGATATGCAATTTGTCTATGTGTTACCAGGATGGGAGGGTTCTGCGTCAGACATGAGGGTTCTAAGAGATGCTATGACTAGGCAAAATGGATTTCGTGTTCCTCATGGTATAATTTAAAACTCAAAATAATTATATATTTACTATTAATTAATATTCATTACTAATTTATTTCATGATTGTAGGGAACTACTACTTGGTAGATGCAGGGTATGTTAACGGAGAAGGGTTTCTAGGACCGTATAGAGGGCAAAGATATCATTTGAATGAATGGAGAGTAAGTCAACAACCGTCTACAGCTAAGGAGCTTTTTAATCTAAGACATGCTTCAGCACGAAATGTCATTGAAAGATCCTTTGGGCTACTAAAACAAAGATGGGCAATATTGAGAAGTCCATCCTTTTATCCGGTGAAAATTGCTAATAAAATTATCCTTGCTTGCTGTCTACTACATAATTTTATTAGGCGAGAAATGTCCAATGACCCAATGGAGGAAGAAGTCCCTGAAGTTGTTGCAAATGAAGGGTATCAAGATGAAGATGTACAAACTGTGGAACCAAGTGATGAATGGTCTAATTGGAGAGATACTTTATCCGAACAAATGTTTTGTGAATGGACCAATATGAATTAATATGATACTTCTTTTTATATTGTTGTAACAGATGATTTCAGAAATGTAATGATGTTTTTTACAATCTAACACATATTTTATTAATTAAAAGATTTTGTATTGTTTTGTTCAAAGTATGAGATAGATTTATATGTATATTGTTATCTTCCCGTCTTGTTTATATTGGTAAATTACTAACTTCATATTCAAAAATTAACTGTGTCATTAATATGATTTAGTGATGGATAATGTCAATCAAGTTCGTCAACAAATTGTTGTTAGTAGCCATGTACCACCTATCACACAACAACAACAAGCTCTAGAAATAGATGGAGGGAGAACAAAGAAGAAGCAAAAGAGGACTTGGACACTAGAGGAGGAGAAAAATTTGATTGAAGCATTACTTGAGATGGTTGTTTCTGGGAAATACAAAGCTGAAAATGGTTTCAAACCTGGTTTTTTGACAGCATTAGAAAAAGATCTTCAACAAAGACTTCCAGATTGTGGTTTAAAAGCAAAGCCGCATATTGAATCAAAAATAAAGGTGTTGAAGAGAGAGTTCAATGTAATTTATGACATGTTGCATGGGAGCACCAGTGGGTTTGGATATAATGACAATACACATTGTGTGGAAGCTGAGAAAGTTGTTTGGGACAACTACATAATGGTAAGCAACCTTGCATTTTATACATTTGATCATTTAATTTGTGTACTACTAATATTTTTGTATGTGATAATGACAGAGTCATCCTGAAGCAGAGTCATGGAGAAATAAAAAGTTTGCACATTTCAATAGCTTGTGCACTATCTTTGGAAAGGATCGAGCAACTGGAAGTAATGCCCAAGATGCAGAGGACATGACAGCTGCCATGGAAGACCAACAACAAAATGGGGAAAATGTTGATGTTGAAGATTTAGATGAGAGTGATAATGGTCAACATTCCCCCCCTACAGGTACACCTGATTTAAGTACAGAGAACAAAAATCAAGGGAGGAAAAGAAAAAGAAATAATGAGAACAACCTTGCAAATGTGCTATCTGATGTGGCAAACCGAATTGGGAAAGACATTATAGTTGCAGCAGGAATAATGTGTGAGTCTGGGATGACAAAATTTGAGAAGGAAAAAGATACAGTTGGTGATGAAATTGGGAAACTATCAAATCTCACTAAGGAGGAGAAGATCGATGCCATAGTGCAATTGAGCGTAAATGATTCTCTATGTCGTGCATTTTTTCAGTTGCCCAAAGAAGACCGTGAGTTATTCTTGAAGAACTTGATAAATAAGAGATATAACTGAGTCCTCATCAAAAGTTTAGAATACATTTTATTTTAACTTATGTAAGGATGTTACTTTTTGTAGGCATAACTTGTCAAGATCTTTATGACTTGCTCATTTCATTTTTCCCTTTTTCCTTTTTCATTTCATGCCATGTGTTGAAAGATGTGTGATGATTCATGCCAATATATATTATTTTAAAAATAATTTTCAAATTTCTTTTATGAAATAATATTAATTTTTCATTATTGCATCACTTCTCCATTACTCAAACATCCATATCAAGAATGACAGTTAAAATAGGAATATAGGAATAATTCATATTTCTAGATAAGTCATGACAAGTCTTATCCTGCGTTGCATCCAAACATAGGATAGGATTTCAAAACTCCCATCCTCTACCTATACCTTTCAATCCCATCCTTGGTCATATCCCGTTCTAATCCTTTCCTGCCAACCAAACATGGCCTAAGAGTAAACGATGTGGGATAAAACTCCTCACATTTGTACAAGACACAGAGTTGCATTTCCTTTATATACTAACTGCACTACGTTGGATTTTGCCATGTTAAATAAATGGCTAACAGCCATTTATATCTAACATTTGGTCTATGTTATAGTGGTACAGTCTCAATTTAAGACTAATATTATTTACGACTCACCAAGTTTACCGGGTGCGCCCATTACCTCACTCCTACATATATATTGGAGCCTTGCCTGTCAGGATCAGTTGGAGCGATTAGCTGCTGGTGCTCCCGGATCAGAATTAACAAGTCAAAGAGCCGAAAGAGTACAGCGGGTCCACTCGTTTTGATTCAGCATGGTGGGTAGGCGCCTTTCACACGGCGTGAGCGAGCTTCTCTCTAGAACTATGTACGAGGTTATCAAAGTCCTGTGAGATGAGTAAAAAGAGAAAAAGAGAGAAGCCGCGGGAATATTTTAAAGTACATGGATGACCCATTAATGGGTTGTGGTCCTTGTGGACGAACTGGTGATGCTATACAGAAGTGGCTGCAACAATGCCAGTTGAGGAGCCTATAAAAACCTACTCTCTTAGAGTTCCATACATCTCACACAGCAGACCAAGTAGCTAATAACATCTTCTTGATAAATACCCTCAGTGTTACCGTATTCAAACTATGGCTGCTGCTCGTAGGGTTCTCAGCGTGGCGTTAGTTGTCCTGCTTAGCGTTGGCATGACCTCCGCCAGCAGGGTCCTGACAGCTTACGCCGCTGGAGGTGGTAGTGGGGGAGGTGGGGGTGGTGGTGGTGGAAATGGGGCTGGGTATGGTAGCGGAAGTGGGTATGGCGAAGGGAGGGGATACGGCGCCGGAGCGGCTGCAGGTGGAGGAGGCGGGGGAGGTGGTGGAGGACAGGGCGGAGGGTCCGGTTACGGGTCGGGGAGTGGGTCCGGCGAGGGCTATGGTGCTGGCAGCGCAAATGGGGGAGCCTACGCTAGGGGAGGAGGTGGTGGAGGTGGAGGGGGGTCTGGTGGGAACCGTGCAGGCTCCGGGTCTGGGTTTGGTTCCGGCAGCGGTTCTGCGAATGGTGGAGGCGCATATGCTAGTGGGGGTGGCGGTGGAGGCGGTGGCGGAGGAGGCCATGGTGGCACGGGATCCGGATACGGCTCAGGGTCCGGCTCTGGCTACGGCGGAGGCCATGCGTGAGCAAAGCGTCAGCTATGCTACACTGCTGCTTGATTTATTTATTTTTTTTGAGGAAAAGTAAAGTTTCTATATTGATAGCACATCAAGCAAGCAAAACCTGCTTACGTGAAATACTTACAGAATATTTGGAGTTAAAACTAAAAGAAAGCAATCTGATAATAAGCAATGTTTTGATAAAGAGGGGGAGACACCCCATAACAAGCCTCTAGGTGTTTTGAAGATGGTGAACTCAAGTTTGTAAATAGAGACATTCGCCTGAAAGAGGAATCACATTTGTTGCTGAACCAAACTAACACCAGTCTCATCATCAACCATGGCTTTGAGATCACATAGAAAAGCAGCTTCAGATTCGCCTTCCTCAGAGTCGTCATGTTCCCCATCTGCTAGGTTACCTGCATTTTGTTAGGATGTAAAGGTCTGCATCTATTTGAGATATAATATTTTGGGCCAAATTTTTCTTGTTGTTGAAAGTTCTGTTGTTTCTTTCTTTCCATAGATTCCAACTGATTGTGGTGAATAGATCACTGCTTTTGAAATTTTTGTAAAGTGTATTTGATGTTGTTTGTATGGGAAATGTAGCTTCCTTGAGATCAGGAAGACAGTTTCTTAAAAAATGTGAGAATATAATTTGGGAAAAAATGCACTTAAAGAAGATGTGGTCGACCGAGTCACTATTTTTTTCACAAAGAGCACATCTGAAAGGGCCAATGAAACCCTTTTTTGTGATATTTTCACCTGAGAGAAGCTTGTTGTGTAGCAGAAGCCAAAGGAAAGTTTTGTATTTATGAGGCCATTTCTGTTTCCATATCTTTGATGATGATGGGGAAATACCTCTGTAGGAGAGGAAAGTGTAGGCAAGTTTAACCGAGTAATTTTTACCCCATTGCCAAGTGATAGTGTTTGAGGTGTTATTTTCCAGTGAGAGGATCAGTTGCCCGAATTCATTTTGACTGATATGAGAAAGAATACATCTTTTAAGGGAGTTTGATCTATTACTGGTGATGAGCGGTAGAGCTTTGTTAATCTTTATGTTGAGGAGTTTATTTGGAATAGACCAATATGATCTGAGATTTATGATAGAGTTGTTTTCAAACCATGGATCAAACCAAAAGGAGATGTTTTTGTGTGAGTGAGGTGGATTGTTTATGATTTGTGTTATCGTATGGATGTTTTTATTGATGAATTTCCAAAGTGGGGAGGCTGTTTTCTGAGGGATTTGGTGCCAGGGTGGAGAGCTTTGATAATATTTGAATTTGATGAGATTGGTCCAGATTTTTTATTTGTTTGAAGTAGACTATCAATGATTTTGGCAATGAGGCAGAGAGAGTGTGTTTCAATGTTGACGATTCCCCAACCACCTTGTTCAAGAGGAGCTTGTATGGTTTTCCAATTTACGAGATGGTAATGTTTCCCTGGTTTGTCCAGTTTGTGGAAGTTGTTCCAAAGAAAATTTCTCCTGATTTTGTCTAAAATGGATTTTGTTTTTTAGGGCAGGGGAATGCAACTCAGGAAGTGGGTTGTTATTGGAGTGATGACACTGTTTAAAAGGGTAAGCCGACCTGAAAGGTTAAGGAAGTTGTTTGTCCAGTTTGTGAGTTTTGTGTTTATTTTTGAAATGATGGGAGTCCATATAGCATTTGTAATGTTGTATGGAGTGATGGGTAGACCCAGATATTTGACAGGGAAATCTTCACTCTTGCATTTTAGGAGGTCCCTAAAATGCTCCAAAGTCGATTGATTTATGTTAACCCCAAAGATGGAATAATTCTGAATATTTATTTTTAGCCAAGAGATATATGAAAAGATACCAATGATCCTAAAGATATTTTGAAGGGAGGATTCATCTGGAGAGGAGAAAATAATGGTATCATCGGCAAATTGAATGATATTCTCCTTACAAACATCAGGAGAGGAGATAAGGCCATTTCGTTTGCCCAGTTGGATCATACGGGAGAGGATAGTAGTCAGGATGATGAAAAGATAAGGAGAGAGAGGGTCTCCTTGTCTAAGTCCATTTGAGTTATGGAAATAACCGAAAGGGACACCATTTATGATAGTGGAGAAATGGTTTTTTGATATACAAGCATGGATCTAAGAAATCCACCTGTCAGGAAAACCAAAACCCTTAAGAGTTTTTAAAAGGCATTGCCAATTAACAAAATCAAAGGCTTTTTCAAAGTCAAGTTTTATGGCTAGAAGGGGGGATTTATTTTTGTGGCAAAGATGGATCGTTTCATTCACCATCAAGAAAGCATCTTGAATATTTCTGTTTTTTAGGAAGGCAGATTGGTTAAGAGGGATGATATCTTCTAAGTGTGGCTTAATCCTATTTGCTAGAGTTTTAGCAATGATTTTATATGAGGTATTTATGAGGCTGATGGGACGGAAGTGAGAAATGTTTTCAGGTTGACTATTTTTTTTATCAGGGTGATGAAGGTTTTATTTTTGAATTTGATGATATTATGTGGGTTTGTACTAGCATGGAAAGCAGACAAAAATGCTATGAAGTCATTTTTATAGTGGTTCCAATCATTGTTCTGAAAAGCGGTAATCGGTGTACGGGCGGAGAGGGTACCGAATAGAGTATATACGGTATGCGGGAGTATAAGCGGGAGAATATTCGGTTTTAATCGGTTTTGATTTTTTTTTAATATTAACCATAAAGATATGTAAATTATATATTGAACATATAATAATGACAATGATAAGTAATTAGAAACATTTATAAGTAATAGACTAATATTGCATTCATAAGTAGTTAGAAACATTGATGAAATTAGAGAAGAAAACTTTGATAAGTAATTATAAACATTGATAAGTCATAGACTAATATCACATTAATAAGTAATTAGAAACGTTGATAAGTAATAGACTAATATTGCATTAATAAGTAATTAGAAACATTGATAAATCATAGACTAATATTGCATTAATAAGTAATTAGAAACATTGATAAGTGATAAGACTAATATTGCATTAATAAGTAACTTGAAACATTGATGAAATTAGGAAAAAAAACATTGATAAGTAATTAGAAACATTGATAAGTCATAGACTAATATTGCATTAAGAAGTAATTACAAACATTGATGAAATTAAAGAAGAAAACATCAACAGTAAGGATCAGTTCAATAAACACTAACCATAAACTTATAGAGAAAACATGAGGAGAAGACCAAATATGTAAATTGGAAAAAGAGAATGTAATTGTAATGACCAATAGTAGTATTAGAAAAAATAAATGTAAAAAAAAATATTACTAGCATTTGATTTTGAAAATATTCGATTAATCAGCTGATTATTCCCCCGATCGGCCGATTAATCGGTCCTGGACCAATTATAGGTCGATTATTCATAATCGGAGCGGTAGACCCCCAAAAAGGAATATTCGGCCGATTATTCGGCCTAAGCGGTCGATTTTCTGAACAGTGGTTCCAATTTGCCAAGTAGAATTCCACATTGAGACCATCAGGTCCTAGAGATTTATTTTTACCAAGGTCAGTGATGGCAGAATGTAATTCTTCGAGGGAGAAGGATTTTATGAGTTCATGAGGATTTTTTATGTTTTTTTGACAAATTGTGTTCCATGACAAGTTATTGAGACAAATGGGATTGTGGTTGTTATTGAAGATATTTTTAAAATAGTTTTTTATGTATGTTATGATGGATTGTTTATGGGATGTGAGTCTTCCATTTATTGTTAGATGGGTTATGGCATTTTGACAAAAGTTTTGGTTACAAATTTTGTGAAAGAATTTTGTGTTTTATCCCCTTCTTTAGACCAAGTGATTTTCGCCCTTTGTCTCCATCTAGTGTCAATACAATGGTTAATGTGATCAAGTTCAGCTTTGATGGTTAGGACAAGGGCAGGGTCAGCATATGGATCCTTGTCCACAAAGAAGAACTGATCTTCAAGATTTTTTTGAAGTTTGAATAAGTTCGTAGGGTTTTGTAGTTTCCAATTTTTGATGTGAGATTTGATCTTTTTTGTGTTGTTTAGGATATGGAGACCAATGTTAGCTGTTTGTGAGTCAGCAAGAGTCCAAGCTTCTAGACAGGATTTGGAGAAGTTGTCTATGGAGAGCCAACTATTTTCAAATTTAAAAGGTCGAGTGCCCCACGAGGAAGAGGCTGTATCAAGGATTAGAGGGAAGTGGTCAGAAATGGTTCTATGGGAGATATAAACTGAAGAGAGAGGGTGTTTATCTTCCCAAAGGTTTGTACAAATGAAATGGTCAAGCCTGGCAAATGTCTAGTTTCTAGACTAGGTGTATAAAGCGTTTGATGGTATGATATCGATCAGGGAGTGGTTTGTAAGCATCTGACATAATTTTTTATCAGTTGTTGACATCGATTGATTGGAGGGATTTGAATTGAACCTATCTGTGATTTGGGTGATCAGATTAAAATCACCACCCAAAACCTAGGGAGACTTGTGGAAGTTTGTAATGAGGTGATTTAGTTCCTCAAGGAAGAGGGATTTGTTGTAACCAGGTTCCCCATATATCCCTGAGAAAGACCAGAGATATCCATCAGATAGGTTTTTGAATTCAATGGTTATGGAGAAGTTAAGGATGGAAGAGTTTTGTGGAACAAGAGCCTGATTGTTAAAACCAACAATGATGCCACCTTTGAAACCCTCCGGAGGTAGTTGGATCCAGTTAGTGATTCGATTACCTCCAATTGTTTTGAGGGCAAAAGGGGTAAGAAAGGTTTTTGTTTCTTGGATGGTAATAAGATCAATATTGTTTTTATAAATGTGAGAGTGTATCTTTTTTCCTTCTATGGAGGTTTGCAGCTCAACATATATTCCAAGATGAAATTTTCATTATGAAAAGGAGAAAGATGAGTGCAAAAAGGCAAGTTAGATAATCGTTGTTTTGATGCTGGCATGATCAAGCCTTTTTTTCGTCCCATATAGGTTTCTAGGTTGTTAAGAACATTATGAGCATCCTCATCATCTTCGAGTTGAAAGCCGATCTTATTTGCAAAAGAAGTGAAGCTTTTTATGTCAGACCAAGAAGCTAAATCCTCGATAGAGTCTAAGTCTTTGTTTTTATCTAGAAAAGTTGGAGTAGATGATAAAGAAGTTTTAGTTGAAACATTACTAAAAGAGCGGGAGGAGGAAAAAGGAGTACCTTTCTTTACTCTGTTGTTGATGATAGAACTTTTTGGGTCTTTGTGGTTTGGCTGCAAGATCTTCGGGAGGTAGCTGGAAGTGAGCTTTTGTTGAGGGTTCTCCTACTCCAAACTCTGCAAAGAAATATCATCCTTGATCTGAGATGAGACTTGGTTCATAGTTGTTTGATGATTTTTTTTTTGGCGATGGGCAACTTTCCTTAGTATAGGAAGGAGAAGGGAAAGTGGAGCTTCTAGGTTTGAATTTGTTTACATGTAGTGAAAGTTCAGGAGATCTGGTTCTTTTTTTGCTTGGAAGGAGATAAGAGTTTTCAGAGTGGTTTGAGGTTTTCCGGATTCAAACATGGTTTTGGTCATTTGAAGCCCTGGAATGCAAGGTAGATAATTTTTCTTTATTTGGGCTATACCAGGAAGGTGGATGTTTAGTGAGGTCGGAAAAGGCAGTGTTGTTTATGGAAGGATGTTCAGCTGAAAGTTTTAAATGGTAAATGGACTCACAAAATCTAATATTGATGGATGGAGGTAGAGAGATTGCAGCTTTGACAGAAAGGAGACAGTATGCTTTAATGTATTGTGATGGGTGTAAGGTTTCAGGGCTGATATATAGTAGACCATCATCTCACAGAAATTCATACTCTAGTTTTCCCTTAATTTTCCTCTGTTGTCTAATGAATAAAGTATTAAACCGTCTGTCGTCGTATCAGTGTGGCTATTGAAAGTTGTAACTTACTGCTCTTATGTAATAAAACGGGAAGATGTACACCCTTTTTACATAAAAATGAGTATGAATTCCTTGCAAGATTCATATAATAAATATAGTACTTGATGTATTTAAGTAGTTATCTAACATCCATCTCTTCAAAGAACTATCCCCTTTCATCTCATGTAAAATTTCAAAAAGAATTCGAAACTTTAGAAAAATGGGCGATATATCGAACCTCTGGTTAGCTGGGACGCCTCACATTTGACATCTAAAACATATATAAATATGCTCATTAAGTTTATCAATATCTAGTTCGTCAAATACAAGTATAGGAGACCTCAAATTTGAATCTAATATCACATCTTAATATATCTTATACTAGTGCAAAATTGGCCAGACGCCACGCCAACTACCATCCAATCAGCAACAACAACAGTTGAGACAACTGACCTTAATACAACCATCGATTGGAGTCAGTCCTTCCTAGGTCCGTTAATCTTAAAAACAAAAACAACGGGCTGTTTCTAGATCAACGACACCTGCCATTTAATCTTAGTTGACAGAGAATAATTTAACATAGCACAGACAACTGTTGAATCTGATTCAATAAAACGAAATAAAAAATATCAAACAGACTATTTAGTCGTCAAGCAGCCTTGTTCGCAAGTTGATAACTCCTGAGTTTGTAGTAACATAAATACAATTGAGAAATGAAACAAATGACCATGCAATATATTTTTGTGAATAATTATCCAAGTTCTCTTGATGCTTTACATAATTACTTTCAAAACCTAGATATACACTGAGGTTCACAATTACAATTATAAATGACAGGACAAAGGTAAAAATTTACTGGCATTAACATAAATGTGAATTACATATGAAGAAACATATATCAAGCAAATTGCTTCCTTCACTTTTGTTCACAATGATATCAGTTTCATTGCTCAAGTTTTTCATTGTACTTGAACCATTGCAGATACCATTAAGTGCCAACAAGGGGGTGGGGAGAGTGGTCTTAGTTCAATTTATTGTAACCTTATGGTGGATTTTGGTGGTGATTTCATTCCACAACCTCAACATAGCCTTTTGTTGGTATGAAGAAAGAGAGAAAACCACCGCCTCCATCTTCACCAGGAACTTCCCCATTACCATATGTCATGACACACCAACCACAACAAAATCCATGGTCCTCTTTTTCTCACTGCACATCAAGAATTTTGCATGTAATATCGACATATGAGAATGAACTTTAGTCAAATTACATCAGTTAATTCTATTGTCGATGACTTGGGTTGGACTAATTATTCAACAAAGGAATTGCTTGGGTATATAGTAGGCTAAAATGACTTTTCGGTCCTTTAGAAGTGATTTTAGTTTGGCTCACTTATTAAGGCAGATTCAAGAGTATACTTTTGGGGACTACTAGAATGGTGTATGTGTACAAAATATGGTATGGACTGCCTACTTGAAAGTGATTTATCCTTTATTCACCTCAAACTTATTACCTTACCTAACCTAAACCATGATTCAAAGTTTGTTAAATTATTCTTCTTTTCGTTAAATTGGTTTGGTCAGACCAAGTTTTATTATTAGTCTTGGATTTTAACAGTTAACATATACTTAAATTGAACTCAATTTTTTAAATTTGTTCTTTCCTCTCTCAGAGGTATATAATATAAGAATTTTGTCCTCAATTCCCAGCTAAATTGGCTCTAAGATTGCTTCTCAAGCTTAACAGATGTATGTTTTAGAATTCATTTTACTGATATTACTACTCTATCACACCTAATGTTCCAATAGAAGTTCATTTTCAAATGTATTTTGTCATGTCTTTGTTATTGAGAAAGATTTTAAAATAGAAAAACTTGTTATTTTCTTTTTTTACCTGTATATTGAGTTGTGCACTAATTTTAGAACATAAAGACATTCCCTTTTATTTTTCACAAAGGGAAAGAAGAACAAGTCTTACTCAGTGATCATGCCAAATGGGTGGAGGAGTTGCATCGTTGAGAATTTAATGCTCAACTTACAGTTGCATTGGTCGCCTAGTTCTCATATCTCATAGAGTGGTTGGATGAAAAAAAGACAAATATGAGCATCATCATTTAAAGTATGCATGTTGGCTTACTACCCAGCTAGATTTAAGCTAGCTTGGAGTTTCTACTTGATCAATTTTCTAATTAACTCATCATATAGTATTATTCATTTCGATGCACAATACACATTTCAACCACTTTGTCCTATGAACCAACTAGTAGTAACGTCCAACAACTAACTCTTTTTGTGACATGGTCGGTATCAATTTATAAAGAGTTCATAATCATATTCATCTCTCCTGAAATAATCCATTCAACCATAGAAAATGTTGCACATTTATCCATCTTCATTTGAACTCCTTATTTCATCCTATTCATTTTCCCACTAGGAATGTCCATAAAAACAACATTCAACATGTTACTAATTAAGGATCTATGCCTAATTGTCCCTAGATTGAATTCTATTTTTTTAGCAACAATGTTAAATAGTTAAAAATAGACCTTAATGTGTGTGCAATCAACATGTATGAAGTCTTCTAATCAATGAATTATAAGTTATAGAGTTAATTGCATGGTACTAACAAACATAAATAAAACTAAGGTGTACTAACCTAAAGGTTGCTTGTTATTTAGAAATATGCTCACTCTATGCCATTTCATCCTTCACGCATCCCAACTTTCTTCCTTGGATTTCACCCCCATTTCTGCACTCCATCCTTCCACTCACTCAAGGTATTTTCATATCCTCACATGTCCATGATACACTCGAAGTTTCCCTTTTGACTCCTACTTTCCTAAACTATAATTCAACCTCACCATCAATCTATTAGTGTTGACTCATACCAATTTCCAGATCTAAGAGATGGGTCTAATTAGACTGTTTCTTTAGGGGAGAGGAAAACCTCACCAACTAAGGTTATGGCATGGAATAATTGATGATGATTTTCCCTTAAAATCACTACTTTCACAATGAATGCTCACTGTCACACACCTAATCTTGTGCATGAAACATAGTTCACGATGTATGCAATTTAAATGATGTAAGAAAATTGTATTTGATATCATTTTTTGGGTTATAGTGTATTTGACATCTTTTCTTGTCCTTTCCCCTACTTATCGATGCTTTCACACTTCTTCCCTTCCAAATAGGCAACATCTATATGCAATTTATTGGCAAATATATTAACCAAGTGTCTTGTATATATATAGTTCATTTTCTTGATCCATCCTTAGAGAACAATAATAAAGGTGTACTAACCAAGTGGCTTGTATATATATACTAACTGTCCAATGGGATTTCTAGATGTTACGTCTCCTACTGTCGGATGGGATAGTTTGAGATGATTGTATAAAGTTTGATTGGATCTGTACTAAACTCTATTCTAGTGCATCTATTTCACCAAAACATTTCCCCTTGCTTTTCCCTTTCTATGATGATTAGTGTTGCAAGTACATTTGGCACCTTACTTTTGTAGTCATGCCCTTGTACAACATGGTCATGGCTCTTCACCTGTGTCTCTAATACAAATGACTAGGTCTTCATTCCCCCAAACTGTGATGAGAAATTGTTGCATCCATGGTTAGTTGCCACCAATGAATCGTCCTCTATAAGTTTCTTAGGGTTCTCATAGTACCTAAATCACCCCTTTTTCCAACCCCCATCATTCTCCACTATGAACTTTCTCTCTTACACTCTCATCTAAAGGTGTTGACTATGAGAGTGGGGTTAGGACAAAAGAATTGGCGGTAGGTATAGTTAAGACAAAATAGAGACAACATCCTTATCCACTCACTAAGCATAAACCATGATTTGTCTAGCTTCTTGCCTGACCTCTTCCCTTGTAGCATGTACCACAATGGAATAAATGGGTTCTCCAGTGGAACTCGTTTAGGGATGTCAGTGAGGTTGAACTATACCATAGGACAAACTCATATTTCATAATAAAGTCCTTGCAGTAAGATGACGACAATAATAGTATGACAAAATCATCTTTCACGTTATGTCAAGCTTAAATTAAGGTTAGAACTGAGGTGACGCTTAAATTAAGGTTAGTATTGAGGTTTAGGTCTTTTGACCCCCTTGACCGACCACACAAGAACTCTAGCACTAGGAGGGAAAAGTGTTAGGCTCTGAGGGCCCATAGGTCTGTGTTTAGATATGACCTAAGCTTTTAGCTAGAAGCTTGATAGATCACATTTATAATAGACTTTAAGGCCCCAATATTGTACCTATCAATGCCCCCCCCCTATACATATAAGGAAGGAATATAGAGGTATATCATAAAACATCTCATCATGTCCTCTTCTTCAGGTCATGCACAACTCAAGGTCAAGTCACGCACATCTTAGGGGAAACCTATTACTACCTTCCTCCATAGATGCCTTCCTCTCCTTTTGAATTGAAGGGTCATTTTGATGTGGTTGGGGACTCTAATTCCTAGAAGAGGTCTTCACCACTATCACATTCTCAATGGTCAGAGAAGGAAGATCGTTAGTTTGGGAATAAGGCAAGGTAACTACATTGGGTATATATTCTTTAGGGTCTACTCGAGTCAAAAACTTTCTTCACTTATTCCCTATCCTTCTCACTATAAGGCTCAAAGCCCTTCCCATATTTCTTGACATAATTAAAGGGATAAATAAAATTCTACCAAGACACTCTTCAATTGAAGAGGTTTGTGACATTCACTCCCAGAACACCCTTCTCACTATTATTAGGTTGAGTATAGCATACTAGTTGTAGGGATCAACTAAGTAACTTCTTCTCAAGGTGGAATCCAAAAGGATAAGATCCCACAAAAGATCTGAACACTAGGGTGATATTTCCAAAATTGGGGTATTTGAGGGAGGCAAGGTGGAGTGAGAAGAAGGTGAGGGGCATGTAGGGAGGCTAGAGGGAGAGCCCCCCACCCTTAGAGAGGGATCAACATCCCCTCTCCAAAGCAGAGGTGACATCGTACACCTTAAACCTATTCATCCTCTTCGATATGCCCAATTACTAAAAACTAAAAAAATTTAATCATCTCACATTAGTAGGAACAAGGAATGTCTATTAATAATTTACATTGATTCACAACTTAACATTCTTGAAAAGACTTGACCTAAGTTATACATCCAAAGGAACCTTTATATCTTTATAGATGAAATGCATATTAAATGTAGGTCTATTGCATGAATTTTAGGGCTAATTAATAAAGAATCTGAACATATGTAATGGATCAATATCAAATAAACATTTTAGAAGATTTGAGATAGGAATGAAATTGCATGCTTACATGGTCATATTAGAAAGAATCCAAATTCATACTTTAGATTGGAGCATTTTGTAATTGTTCTAACAAATAAGGCCTTACTTCTAATTGTAGAATTATGTTTTCTAATTTAACAACATATCTAATATGAAAATGGAAGTGCTTACACCAACATACGGATCTACAATATCCAAGTAAGCACAAAGAATTCAAGCAAAATCTTATTCAAGTAGTGAAAAGCAAAAAAGAAATAGTTAGTTTTTAGTATTAAATGGAGCACATGATTCTATCACAGGTTTCATGTACAACAAAGAAATATTTATGCATGCCTATGAAGAACAATGTTTTAAAATCCTTTGTACCTTTTTTTGGGCCTCATCGATCATCTTTCCCTTTTTGAATAGTGTTTTCTGTGTAGAATTTTCTGGTTTTCCTTCTTTCTTTCTCATGGAGGGTTTTTTTGATATCCTCGCAAGCTATAAATAGATGAATAGTTCAAAATTATAGAAATGAAGAAAAAAGTCTACAAGGAGAATTAAGGAACTTAGTTCCTGAAATTCATTTATAATAGGAATAACACTTGTTTAACAAAATGTAACTAATTAATAGAATGCATCAAGCATCGACCCCTGATTTCTTGTAACTTGGACGAGGATTTGTTGGAAGCATCCATCTTTTGCCCAACCATCTTAGGAAGGAGCTTCTTTCGACATTATTACAAAGGATGTGGAAAGGCAACCCTTGGAGGCTCCCGAGATGGCTAGCAACCTATTCCACCAAACTGCAGGCCTCCCTTTTTCTTTGCTTGGAGGGGAGTTGTTGTCTTGGTAGCCTATATACATGGAGGTAATATGTTGTTGTTTGTCCCCTAATTGGCACACTTTCCATTCCTAAAAGTCCCCCCTTAAATCCTAATTTCTTTCAACCTCTATTAGGTTTGATTGGGCATCTTATTGAGTTCCCATCAGATAAGGTCCAAATTATTGTTTCAGATAAATCTTTTACCATTTTTATTTCTTGTTTGGTCTTTACTAATTGTGTATGTGTATGTTGTTCCTTTTCATTGTATAGAAAACTAAACTCTAAAGATTCCTAGAAGAAGTGCACCACAAGACCCAAAGGTAGAAGTGATATGGGTTGGAAATACTGTGAGGAGATAGTAAGAGTTGAAAGCAACGATATGTACATGTGGAATGCAATTTCTATAGGATGAAGATTATTTCTGTAATAGGAATATTGAAATACCACTTAACCAAAATTCATGACAATGTAGGTGCTTGTGAAAAAGTTCCTCTTGAAGTTTAGCAAGGATGAAGGCTTATTTATATGCAGAAGTGGAGAAAAAGAAGAGGCAAATCAATCAAATGAAAGAGATTTGTCATGACACAACATACAATATAACACTAAATGTCTCCTCAATGCATGATAGAAAGGGGGAAGTAGTGGAGTAGGATTAAGAAGGAAGGAAGGCAAAGGTGGGAAGGAGGACCACTAATCATTACCTCTCTAATAGGCCAAAAACATGGAGATTCATGTTATTGGGATTGTGATCCTTTGCACAATACTCCTAGCGTACATCCATGCTTAAGAAGAAAGAAATTGAATATACTATATAAGTACACCTATTAGGTAAAACTCCACTTCAAGTTACAAAATGGAAGAACCTGTGGTAATACATAAATGTTAAATTAAAAATAGTGTTATTTTAGATTGTAGTGGATCACAATTGATGTGTGTAGGAATTGTATTAATTTGTTGAGACAAAATAAAAATTAAAGAGAAACACTAATGAATTTTTAGAAGGAAATAAAGTGTTTATGATTTCAGGGTAAAACATATCCTTCTGAGAAAATATGCATGAATGCCTACATATTCAACAACATGTTTCTGATTCACCAAATCCTGTCAATGGGATAGAGAATTAATAAGTACTACATTAGAATACATGTAGATAACTCAAATCATCTTATACACAAACACAAAGAAATTTAAAATAAAGTTTCCCCTATAAATAAATGGACATGTTATAGCTAGATGAGTCCAATCAGAAAGCATATGTTAGAATATCACCAAATTAGTCGAGATTCATACTTAGAAAATTAGAATGAACATATGTTTCCAATAGGTTAAAATTTGAAGGATATGACTTCACTAAAATGTCATCTCCAAGGGACCAATGAGCATTCATAGGAAAGCAGAACAACAATAGGTAGGAACAAAAAAGCCTTTAGGAAGAAGAGGAAAGACCAAATTAATATCAATAAATATGCAAGAGTCATGTGGAAGGGTGCACAGAGAGGCTCATCTAACTAGATAATCAATCAATCAAACTTCCAGATGAGGACAATGATATCACCAAAGAGGTTGTAGTCCCATCAACTAGACATCAAAGATGAATTTCTTACAAATACTGTGAAACCATGAAAGTTCAACATGGTTGTGAGGGTCATGGCATAGCAATCAACCACATGAACCTAAACAATATGATGGATTGATGGGAAAGCCTAAAGGCAAATTTAGAATCATTTACTTTGGACAATGGATATTATTTGGTCCAATTGAGCATGGAGGGGAACTATATCATGGTTTTGGCAAGAGGACCATGGTCAATGCTTAGCACGTACCTAACATTGCAATGCTAACATTTAGACGTATCACATGAATGAGGTATAACAAAGTAAATGATAGATTCAATACATATTATAGAGTTCCTACCATGCATATATCGTGAGTAGACACTAGAAAGAGTTAGTAATGTAAATGGTGTCATGATAAAAGTGGATACAAAAATGTGAGTCTTTACATGAAACTATAAAATCTTTCCGGCATTGTTTCCCATGGCATCCACATGTTCCAAGCCATTTCCTTTCCTTCTATGAACTTTTAAACTTCTAAGAGAGAATATCTTCATTCTACAAAGTATCCAATGTCAGATAGTTCTTTATGCATATCCCATAGGCTCCATGTGTCTGTCAATCATCTCATGCCCTACCCATTGTGTCTAGTCACCATTTTATTACATTAACCATACACCATTCTCTAATTATATCTTCGCCACTTCAAGCTCTCCATATACCTCCCCTTTATCTTGTTTGAATCTAATACGAATTATGCACCACCTATTAGTTTAGAATGGTATACCCCACACATCTCATATGAAATGTATCAACCTCACCATCACCAAAGGGAGCACCTTCCAAACTCTCACATTTCTTTCTTCTACAGATAGAGGACAAAGAACTAAAGCTTGAGGATAAGGGGCACACTATTGATAGTAATACTTTAATTATTTGTTTGTCAAGTTTTAAAGAGAGAAATCAATTATTATAGCTTCTCTTTGATTCTCATTGTTAGCATTACGAGTGAAATATTGTCCATATAATGTATCATTGTCTCAATTGCACACTAAATGTAGTGTTGCCTTCAATTTCATTGTATTACTTGTGTTATATTATTAACAACTTCTATAAATGTAATAAATAATAAAAGAAAGGATTTAAATAAACATAAAGATATGTTCTTCCAACAAATACAAAAGTTAAATAAACACCAATGAAGTGGAACCCTAGTGGTGAAAGTGATGATGTAAAATTAAGAGGTTGTGACACTACTACAGAAACAACATTCAATATCGCTTTTAGAGGCCTCAGTTTTTTTAGTAAAACTGACGTTGTTAACATTAAACGTCGGTTAATAAGGACATCTGACGTCTATATTTGAAGACCAGCCAGACACGGGTATCACTTTTCATTCAGTGTCGGTTGAAGAAAAGAAACTGATGCCTAAAGTAACCCGCGAAATCCAATTTTTTCGAGCAAAAAAAAATTGCGCCAAAGTATTAGATACAACATCGGTGTTTTACCTAATAATCGACACTGAATGAAGATAAAATTTGTGCCAAAAGTTCCAATATAGGCGTCAGTTGTCTTAGCATAACCAACGTGATAAGGGTGTGCGCGCCGTCCCCACCAAAAAATTAGGGTAAAGGAATGTCCAATTGGATGCCAGTTTGTTACTATACAGCGACACTTAAGATTTTAGGTGTCAGTTTTGTAGATAACTAATGCCTTTTACAAACTTAATAGACCCGCGATCACCCGAGTCTTCCCCTTTCTTCTGTTTCATCGTGAGAATTCTAGATCCTCTCCTGTTGCTCGCCTAAAATTGCCCGACGATGCCCCCGCCCGCCCGCATTCAACCTGTTGCTCGCCGCCGCTGATGCTGGTGTGTCTCTGCTCACCGCCGCATCCTCCTCCTCCTATTGCTGGTGCTGCTCTGCTTACCGACCTCCACCGCCAGTGCATGTAGCTTTGCTCGCAACCTCCTTCTCTTCTCACCACTGTTGCTCTCACACCGCCGTCGTCGCTCTTCTCCACACTACTAGGTAGCCCTCTTCTTCTTCCTTCATGCCCTCTTTTCTTCCTTCTCCCTTCAGGCCCCTCTTCTTCTTCCTCCTGCTCCCTCTCCTTACCAAATGAATTAAAGCAACGACACGACCGTGAGGGATAACCACGACCATGGCTGTGTTGGCCGACCACAGCCGAGCTGGCCAGTACGGCCATGGTAGGGCAACACAGCCACGACTGTGTGGGCTAGCCACGACCGTGGCTGTGTTGGCCGACCACGGCCGTGTTGGCCAGCACGGTCGTGGCCTTGCTTTTATCCATTTGGTAAGGAGGGAGCAGGAAGAAGAATATAAATTTGCAATTGAATACTAATGCTTGACCTAATTCTGTAAATTTTGATGCATGTTGAATTAAGATATTAAAGCCCTAATACACATTTCACCATAATATTGAATTAACTATATTGCTGAAATCTTGTGATCAATCTATGTAAGATATTAAAATGATAATGTTAAATCTCTGATTTCGTAGTGATGTGTTACCCTAACATCTACATGAATCCCTATTGTATGATGTAGATTGATGATAATGCATGAGCTAGATTGAAATTTTGAAATCAATTATGAATCTCTCCATCCCTAGGTCATACTAATTTATGTGTAATCTTTATCTTGATGATGGACATGCATGAACACTCGAAATGTTGAAATCAATGTTATAGAATGGTTGTTGGTATGTATGCCCATAGAGCAAGTCATATGATGATTGTAATGGGATACTTTGTAAATGATTTGAATAATAATAAAGGCAATTTCCAATCTATATGTTTAAACTGTTTCTGAGATGATGGTGTAACATGATAGATGTCTAAAGATTGTTTTACTCAATAACGTATGCTTTTAGGTTAAGGACCTAAACGATGAGATCATACGGATGTTAAGAGTATACATTCTTGTATAGTCCCTAGTCGGTTGTTATTGTGGAAATAACCATAGACATCAATAACACTAAAGACTAGATTGTGTGTTGGTTGATGACAGAATCTCATTAGTCATGATATAGTGATATCAAACCAAGCACATAGGTACTTGTTAGAGAACAAGGTATCGGACAGACCCACCGTGAGAGTGACACATGGAACCATGACATGGCAGTCACAGTCAGCTCTCACAGTGATGGTGGTGAGTGTGATTCTTAGACTTGAAATCACTGCACTCAACACATGTCATTGGGTACACTTTGACATCATCAAACGCAGTCCTGAAACATGGGTTGTTATAAAGGTGATGATTGGGTGGCTTTGACACATGCGGCTTTTGAGGGGTGAGTGATAGATATGGGATTTGTCCCTCCTAAGGGAGTTTGATATCCTTGACCACTTGATGAGTAGGATTGAGAAAGGCATGCGCATGCACGTGTGAATCAATATGTGATATTGATGTCATACACATCTCACTCAGTCTACTCTGAGATCAAGGAAATGAATGAACATTGACAGGATGACTGTTCCATGCCTCGAGTTCATTCTGGATATCAGTGACAAAGGAATTATACATTCACTGTAACACCATTCACGGATTGTAGGATGAAAGTTGTTCTCCAACTTTCTACTTTCACTTGGGTAGCAATGATGTGTGACTAGGCACCGCTCTTTGCTTGTGAAGTCATAAGTGTTATGGACTTTCACTGCCAACGTGAAATGGACCTGCAGGGTCACACACATAGGATTTAACCTGGAAGAGGAGTTTTGTCCACAAAGCAATGTTGAGATTGATTACTAAAGGAGTTTAGTAGTTCAATTAAACACTCAATCAGTCGATGGCTCAATATCGTATGGTTCAAGGTGTTGGACGCATTGATTGGAGTATCGGATTGATTGAAATCGCAATTGACTGATTTTTGCCCAACCTGTGCTCCCAACCGATCGGTTCATGTGATGAACCGGTCGGCTGAGGTTGCTGAACCGGTCGGCTGGAGTGTCCAGGCCGATCGGCTCATGCCCATGTTGAAACGACCGGTTCAAGGGTTGAACCGATCGGCTCAACTGGTGCAACCGACCAGTTGGGAAATGTCATGTCGGCAAGAATTTTCCTTTGGTTTCAAATTGCCCAATTCGATTGGGAATAACATTGGTATTCGATACCAATTGGGAACGAAACAAGGAAAGTCTTTTTGAGCCAGATTAGGACTATGAACCGATCGGTTCAGGGCACCAACCGATCGGTTGGAGTGCCCCAAACAATCGCCTCAGGTCCAACTGATCGGCTCAATGGCCGAACCGATCGGTTCAGTTGTGAACCGATCATTTCAGGTTGCGAGATGGTTGCTTTTTTGTGGAAAATCCCGAACCCTTCTACTCCTGCTTTAGTCCCGTATTTCCGGGCACAGAGAACCCTGTCCCATGACCCGCATATATATATAGGGGTATTGGGGGCTTCTCAGAGTACAACTCAGTGCAAGTTGATTGCTCTGCAAAGTTGTCGTTCTCTCTGGTTTTGGTAACCGAGAGAGAGCTCGAGCAAGTGCTTCCCGCAAAGGGAGGTGCAGCAAGGGAAGGACAACTGCAGTTGCAATTGACAGCAGGAGAGTGTGTTGGTGACTAGTACGTCAACAGGAGGGTGCGACTCCTTCCACTTCCTTGTGGGACAAGGAGAGTGGAGTTCCGGGTGGTCCGTGTGGACTACTTCAGAGGCGGGAGGTCACTACCGCTCAGGAGGACAACTGTCATCCGACAGTCTGGTAGGAGGAGGAGTCTTCAGTCCCGGTGCGACCAGGAGCTGCACAGACACCGTCCAAGACCGGAGGTGAAGACCGCGCAAGGCGCGTGGCATTGTCGCCGAGCAAGCCTCGGGACAAGGTATGATTCACAAACCATCTTTCCTATTATATAGATGTTGACGCGATTCCTTTTGTTCTGGGTTTGGGGAGAAAAAAATGTTGTTTCCGCTGCTTCTCTGCCTCCTCTAAAACCCAACAGTGGTATCAGAGCCACGTCAACCTCTCTATATTTTAGGATTATCGATATGATCGATTTTGGTTTGTCGCCTTTATTTATTGCATGTGATGCGAATAATATCGGCTTTATACATGTCCAATCCACAAATCCCTAATATACATATATGATATGTAATATTAATGCACTCGATACGCGTCGCCCTTAAACGAGTTTTGTGGTGGATGTGTAGCATGATTATGGCCTATAAAACCCTATATCTGTGTATGGTTGTTTGTGTGGTTGCTTGCATCTCGGTCTGTGCACCGACCCCCTTTCTCATATTCCTGATGTAACTTGAAATAATTCGAGAATTCTTTTCCTACCTTTGCTCCCCCCGAATGTAACTCGGGGTTTCTCAATTCAATTGTAAATAGGATAGATTTTATTTCCTGTTATGTCAAAGAACGGCGGACAACCTGAAGACGATCGGTTCAAGGAGTGAACCGATCGGTTGGTGATCCATACGGCCGGTTCGAGGAACAAGATGAGCAGGTGGCGACCTGAGGAGATGCACGATGACCGGTGAACCGATCGGCTGGAGGCGCCATTTGATCGGCTGGTGGCACCCGAACAACCAACCTGATGGCGAGCCGATCAGTCATGGAGATGAGCTGATCAAACCCAGAAAGGCAGGCACAGATTTCATCATGTACAGGTTGCATGTGATGTAGACCTAGATGACCATGATTCCTCTTGGCTCGAGGAATCACAAATAGGATGGCCATAATCATTGCTTTTTATCGTTTATGCATGTTTTGTGTGGGATATAGCATGTATATGATACGTACTATATATTGTGGTGATTGGATATGTATATGTATATAAAAACCAAATCCCTCATTAAATATTAAGTTTTAGATGCCTTCCAAATGCGACACACGTGAAAAACTTGATCGACCAAGTGTGGGCACGCCCTAGCGTGGTGCACCGTCTATCTCGTGGAAGCGTGAAGGATGAATGTGTGGGTCTGCCCTAGCAGGGTGCACATTCATCGTGTTGGCTTTGGGTCGGACTTAACAAGGTGATCTAGATGGGATCTAGTACCTTGAGGCATGGAGATGATCATGGCAAGGAGTTGCATATGACATCTTTCAAGAGTTGCATATGATGCAATTGGCAAAAGTTGCCTACCTGAGAGATCTGAGTTGTGGGTGACAGCCCTAGCTGGTCCATGACTCAGAGGATTTCAGGATCTTGACCCACTAGAAGATTGTACGCTGCAATCTTCCGAATTGATGGTGAGGGCTATCAATTTGAGTCAAAATAGTGGGAGCGGTAATTAATTAAAGGCCTGATTAACTATCGTCAAATTTTATTCAAATCAAATCAAAAGGGTTTTGACAAATGCAAATTTTCTCTTGTAGAATGGCAAAAGTGGGCAAATTAATTGAGAATAAATTCCATAACTGGTTGAGGACTGTGAGAAGTGTTATGCACAATCCAGATATACCAGGAGCCTTAGAATCCACTCTATGTACGCTTAATGTGTTGGTGAAGAGGAAAGTAGGTAAGGGAGAGAAGTGTTCTCTCGCCAAACCAATTTCTTCTACATGGAGAGGATGGAAGGAACAATGGAAGAAGAAGTCGGAGATAGAGATCTCCACTGCTGGTGTATATGTGATAGAGATTAACTTTACTACTTCTTCATCATGGGTACTTGATACCGGATGCGGATCTCACATTTGTTCAAATGTGAAGGATCTTAAGAGAAGTAGGCCTTTAGGGAAAGGCGAGGTTGAACTACGTGTTGCTAATGGGGCAAGAGTTGCCGCCAGTGCCGTAGGAACCTATGAGTTAACTCTACCTAGTGGGCTAATAATAGAGTTGAAGAACTGCTATTATGTACCTGCCATAAATAGGAATATCATTTCCGTCTCTTGTTTGGACAAAGATGGATTTTAATTTCTTATTAAGAATGGAAAGTGTTCCATTTCTAAAGATGGGATCTTTTATGGTGGTGCCCCTATGTCTTATGGTCTATACTTGATAGACTTGGAGACAAGTGTATACAACATAAACACCAAAAGGCAAAAACTCAACGACTCAAACAAAACATATCTCTGGCATTGTCGTCTAGGGCACATAAATGAGAAGCGCATTTCTAGACTCCATAAAGATGGTTATCTAGACTCTTTTGATTATGAATCAATAGAGACATGTGAATCTTGTTTGTTGGGCAAGATGACCAAGACTCCCTTTTCAGGTAAAGGTGAGAGAGCTAGTGATCTATTAGGACTCATACATACTGATGTATGTGGGACTTTTAGAACTAATGCCAGAAATGGGTATCAGTACTTCATTACCTTCACTGATGATTTTAGTAGGTATGGCTATGTGTACCTGATGAAGCATAAGTCACAAACCCTTGAAAGGTTCAAGGATTTCATGAATGAAGTACAGAACCAGCTTGGTAAAAGTATTAAGGCACTTCGTTCCGATCGAGGTGGAGAATACTTGAGCCAGGAGTTTGAGGACCTTCTGCGAGCCCGTGGTATTGTATCACAATGGACTCCGCCTGGAACACCACAGCATAATGGTGTGTCTGAAAGAAGGAATCGCACATTGTTAGATATGGTGCGATCAATGATGAGTTTTGCTGATCTTCCAATTTCTTTCTGGGGTCATGCTCTTGAAACCTCCGCGTTTACACTTAACCATGTGCCATCTAAAACGGTTCAAAAGACACCATATGAGATATGGTATGGGAAGTGTCCCATTTTGTCTTTTATGAAGATTTGGGGCTGTGAGGCTTACGTTAGGAAAATGTTTCCTGATAAGCTTGGACCCAAATCCGATAAATGTTATTTTGTTGGATACCCCAAGGAAACGAGGGGATATTACTTATACCACCCTACTGACAACAAAGTGTTTGTTGCCAGGGATGTTGTATTCCGAGAGAGGGAATTTATTTCCAAAGGAAACAGTGGGAGGAAAATAGAGCTTGAAGAGGTTCAAGCCCAACAAGAAAACATTGAACCGGTAGATGTACCAGAGGAAAATGTAGATTCACAAGGTGTTGTGGAATCTCAGTCTCCTCAGGTAACACAAGGACCTCGTAGATCTAGTAGGACTCGCCTTGAACCTGAGAGGTTTGGATACCTTGTAACTCAGGAAGGTGGAGAGTTGATCATAGATGATGATCCAACTACCTACGTAGAGGCTATGGAGGGACCAGATTCTGAGAAATGGCTAGAAGCCATGAGATCCGAGATGGAATCCATGTACTCCAACAAAGTATGGACTTTGGTGGAACCACCCGAAGGGGTAAAACCCATAGGGTGCAAGTGGGTCTTCAAGAAAAAGACCGACATGGAGGGCAATGTGCAAACTTATAAAGGCAGATTGGTTGCAAAGGGTTTTCGACAAATTCAAGGTGTTGACTATGACGAAACCTTTTCTCCAGTTGCCATGATTAAGTCCATCAGGATCATGCTTGCTATTGCAGCCTACTATGACTATGAGATTTGGCAGATGGATGTTAAAACCGCATTCCTTAACGGGAATATTCATGAGGATGTGTACATGACACAGCCTGAAGGTTTTGTAGATCCAAAGAATGCCAATAAAGTATGTAAACTGCAAAGGTCAATCTATGGATTGAAGCAAGCATCTCGGAGTTGGAATCTTCGATTTGATGAAGAAGTCAAAGTGTTTGGCTTTATTCAAAATGAAGATGAATCTTGTGTGTACAAGAAGGTTAGTGGGAGCTCGACCACATTCATCATATTGTATGTGGATGACATACTTTTGATGGGGAATGATGTCTTAGCCTTAGAGAAGGTAAAGACTTGGCTTGGGAAAACTTTCTCAATGAAGGACTTAGGAGAAGCATCCTATATTCTAGGAATTAAGATCTATAGAGATAGATCTAGAAGGCTTCTCGGACTAAGTCAGAGCACGTACATTGACAAGGTGCTGAAGCGGTTCAGCATGGAGAACTCAAAGAGAGGCAACATCCCTGTGCTACATGGAGTGACCGTCTCTAGAGCTCAATGTCCCCAATCTTGTGAAGAGAGGGAGTGTATGAATGAGATCCCATATGCATCAGCCATTGGATCCATCATGTACGCTATGTTTTGCACACGCCCAGATGTCTCGTATGCTCTCAGCATAATGAGCAGGTACCAGTCAGATCCCAGGGATGCTCACTGGACAGCCGTGAAGAACATCCTCAAGTACTTGCGAAGGACTAAGGATCAGTTTCTTGTGTACGGCGGCGAGGAAGAGCTGGTTGTAAAGGGTTACACCGATGCAAGCTTCCAAACCGATAAAGATGATTACAGATCGCAGTCAGGATTTGTGTTTTGCCTTAATAATGGAGCTGTGAGCTGGAAGAGTTCCAAGCAAGAAATAGTTGCCGATTCTACTACAGAGGCCGAGTATATTGCTGCTTCGCATGCAGCAAAGGAGGCTGTGTGGATCAGGAAGTTCATTTCTGAACTTGGTGTAGTTCCCAGTAGCTGTGATGCAATTGAGCTTTATTGTGACAATAATGGAGCTATTGCACAAGCTAAGGAGCCCAGATCACATCAGCGGTCCAAGCACATACTACGGCGCTTCCATCTCATACGAGAGATCGTACAGCGAGGAGATGTGAAGATTTGTAAAGTACCAACTGAAGACAACATAGCTGATCCACTGACTAAGGCCCTTTCTCAGCAGAAGCATGATGGTCATGCTAGGTCACAAGGACTGTGTTTCCTTGGTGACTGGCTCTAAGTGCAAGTGGGAGTCTGTTGGTATGTATGCCCATAGATCAAGTCATATGATGATTGTAATGGGATACTTTGTAAATGATTTGAATAATAATAAAGGCAATTTCCAATCTATATGTTTAAACTGTTTCTGAGATGATGGTGTAACATGATAGATGTCTAAAGATTGTTTTACTCAATAACGTATGCTTTTAGGTTAAGGACCTAAACGATGAGATCATACGGATGTTAAGAGTATACATTCTTGTATAGTCCCTAGTCGGTTGTTATTGTGGAAATAACCATAGACATCAATAACATTAAAGACTAGATTGTGTGTTGGTTGATGACAGAATCTCATTAGTCATGATATGGTGATATCAAACCAAGCACATAGGTACTTGTTAGAGAACAAGGTACCGGACAGACCCACCGTGAGAGTGACACATGGAACCATGACATGGCAGTCACAGTCAGCTCTCACAGTGATGGTGGTGAGTGTGATTCTTAGACCTGAAATCACTGCACTCAACACATGTCGTTGGGTACACTTTGACATCATCAAACGCAGTCCTGAAACATGGGTTGTTATAAAGGTGATGATTGGGTGGCTTTGATACATGGGGCTTTTGAGGGGTGAGTGATAGATATGGGATTTGTCCCTCCTAAGGGAGTTTGATATCCTTGGCCACTTGATGAGTAGGATTGAGAAAGGCATGCGCATGCACGTGTGAATCAATATGTGATATTGATGTCATACACATCTCACTCGGTCTACTCTGAGATCAAGGAAATGAATGAACATTGACAGGATGACTGTTCCATGCCTCGAGTTCATTCTGGATATCAGTGACAAAGGAATTATACATTCACTGTAACACCATTCACGGATTGTAGGATGAAAGTTGTTCTCCAACTTTCTACTTTCACTTGGGTAGCAATGATGTGTGACTAGGCACTGCTCTTTGCTTGTGAAGTCATAAGTGTTATGGACTTTCACTGCCAACGTGAAATGGACCTGCAGGGTCACACACATAGGATTTAACCTGGAAGAGGAGTTTTGTCCACAAAGCAAAGTTGAGATTGATTACTAAAGGCGTTTAGTAGTTCAATTAAACACTCAATCAATCGATGGCTCAATATCGTATGGTTCAAGGTGTTGGACGCATTGATTGGAGTATCGGATTGATTGAAATCGCAATTGACTGATTTTTGCCCAACCTGTGCTCCCAACCGATCGGTTCATGTGATGAACCGGTCGGCTGAGGTTGCTGAACCGGTCGGCTGGAGTGTCCATGCCGATCGGCTCATGCCCAGGTTGAAATGACTGGTTCAAGGGTTGAACCGATCGGCTCAACTGGTGCAACCGACCAGTTGGGAAAAGTCATGTCGGCAAGAATTTTCCTTTGGTTTCAAATTGCCCAATTCGATTGGGAATAACATTGGTATTCGATACCAATTGGGAACGAAACAAGGAAAGTCTTTTTGAGCCGGATTAGGACTATGAACCGATCGGTTCAGGGCACCAACCGATCGGTTGGAGTGCCCCAAACGATCGGCTCAGGTCCAACCGATCGGCTCAATGGCCGAACCGATCGGTTCAGTTGTGAACCGATCATTTCAGGTTGCGAGATAATTGCTTTTTTGTGGAAAATCTCGAACCCTTCTACTCCTGCTTTAGTCCCGTATTGCCGGGCACAGAGAACCCTGTCCCATGACCCGCCTATATATATAGGGGTATTGGGGGCTTCTCAGAGTACAACTCAGTGCAAGTTGATTGCTCTGCAAAGTTGTCGTTCTCTCTGGTTTTGGTAACCAAGAGAGAGCCCGAGCAAGTGCTTCCCGCAAAGGGAGGTGCAGCAAGGGAAGGACAACTGCAGTTGCAATTGATAGCAGGAGAGTGTGTTGGCGACTAGTACGTCAACAGGAGGGTGTGACTCCTTCCACTTCCTTGTGGGACAAGGAGAGTGGAGTTCCGGGTGGTCCGTGTGGACTACTTCAGAGGCGGGAGGTCACTGCCGCTCAGGAGGACAACTGTCATCTGACAGTCCGGTAGGAGGAGGAGTCTTCAGTCCCGGTGTGACCAGGAGCTGCACAGACACCGTCCAAGACCGGAGGTGAAGACCGCGCAAGGCGCGTGGCATTGTTGCCGAGCAAGCCTCGGGACAAGGTATGATTCACAAACCATCTTTCCTATTATATAGATGTTGACGCGATTCCTTTTGTTCTGGGTTTGGGGAGAAAAACTTTTTTTTTCCGCTACTTCTCTGCCTCCTCTAAAACCCAACAATGACATCACATGTATTTGTTGGCCTAGAAACCCATCCAAGATATACTCATTAGGAGTAAATCTTGGATAGTCCCCGGTTTGGGACTGTTCTTGAACACCTAATCTCACTTAGGATGTAAGTGTATAATGTGTATTTGGTTTTCAAGAAAATTTCGGTAGCATTTCTCCGTTTGTTCTCTAAGTACATCTGTACTTGGAGAACAACGGGGAAATGTTGCCGAAATTTTCTTGAAAACCCAATACATATTATACACTTACTAGTGAGATTAGGTGTTCAAGAATGGGATAGGTGGTACACATTTAGTATATATAAGAATGACAACACAAGCATTTGTTGGCCTAGAAACCCATCCAAAATTTACTCATTAGGAATAAATCTTGGATAGTCCCCGGTTTGGGACTATTCTTGAACAACTAATCTCACTTAGGATGTAAGTGTATAATGTGTATTTGGTTTTCAAGAAAATTTCAGTAGCATTTCCCCGTTTGTTCTCTAAGTACATATGTACTTAGAGAACAGCGGGGAAATGCTGCTGAAATTTTCTTGAAAACCCAATACACATTATACACTTACTAGTGAGATTAGGTGTTCAAGAATGGGATAGGTGGTACACATTTATTATATATAAGAATGAAAACACATGTATTTGTTGGACTAAAGTTTTAACCATGCAAAAACTCTAATCCTAGACCCTAATCTTGTTGTAATATATACTTGTTTTCTCTTTGATCATAGAATGGATAGATCATGTATGTCCATTTGCAATCGTTGCACCCCAGAGTTTATTTATGGTCTTGACCGGTTTATTAAATTTGCCGAGGAACATTGGAAACAACCTGGAGATAGGTTCTACTATCCATGTAGGCATTGTGGTAACAACTTGAAAGTCAGCACTGGTGATGAAATCAAAAGACATGTCATGTGCAACGGGATTATACAAGGCTATACAGAATGACACTGGCATGGAGAGATTTCAAACCTGAAACCAGTGGATGTCCATAGCAGTGCTTGTCTGGAAGAAGAAATTGCCTCCGATGATGTAGATGTGAATGAACCAGTTCCAGTAGACATTGTTGATGCGATGCTGGATAGTTTTGGGGTAGAGCACACCGATCCACCTCTCACTTTTAGAAACATTATGCATGATGCTGAGATATTGTTATACACAGGTTGTACTAAGTTTACGAAGCTTAGTGCTGTGTTGAGATTGTATAAGCTAAAAGCTAACAATAGATGGAGCGACAAAAGCTTCACATCATTGTTGTCTTTGTTGAAAGAAATGCTTCCTGAAGGAAATGAGCTGCCAATCTCAACATGCCAGGTAAAGAAATTGTTGTGCCCAATGGGAATTGATGCCAAGAAGATACACGCATGCCCAAATGATTGTGTATTATTTCAAAAGGACTATGTGGATTTGAAAGATTGTCCAAAATGTGGTACATCACGATATAAATTGACAACTTCGGGGGAGTCCAAAACTGGTTCTCTTGCCAAGGTGATGTGGTATCTACCTATAATATCACAGTTTCAATGCTTGTTTGCCAATCTGATAGATGCGAAGAATTTGATGTGGCATGCAGATGTTAAGAAAAATAATGATGGGATCCTACGACATGCGTCTGGTTCCCCACAGTGGAAGAAGATTGATCTATTGTACCCTGAATTTGGTGAAGAAGTCAGGAATGTAAGACTTGGGCTTTGTACATATGGGATGAATCTATACGGGACATTGAGCAGCCAACATTGCACTTGGCCAGTCATGCTTGTTATATACAATCTTCCTCCCTGGATATGTATGAAAAATAAGTGTGTAATGTTGTCATTGTTGATATCGAGCCCTAAACAACCTGGAAATGATATCGATGTTTATCTTGAACCTATGATTGATGACTTAAAGAAACTCTGGGGTGAAGGTGTGATGACCTATGATGCTTCACAAAGAGAGACATTTCATTTGCATGCTATGTTGTTTTGCACTATTAATGACTTTCCAGCATATGGGAATTTGTCTGGATATAGTGTCAAAGGAGCTAAAGTGTGTCCTATATGTGAAGAGAACACTGATTCAACAAGACTAAAACATGGCGGTAAGACTGTATTATCTCGGTCATCGAAGGTTTCTTACAAAATTCCATCTGTATTGTAGGAAGCGCAAAGCATTCAATGGATTGAATGAGGAACGGAGTGCACCTAAACCTATACCAGGGGAGGTTGTTTATGAAAGAGTAAAAGACTTTGTAAATGAATTTGGTAAGAGATCACAACGTACTATGGCCACACGGAGTGACAAATCTTTATTCAAGAAGAAGTCAATATTTTGGGATTTTCCTTATTGGAGTTCTTTGACAGTCAGGCATTGTATCGATGTCATGCACGTTGAGAAAAATGTATGTGATGGTGTCATTAGTACTTTGTTGAATATACCAGGTACGACTAAAGATGGGCTAAAATCCATACTGGACCTACGTGAAATGGGAATAAGGTCAGAATTAACAAAATTATGTGAAATGGGAAATCAGAGAACATACTTACCTCCCACTTGTTACACATTGTCTAGAAAGGAGAAGAAAGATTTTTGTGAATGTTTGGTAAATGTTAAGGTTCCACAGGGTTACTCATCCAACATCCATAGATTGGTATCAATGAAAGATCTGAAGTTGATAGGTCTTAAATCTCATGATTGTCACACTCTCATGCAACAAATATTTCATGTGGAAATTCAATCTATATTGTCGAAGCATGTAAGGTTTGCAATCACCAGACTTTGTTTCTTTTTCAATAGTCTGTGCAACAAAGTTATTGACCCTGATACTCTTGATAATTTGCAAAGAGAAGTGGTTGCTACCCTATGTCAGCTTGAGATGTATTTTCCTCCGTCGTTCTTTAATATCATGGTACATCTTGTTGTCCATTTGACTAGGGAAGTGAAAATGTTGGGACCAATTTTCTTGCATTGGATGTATCCTTTTGAACGATACATGAGCATTTTTAAAAGTGATGTTTGAAACCATTATCATCCTGAAGGGAGTATTATTGAGAGTTATGTGGTGAGAGAGGTTATGGATTTTTGCAATTACTTTCTCAGTGGTAATGACAAGAATATTGAGGAGTAATTTGGAAAAGGAATTTTGGGATCACGGGTGAAAGTAATCAGCAGTGAGCAGTTGGAACAAGGTCACTTGTATATTTTACACAACATGGATGAAGTGAGTGTTTATATTGAGGAACATACCAATTTCATCAAGAGACAATATCCTCGAGCCAATACAATGTGGCTTGCTAGAGAGCATTACAAGACATTTATTAAGTGATTTGAAGATAAAGTCTTACATCAACTATCTCAAACACCAAATGATATTACTGAAACTATCAAATACCTCGCCTTTAAACCAAAATTGAATGTTATGTCTTATGAAGGGTATGACATTAATGGATTCACATATTACACAAAGTGCCAAGATGATAACAGTGTCGTCCAAAATAGTGGGGTCACCCTTCAAGCGTCAACTATGTTTCTTGCAAGTGCAAAGGATAAGAGTCCACATGAAGCTAAAATGTCATATTACGGTGTCATTGAAGACATATGGGAGTTTGACTACATAGATTTCAGAATTCCGCTCTTCAAATGTAATTGGGTTGATAACACCAAAGGAGTTATATTGGATGAATTGGGTTTCACTTTAGTGATCTTTGAAAAGATTGACGAGAAGGGTGAACCATTCATATTGGCATCACAGGCGAAACAAGTATTTTATATCGATGATCCTGCAAATGATAAATTGTCAGTTGTTCTTCATGGTAAAAGACAGTTCATTGAAGATCCTATAGATGAAGAAGAGTACTATGATAAGTATGATGACTCCAGTCCATTCTCAGTTGGGTTGCCAACACCAGCAAATATTGAAGCTAATGATGACTTGTATGTGCGTGGAGATCACAATGAAGGATTATTAATTGATAAAAATTCGCAATATTAGAGGCATGTTTATATTTTTTTATATGTTTTATTTTTCTAAATGTGAACTTTACAATGTGAATTACTTTACAATGTGAATGTGAACTTTAAAATGTGAACTTTACAATGTGAATTACTTTACAATGTGAACTTTACAATGTGAATTACATTACAATGTGAATGTGAACTTTACAATGTGAGCTTTACAATGTGAATTACTTTACAATGTGAACTTTACAATGTGAATGTGAACTTTCGGATGGCTGAGCATTCTCCTGATGACCGTGTTGATGATTAACATGAGGGTGAGGACATCAATGTGTCGCCTCACAATGTAAGTTTTAAAAATATATCATATATTTATATCTACATGTCCATTTATAGTTATATCCTATAAGTGTGTTTATTTTGTCAAATTTTAGGTTGATGATGCACATGTACCCTCTGAAGCACTTGAGGCACTTGATGAGCAGCACCAAAAAGTTGACAAGAGAAGGGGCATCACTATGATGAAGAAGTTAATAGCGCAAAGGGGCAATGTACCCAAACTTGTTGTGGACTTTGATAATGCAGGGAATGCAATTGGAGTGAATTGCAATTCATTTGTATCATATCTTGGGTATGTTACTCGTAGCCATTGTGGTTGTAAGATAGATTCTTGACATAAAGTTCCTAAGGGGAAGAAAGATGTAATATGGAAGGATTTATGCGTGAGTTATTATTAATTTGCAATTCTATTTTATAGATTACTAATTTTATGGATACTAGTTAATAGCAATTCTATTTTGTAGAGTATATTTGAATTGGATGAAAAGCTACATCGTAAATGCATGATGCAACACTGTGGGAGAGTGCTAAGGAACTATAGGATGAATCTCACTGGAGAATACATAAAAGAAGGTGACAAGACGAAGAAGACAACCACTGAACAATGGAACTTCCTAGACCATGAAGAATGGGACACGTTTGTTTCTTCAAGACAAACTGATGAATTCAAGGTATTAGGCGTCACTCCTAATTTAATTAATATACAGTGTATTCGCCTATTCAATATTAACATTTAGTGTTACTAACCAAATCATTAATGTGCATACTAACTAGGCCCTCAGTGAGGCGCAAAAAGCAAGGCGTGCACTGAATGTGCATGACCACACAATGGGTCCAAAGGGGTATGCAGGCATTCGCCAAAGACTACAGGCTGAGTCTTCTACTCAGTGTGCTGCTACTCAGGAGTCCTCCACTATAGGTACAACACCTCTGCCTTGCCATGATGTCTGGATAGCTGGGAGGCAAAATAAGAAGGGAGAAATAAGTAAGCCCGCAATTGTTGAGGCAACTGCAAAAATGGTAAAATATAACTCTTAGAGCAATCATTTGAATATTGATTATTTGTGGTGTTTACTTAATTACAAATTTTTGTTTTGGCGATTAGCAGGAGTTGCACGAGCTGAGGAAAAAAGGCAAGTTCATCCCTGAGGGCACAAGGGATGAATTGACAGTTGCTCTGGGTAACCCAGAACATCCTAGACATGTTAGGGCTGTAGGCACTGGTGTGGGCATCAAAGCATTCTTTGGGCCATCCCAACGCAAACATGTCCCAAAAGAGGGACTTTCACAAGAAGAGGTAACCTATTATTTCTTTATAATTTTACTGTAAAAGAGAATTCAATAATCAGAAGCTAACGTTTCTTTTATCCATGTATAGGTAGATAAGCTAGTTGATAGGAAACTCGAAGAAGCAATAAGCAAGTGGCATGCATCTCTGACTGCCACTCAGCAGACAGTACCTATGGCATCCTACTCTACTCCTACTGCAGAGGTTGGGAGTAATCCTATAGACCCACCACCTAGCACATCCGCTGTAAGTATTTTTATGACATAGTAACTAGTCTTTTCAAGATGATATGTATATATGTATATAACATTCTTTACGCACAAATTTGTAGGGGTTGAAGCCATGCCACACTAGTACATAACCGACCTTTAGTGTCGGTTATTTAAGGCCTTTAGTGTCGGTTTCTAAGTGACACCTATGTGGGCGACGCAAAAAGCCCAGCCGTTACGCATAGGTTCAAAAACCTACGCCAAAACCCTTCGTGTGCCACTGAAAACGCGCCACCAGGGCACTATAGACGTCGGTTATTAGATAAGAAACTGACGCCATATACCTTCGCGCCACAGAAGGGCACCATCTTGGGCACTATCAGCGTCAGTTATTAGATAAGAAACTGACGTCATATAACTTCCAGCATGGCCGTGCTGGCCAGTACGGCCGTGGTGTCTGGTCCGCTGGCACGGTCGTGCACTCCCAACACGGCCGTGCTGGCCAGCACGGCCGTGGTGTCTAGACTGCTGCCATGGTCGTGCTGGCCAGCACGGCCGTGGTGTTAAGGAAATAGATGTTGGTTACTATTAGAAACTGACACTGTAACGATGTGGCGTCGGTTTTATACAAATAATCGATGCCTATTTTTGGTCTGCTGCCACGGTCGTGCTGGCCAGCACGGCCCATGGTGATTAACCATGAGGCCGACATAGATGATGTGTGTGACTTGAAGGAAGGCCGTACACCACGATAAGGAGATTGTTGTTGGACTTCCTCTAGGACCAGATATATCCTCTAAACCAATCTTCCAATTACATAGATATTGATGCATTTCATTGGTTTAAGAGGAATATGGCAGTTAAATTTTTTATTTCCTCTACCTATTATATCATCATATTTCCCTATAGTGGTAACAGAGTCACATCAATATACTATGTTTTGGCATAATCAATATGATCAGATTCTTGGTTTTCATTGTTCATTTATTGCATATGATGTGAATACTTAAACTGATTAATGTGCATATCTAATTAAACACCACATAGGATGCCAACTACAATATATATATATATGATTAAACACCACATAGTATGCCAACTACATATTATTAATGCATAGTATATTGATGCCACATACTCTATATATATATATTTATTTATTTATTTATTTATTTATTTTTATATTTATATGTATAAATATTTATATGTATATATATATATGCAATTGACACACGTTGTCCTAAAAGCAATTTTTGATGGTGGATATGAAGCGTGGTTATGGCCAATAACCATATATATATATGCATGATTGTATGGTTGGTTTTATCTTGGTTTGCATACTGAGACTCTACCTTATCTTCCAAATGTAAAAGTATTATTCTCTCCTATCTATGCTCCCCTTGAATGTAACTCAAGGTTTCTCTTTTGTCATGTAATATGTAACAACATTAGGATAGTTTAATTTCTTATTACGATGAAGAAGAAGAAGATGTCCAACACCAGGCCAACCAATTATCACGGAAGGCGAGTTCATCGGTTGATGGACCTGACTAATTGATTGGAAGATTCAAAACATGGTGGAACGTAGACCAGACAACTAGTGTGACAACCAATCGACCGACCATGAAGCAAGTCGACCGATTCAAGGGTTGAACCGATCAACCCAGATTGGAAAGCCCATATCTTCATAAACAATATGTTTAGACCTAGGTGGTGGTAATTCCTTATGGCTCCAAGGAATTATAGTAGAATGACCATAACCATCGATTATGTTTATTGCATGTTTTTGTTGTGGGATATAGCATGTACATGATACATACTATATATATGTGTGGTGATTGGATAATGTATATGTATTTATAAAACAAACTCCCTCAATAACATATTAGGTCTTTCATGCTTTCCATAAGAAACACACACAAAAACCTTGATCGACCAAGAGCATGTTACTCCAAAGTGTGGTGTGCCATCCATCTCGTGGAAGTTTGATGGTAGATATGTAGGTTCTACCAAAGCAGGGTGCATATTCTATCATGTTGTCTTTTAGTTCAGGCTTAACTGAGTGTCCTTAATGAGATTAAGCACCTAGCATGTAGACGACTATGGCAAATCGTTTTATATATCATCTATCTAAGAATTACATATGATGCAATTGGAAAAAGTTGCCTCCCTCAATAATTGATTATGGACACTGACGTTGGTCGGGTAATAATTGAAATATTTTGGATCTTGGCTCACCAGAAGGTTGTACACTACAAACTTCCAAATTTATATGTGAGGGCTATCAATTTGAATAAAATAGTGGGAGTGATAATTAATTAAAGGCCTAATTGAATATCATCAATTTTAAAATCAAATTACATCAAAAGGGTTTTTGACAAAATGCAATCTTTTCTCTTGTAGAATCAAATGGCAAACAAATCATAATTGTGATTGGTCCTTAAGAAGGATATATTTAACAGGACAAATTTCCATGACTGTTTTTGGATTTTGATAAGGTTCTCAATGAAGAGCCCAAGCTCTATATCCTAGAAACACATGTACCAAAAATACCTGCTCCTGATGCCCTTAGGCTGAAGTGGATGCTTACTAGAAGCATGCCAACAATGTTTTGGATATAAAGAACTTTATGCTAAGTTTCATGAACTATGAGTTGCATGAGAAGTATGAGGACATGGGGATACTTGAGATGGTAACACATCTTAAAAACTTGAACCATAAGCACACAAAGAAATAAAGGTACAATATCTCAAGGGCTCTCTTTGAATGTAAGATGATAGAGGGAGACTTAGTAGAGACCCATGTTCTCAATATAATTGGACATGTGGAACATGTAGAAGAATTGGGATTCTCTTTTAGGCAATAGTTGGCCACAGATATGATTCTACAATCATTGCCTAAATCATATAGCCATTTTATTTAGTGTTATCAGTTGAACAACATGGCTAGACCGTTGTCAGATTTGCTTAGCTTGTTGATTAATGTCAAAGCAATAATAAAGAAGGACTCATCTGTGATGATGATTGGTGGAATTGAGTCCAAGGATGAAAGCAAGGCCATGAAGAGTTCTAAGTCTAAGCATAAATCCAGTTTTTCAACACTTAAGATAAGTAGAAAGAAAAGTACAAGAGGAATCTATCCTTTGTACTTGAAGGCATTCAAGAAGAAAAAGATGGGGATGGTGATATCCACTTTAGGTATATACATTATTGATATAAACTATTCTAATTCTTCATCTTGGGTAATTGATACCGGATGTGGATCTCACATATGCTCAAATATGAAGGACTTGAAAGAATTAGGCCTTCGGGAAAGGGTGAGGTTGAACTGTGAGTCACAAATGGAGCAAGAGTTGTTGCCACTACAGTTGAAACCTATAATTTATCTCTACCACCAGGGCTTGTAATAGATTTAATGAAGTGCTATTATGTACCTTCCATAAATAGAAAAATCATTTATGTATCTTGTATGGACAAGGATGCATATGAATTTCATATCATGAATGGTCAATGTTCTATTTTGAAAGATGGGATCTTTCATGGCAATGCACAAATGTCTTATGGTCTTTATTTTCTAGATCTAAAGACATATATCTATAACATAAATATTAAAAGACTAAAACTCAAAAACCCAAACAAAATATATCTTTGGCATTGTTGTCTACAGCAAGTAAATGAGAATCACATATCTAGACTCTATAAATATGGTTATCTGGACTCTTTTGATTTCAAATCAATAGAGTCATGTGAATCTTGATCCAGGTGGGTAATATTTAATACAAGAGTTTGAGGACCTTCTGCGAGCCCGTGGTATTGTATCAGAGTGGACTCCACCTAGAACACCACATCATAATGGTGTATCAGAAAGAAGGAATTGCACATTACTAGATATGCTGCAATCAATGATGAGTTTAGTTGAACTTCTGACTACCTTCTGGGATTATTCTATAGAAACTGCCGCATTTACATTAAATCCAGTACCATCTAAATCGGTTCAAAAGACACCATATGTGATATGGATTGGGAAGCATCCCAACATGTCTTTTATGAGTATTTGGGAATTTGAACTTATCTAAGGAAAAAATTCTAAAAATCTTGTCCCTAAATATGATAAGTGTTATTTTTTTAGATATCCTAAGGAGATCAGAGGATATTACTTTTATTCCCTATCTGACAATAAAGTGTTTGTTGCCACAAATGTTGCATTCCTAGAAAAGTATTTTATTTCCAAAGGAATTAGCGGGAGGGAAGTGGAACTCGAAGAGGTTCGAGACAATCAAGAAAGCATACAATCGATAGATGCCCAAGAGGATCAAATAGAATCACAAAACATTATGGAATCTTGAATTCCTCAAGTAACATAGGTACCTCATAGATCTAGTAGGAAGCTCCTTGAACCTAAAAGATTTGAATATCTTGTGACTCAGGAAGGTGGTGAGTTGGTCATAGATGATGAGCCAACAACCTATCTAGAATCTACTAATGGACTAGAGTCTGAGAAATGGCTTGAGGCCATGATATTTGAGATAGAATCCATGTATGCCAACAAGGTATGGACCTTGGTGATCCACATGAAGGGTTAAAACCCATAGGTTGCAAGAGGGTCTTCAAGAAGAAGACTAACATGGATGGTAATGTACAAACCTATAAGGGCATATTGTTTGCATAAGATTTTAGATAAATTCAAAGCGTAGACTATGATGAAACTTTTTCTTTGGTTGCCATGGCTAAGTCCATCAGGATTATGCTTGGTATTGAAAGTTATCATGACTATGAGATTTGGCAGATGAATGTTAAAAAATTGCATTCCTTAACGGGAATCTTCTCAAGGATGTCTACATGACACAACCTGAGGTTTTATAAATCCAAAAGATGCAAAAAGTTTGTAAGCTACAAAGGTCAATTTAAGCTTGAATCTTTCTTTTGACAATACATGCAAAGAGTTTGGCTTTACTCAAAATGAAGATGAACCTCGTGTGTACAATAAGGTTAGTGAGAGCATGATTGTATTCCTCATATTTTATGTTGATGACATACTATTGATGGGGAATGACACCCCTACTTTATAAAAGGTAAATACATGGCTAGGAAATACCTTTTCTATGAAGGACTTGGGTGAAGCATCCTACATCTTGGGAATCAAGCTCTATAGAGATAGATCTAGAATGCATCTTGGACTAAGTCAGAGCAAATATATTGACAAAGTGTTGAAAAGGTTCAGCATGGAGAGCCCAAAGAGAGGAAACTTGCCCACGGGTCATGGAGTTACCTTCTCTAAATCTCAATGTCTTATTTCTTATGAAGAAAGGGAACACATAAGTATGACTTCATATGCATCAACAATTGGGTCCATCATGTATGAAATGTTGTGTACCCATCCAGATGATTCATATGCCTTGACCATGATGAGCAGATATCAGACTGATCCAGTGATGCTCACTAAATAACTCTGAAGAACATATTTAAGTACTTGAGAAGAACTAAGGATCAGTTCCTTGTCTACGGCGGAGAGGAAGAGTTGGTGGTATAGGGTTACACCACAAACTGACAAAGATGATTATAGATCGCAATATGGATTCATGTTTTGCCTTAACAATGGAGATATGAGTTGAAAGAGTTCCAAGCAAGAGACAATTTTCAATTCTACAACAGAGGTCGAGTATATTGTTGCATCTAATGCAACAAAGGAGTTTGTTTAGATCAAGAAGTTCATCTCTGAACTTGGTATGGTTCCAAGCATCAACGATGAAATTGAGCTATATTGTGACAACAATGGAGCTATTGCACAAGCTAAGGAACCTAGATCACATCAATGTTCCGAGCACATACAAAGGTGGTTCCATCTCATACGAGAGACTATACAGAGGTGATATGTGAGGATTTACATAGTACCAACTGAGAACAAAATTGTTGACCCCTTGACAAAAGCACTTTTGCAGCAGAGTCATGATGGTCAAGTTAAATCACTTGGAATAAGATTCATGGGTGATTGGCTCTAAGTGCAAGTGGAATTTTTTTGGTATGTATGTTCAAAGAGCCCATCATATGATGATTATAATGGTGTAACTTGTAAATGATGTGATTAAAAATAAAGGCAAGCTTCCAATTTATTTTGTTTTATTCAGTTATGAGATAATGAAGTAACATAATAAATGTCTAGAGAATGATATTACTCAATGACATATGTCTTTAGGTGTGTGACCTGAACAATGAGATCATATGTATCAAGAGTATATACATTTTTTATGCCCCTAGTCAGATGTCATTGTGGAAGGTTGATAGATAGCAATAACACGTAAGACTAGAGTGTGTGTTTGTTGATGATGGAATCTCATCAGTCTTGATATGTGATATCAAACCAAGCACATAGATACTTTTTAGAGAATAGTGTATCGGATAGACCCACCACAACAGTGATGCATGGAAAGAAAAATTGGTAGTCAAAATCATCTCTTATAGTGTTGGTGGTGATTGTGGTTCTTAAACCTAAAGTCACTACACTCATCACATGTCATTTGGTGTACTTTTACATCATCTACTATGTTATGAATAAGGGTTGTCATAAAGGTGGTGATCGGATAAATAGTGACACATGGAGATGATTGTGAGTGATGTAGATAGGATTTGTCCCTCTTAAAGTAGTATGATATTATGGCTACTTGATGAGTGAGACTGAGAAATGCATGGCCATGCACATGTGAGTCAATATGTGATATTGAGCTTACATGTATCTCAGACAAGTTGCTCTAGTTCAAGAAACATGGATTAAATGATTGAAGAGGATGATGATTCCATGCCTTGAGTTCAATACCAAATATTAGTGACAAAGGAATTATACAAACACTGTAATACCAATCATAGATTGTAGGTTGAAGTTGTTCTCCAACTTTCCATTTACTTGGGTAGCAATGATGTGTGACAAGATGTCGCTCTTTGCTTGTGATGTCATAATTGGTTATGGACATTCAATGCCAATGTAATATGGAACCTATAGGTTTACACATATAGGATTCACTTGGAATAGGAGTTTTATCATGAATGATAACTGAATTGATTACTATAGTGTTTAGGTACTCAATTTAAGCAACAATTGACTGATTGGACTTTGAACCAACCAGTTCAAGTGTTGAACTGACCAATTGGAGTGTCAGGCTAATTGGATATTGCATTAGAATTATGTATGAATCGGGCATGATCTGATTGGTTCAGTGAGTGAACTAATTGGCTCAAGGTGCCTGAAAATCAGTTCATGAGATGAACTGCCTGGTTCATAAGAGCAATTTGATTGAATCAAGGATTAGTGTTGACATCATGTCATGCATTAATTAGATTAGAATTTCCAATAAAATTGTAATTAGGAAACATGATGAAAAGACCAATTCATTGGGTGAACCGGTCATCTCACATGCCAACCGATCAGTTCACATATGAACCTATCATTTTGCCACTCATAGGTTGTAAAAATTCGTCAAATTCTGGTCCCTTCAACTCCCACATAGATTGGTAACCCTGACCCTTACCCTCCCATAAATAGAGGGGTACTGGGTGCTTCCGAGAGACACAACTCAATTGCTTCTAAAAATTATTTGACATCTCTAGTTGTGGTAACCAAAAGAAACCGACAAAGTCCTACCCGATAAAGGGAGGGGTAGTAAGGGAGAAAAATTATGGGAGAGAAAGTTGGTGACTATAAAGACAATGTGAAGGGACAACTCCTTATTGTCCGTTCTACCATAAGGATAAGAGTTCCTAATGGTCCATGTACACTACTCTAGAGACGTGGAGCTTTTCCCGCTAGGAGGACAACGTCAACCTAGTGTCTATTTCGAGTGAAACTTGAAGAAAGTGTGCACACCACGACAAGGAGATAATCATTGGACTTTCTCCAGGACCAGGTATGTCCTCTAAATTGTCCTTCCCATTATATAGTTATTGACGTGTTCCATTGGTTTAAGGGGAATATGGAAGTTAAATTTTTGTTTCTAATGCCTGTTAAGTTGCCTTGTTTCCCTACACTTACCCCCACAACGAGTGTCATCTTCTCATATAGAAGATAACAACCAACCCCTCCTATGCAGATCATGTTTAAGTGAGGATGTAATGACCAATATAAGCTCATGGGATAAAAGTGAAGGGTCATTTACTTCCCGTATGTATATCTTGCTTTTACAGCTGGAATGTTTGATATTGTTGATAACCCCTTTCTTGAACAGGTTCATTAATCTTCTAAGAAGGTCAAAAATCTTGCTAATATCCCATGATATTCTTAAGAAAATATTAATAATCTTTTCCAATCAAACAGTATTTTCAAAAATTATTGAACTTTCAAATCCAAAAATATTTTTAAAATATTAACATTCTTTTTAAAACTCAACAATCTTTTTAAAGATTTACAGTATTTTCAATATACAACCATCTTTTTATAGGATTAAAAATCTTTTTAAAATTCAACAATATTTTTAAAGGTTAATAATCATTTCAAAATCCAATAATATTTTTAAATACTAACAATCTTTTCAAAAGTAAATAATCTTTTTAAATATTAATAATCCTTTCAAACTTTAACAATCTTTTTAATCAACAATCTTGTCGAAGTCTGACAATCTTTTTAAAGATTAACAATCTTTTTAAAAGCCACCAACTTTTTAAATGATTAACAATCCATTCAAAAACCAACAGTCTTTCCAAATATAAACAATCATTTCAAAAATTAAATCACCTTGTTGAAAGGATCAATTAGTTTTTCAAAGTCAAAAATCCTTTAAAAGAGTGATAACCTTTCAAAAGCTAAGTTTTCCTGCTAAATAGTATCTAAAAATAATACACACTTTTTCTTCCCATTAAGGGAGACATACCTTCATAGCCCAGTCAAGTGAGGCAGTTCTTTGACAGTGAGTGAGACGTCACTTTTCAATTATGGGTCCACCCACAACCAAGGTCATGGACTATGACCTAAAATTGAACCACTTAGCTCCTTTCATGCTGACATATATGGTCATGGACTATGACATTATACTAAATCATCTAGTTCTCTTCATGCCTACACCTATGATCCTGGATTATCACCTAAAACTAAACCACAACCCACATTCAACCATGTAATCTTTAGGAAGATTCCAAGCCAAGGATCCCTCCTTGTTGACCGATTGTCTCTTCCAAAGGTCAAACATCCCCAAGAGAAACCCCTCAATCTAGGTGAAAACTAGGGTGTCATGCATGTTTCCAAGGATTTTAGTTTGGAAATCATGTTGGATGAAGACACCCTAAGGAAGGAAAGAGATTGATTGAGCACATCCACTGTCCCATCAGAGTATACCTTAATCTTGATTACCACTTGAATCCTTGCCTTTCATCCTCTTTTGAATAATTCTTTTGGAGTGCTTCACTAAGTAATGTTGTAAATCACCATCTTTCTATTTTTATTTCTACCAAGGCATTGGAAAATAAATCTCACATCAAAAGTGAATAAACTCCTCTGTCTCACCCAGACTTGGGGCAGGTATCGTCACTTGAAAATAAAAAGAGACTATAGCATGTGTTTTCAAATATGATAAGATAGGAAGAACCAAGGAACGTCCTCCTTATGAAATTCACAGACAAAGGGGGAATCTTATGCATTTCTTGTCTGATATAATGTGTACAGTGGGATTCATCCCTAAACACAAAGTGTCTTCTCATATAATGTTTACCCTACTTTTGAATCATGTGAATGTGAATATTAGGGTGTCATTAGAATCTCAAGGAACCCATATTTCAACAATCTCACCGACGATCATCCCAGATGGTCAAAAGTAGTAGTATGGAGCATCAATCTGATAGCAAAATCTAGGGAGATGAGATTCACAAGAAGCAAGATAAACATGTGGGAGGTGACAATCACAAACAAGCCACTAAGATGCCAGAGATACATGTCTCTCAGGAGTTTTGTAAGATCCTCAAATGTTTACATTTTAATTCTTTTAAAATAAGACTTTATTTGAGGAGAAAATCCCCTAATTGTAATTGATAGAACAATAAAGATATCCCCTTTATGGCATGGGTGCAACCCATGGCCCAAGTGAGGCCCATGAGTATATTTACTTTGCAAATAGGTCCTTGTGTCATAAGTTTAAGATATAAAAGGAATTCGTTAATAAATAAAGGATGATGGCTTTATGGTTTTTTAGATAGTTGAAATATGAAATAAAAGGCAACTTTCCAAAATATTCAAAGATAATGTGTGATCTAGATAATTAATGGATTAATTGTCTAACCATGACTTGAAACACAAGTTTAAGGCATCAAGTTAGGATATTTCAATCTGACTTTTGAAATACTTGAAGATAATAAGAAAATTAAGAGAATTCTATAGTTTGAGATAAAAATTACTTTCCATATGATGTGGGTAATTAATTTAATGATATACTTAAAGCCATGTTTTGGCTATGAAAGTTATCTCTAAAAATCTCATAAATTAGATATAAGTTTGGAAAGACTTTAGTGAGATTCCCTCCAAGTTTAAGTCATAGGGTGATCCTAGTTTCCTATGGAAAATTGTGAAGGGAGAGGGGCCTTTTCATAATTACTTATGTTTCCATTTTGGAAATCAATTTGATGACATACCACCTTAGAGAGAGACACCAGCGTCCCTTTCAATGTGTCACGTGAATTGTAGCCATTGGACTAGAGACCGACAACCCCTCATTTGTTTCCTAGCTCATGATAGAATAGGAAACTAGGCAATAGAAGTCTGATCTTTCCTTGTCTCATTCTCTCTCTCCTCTCCACCTTTTTCACTAATTCCTCTCCCATTGTGTTCGGGAGTGAGCAAAGAAACTAATGAGCCATTAAACATCCAGTGTCTTGTCTATTTTGGAAGATGTCCCAAATTCACCAGTCATCCAGACCTAGGGCTGGCCCTGGCTGCTACCCTGTGACTTCTCCCTACCTATAAATAAGGATTATGAGCTTGCCTAGACCTTGAGAACACGAGTCTACCCAAAATTGCCCGCATGAATGTTTGCAACCTGGGGACGAGACCCTCTAGGGTTTCTGACATCGGTCACCTTGCTCTGTAGATACAAGAGGCTTACGACCAATTGCATTGGCCTAAAGTTGATTTTGGGGTACCACAAGGAGGTTCCATTCTCCCAAAAAGGATGATGAGTGCTTAGACTAGGCTCCAGCTCCGCTCCCTGCCATGCTATGGTAAGCTCCTCACCATGAGATGGTGTTCTAGGTCATCATGATGCCTTGCATTGGTGAGGATGATCCACGGGGCATCCAGGAAGGTCCTCTAGGATTTACCTCACCGCAACTTCCAGTAAGTGGTCCCTTTTCTTTTCTTAGTCATACTAGGGTCAAATAAATGCTATGAAGTCCCCTCTAGTGGCCTTTTCATTCAACTCGCAACCTTTGGCCAGGTTCGGCTGATCGTGTTGGATCCAGTGGGCACTTTTGTTGCTAGCCTCAAATCATAGGACCTAGAGTCAACCATTGGATCGACTCACATATGATGCTACTCAAAGGATCCAGAATGTGGGGAAGGGGGTGAATCTCTTGGTTAATATTACCCTTGTGTCCTTAGGCGGGTGATAGGGTAATCAGAAACACATGAGCAATAATGGAATATGACTTTACCTAGACGGTCATCTTCTTAGAGCACTTGGATGAGATGGCCCTAGGTCATTGGTCAGGTTGATCCTATGTGGTTAGTGGATAAAGTTATTTAATGTTGACATGTTTTCATATGATTGGTCAATTAATGTTTATCTTGTGAATACTTTAGTTAATTATTGGTAACTTAGACAATAATGATATTAAATATGAAATTTATTAGAAAAAGGTGTAGATCACAAATAAAATACTTTCAAACTCAAAGAATGCTTCTGGTTCCAAAATTACATCTGATACATGATTAATAAGTGGTTTAGACATGCAAACCCTAGAATTCTTGATTAAGGTATTTAATACAACAAATGCTCTTTGTTCATGTTATTGTGACATCCCTTGTCACACAAAGCGAGATTATTCAAAACCAAACAACAAAATTAACACTAAACATGCAGATTGCCAAAAAACACAGGAAATTAAAACCGATTATGAAGGAACAACATCAGAAAACTTATCAAGAGGAGATCCAAAGACACTTATCATCTACATTATATAACCTGAAACAACATTATGTACAACATTATTCTTGTAAGGACTACTTGTCACATGTGATATTTGTTCCTCATACTTATACATGTACAACAACCCAACTATATACAACAAGGGAGCATAAATCAAAACTCAGCTTGATAGTACAACAACAAAACACATGTAACTCTCCCCAAGACTCGAGTGTACAAGGACAACTCTAGGACTCTAACACCATAAGACCAACATCAGCACACTCAACCTTATCAGCTACTAATCTTGTTGTTCCTCTTCCTCAACTGCAAGATCACCACCACACCGTACACGGCCACCTAAAAGATGTGGAGATCCATGGGTGAGATTCCAAATCTCAGCGAGAGATATAACTCTCCACGAACACTATTATTAGCATAGATATAATGATTAAAGAATGGGATTAAGGCTACAACTATGATAAGTAGGTGATCATTACTATCAGAATTAGCAATGACAATTAGGTTATGAAACATCTCATCATCATAAAAGTAATATGAAGAACATATATATTCACTACCAACTATGTTTTACAAAATCATGCAAGGCCTCATCCAATATCCTCGTATTTAAACCTAAGTCAGATACTACACGGATGATTATGTGTTTTATTTTTATGCCCCAAGGATTTGAGTCGTACCACCCAAATACAACCGACCACTACTAAGTCAAAAGCAATGCCATACAAGGTCCATATCAGAGTCAGAATCCATGATCTCGCCAAACCTCATGGTCAGTACACGAGTGCATAGCAGAGACATACTAGTCAACTACAACATGTGTCATATAGTCAACATAAGGATCAACTCACGCATGGTTGTCCACATATATCAACACCTAGCCCACCTTGGTACATGTAATGGTGCTAGAAGAACAGGCTCACACATGGCCAATTTAACAAGAAGGAGTGGCTCACACATGGACATCCATTTCACAATGAGATCGGCTCACACATGGTCATCTCACACAACCAGAAATCAAAGATGGAAGGGAATACTTGACTTGCACCCTGCATATTCAAAAATATGTGCTCCGAGTAAAACTCATTTCACTAATCCAGCAATTAAGACTGACACTGGAAAGGGTCTATGACATAGGGTAACTATGTAATTAAGGTTCGACTTGATTAGTTAGTCAATTGGGTGACTTTTAGAATCAACCAAATATACAACGCCAGAACAAACTCTACAAAGGTAAGTGCATAACACCACTCCATGAGATATAAAATGTGTATAGTAAGACTTGTCACATTATCACCACATGATGCATGTATTATTGCCATTCACATCATCATTATCAAGTCACATGCAATTAGATACCAATCTCTCATTCTATCATGGGAAACATTATCTCACAATAGGAAACCACCACTGTTAGGTCATAGGACCCAATCACCACATTCTGTATCACATGTATAATGGCATGCCTCACAAGGGCATATTAAACCTATCTCACATCATAACACACACAAGATATGTCATCAAATTCACAACACCTGCATGGTTAGAACATCATAATCAAGAGATATAATCGCATTTCATCATAACCATCCATAATAAGGAAATAAGAAAAACTTGTTCACTATTAGGGTTTGGGGTTCCTTGTTTATCCGATTAGGGTTTACAAGGTTAGGGTCAACAAACCATCTTAGAATCACGACCCCCATCATCTTGGAGTGTATTAGCATTAGGTAACATCATTATAATAGTTAGATAACACAATAAACATAATTATACAAGTACATACATGATTAACATTAGGTGTTCATATGTGCTTCATAACCACCTATCATCACCACATGTAACCATTAGTCACATGGGTCATGACCACCCTCCAAGATATATTGCAATCGTAACATCCACCATGGGTGTCTCGACCCTCAACGCCATCACCATGTCACGACCCACCTCCTTCATGTCGCGCCTGTGACATTAGGGTTAGGATTAGGTGTTACCTCGACCACTGACTATGGGTTGTGACTAAAGCACCTCTTGGGTCGTGAATCAATGCACCAAGGATGTCACAGCTTGGTCAAGGAAAGGAACTTAGGTTCACTAGGCTGTTGAGCATTAAGGGTTATAACCCATCATCACTAGTCCAACTTCACCACAAGGAAGAGACTACTCGGCCCCCAAGCCAACTTGGTCACGGCCAACCACAATGGGCCATGTCACGACCATGACACCCATGTGTGTGTGTCGACCACCAAACCACCTAGGTCGTGACCACACCAAGGGTGAACATCTAGGTCACCAAAATAGAACCCAACTGAGGAAGAGCCATGATCACTATAAAAGGAAACCTCAAGCAATCGATCTCCACAAACCCTAAGGAAAAGGTCCAAGAAAAGTTTATGCAAAGGAAGTTAAACCATGTATAAGATAACTAAAATTGAGACTAACTTTTCTCCCTCATTTAGGTGTACAAAAACCAAACATGAAGGCTAGATCAAGGGTCAACCATGAAGATGGAAACTCCATGAAATAACCTCTATTAAAATAGGCATAAGAAGGATTAGGGTTTCTGATTACTTCCAAACCAAGCAAGATATCTCCACCAAACAAACACTAGAGATTACTACTAAGTACAAGCATTATGAGGGAGCAATATAGAGATAGAATACAATAATAAAATGCATAACCAAAGTGCAATAATAGAGTAGGTTTAGTGTTATATAACCCGCCTTAAAAATATCACCACCAAATATCCAAGCACATGATCTAAGGGTTGGAAAAGCTCCACACTTGGCCATAAGAGCACCTCAAGAAGAAGAAGACACCAAGGTCAAAGCTAATCCAAGGAAATAAGTAAAGAATCTCTTGGTTGAACCAAAATAGAAAGGGGAATAGAGAGGATGAATCCTCTTTACAGATGGTTTATGACCCTTGTAATGAGGGGTTTCTCTCCAAAAACGTCCATCATGGTAGAACCATGGTCTAGGGATGACAAAATAGAGGAACATGAAGGTAGGAGGTCAAAGAGACATCAACTTAGAAGACAAACACTTACAAAGGATGGAAGATGAGCTCAGATCACCACCACCACCACATGCAAGAGAAGACTGATCACCAAAGCTTCCAAGGATGAACCACCATGCTCCACCAAGCACCAAGAGCAAGCAAGGAAGAAGGAAGAAGATAGAGGGACAAAATGGTTGCAAACAAGGAGAGATAAGGGGTATATAGATGAGGGATGAGAGGGAAAGAAAAGGGTGAGGTGTCAACATGCGAAAGAGTCGAAGGGACACTTACCCTCATAAAAGTCCAACATGCAACAACTTAAGAATGACATGCAAGACATGGTGATACACTATAGGTAGTGTCTCAGCCATCATGCATATCCCCATGGTTGTAGTTGTGGCCATCCTAGGATGCACCATCCATAGTCGCAACACCATCAACCAACGTCACACATGGTCAAGGTACTCAACACTAACATCAACCCTAATCACCACCTAGGGTGATGCTCCTCAACTAAGGCTAAAGCAAGGTGCCCTCCTCTTTCTCCCTCCTCTAGATGATGTCAAGAAAGAGAGGGAACATTCTAGAGGTGGCAAATTGCACATCAACCCCTTATATTGGGAAATTACAATTTGCACCAAAACTAGCAGAGAAAGCACAAACATCATCCAAACAAGCTCAAACTTGAAACTTAAGCCCTCCACCAGCCCTAGTTACATCTCAAAAGATTAGAGAAAGGGTATAAGCATAAGATTAATTCAAATAAAATAGGGTTACCCCAGAACCTAGATCAGGGTCCTTACAAGTCATAAACCCCTAATAAGGATTTTGCCCCTAAAATCCAAAGCGAAAAGAGAGGGGTACTTCCTCCTCATCTCTTCCTCAAGCCTTAACTAAGGTCAACCCAAAACATATATAGGTGTAGACATATTAGAGTGAAATAATTTCATCTGACCTATCTCAACTCGAGGGTTGACCTCTCCTCCTGACTAAGTCAAAGTATAAAGTCGAGCCATCTCTTGTTGTCATCCTTGTCCCCCACTGGCCTTTCTAGAGGAACCAACTTGTGATGCATGTCCATGTCCTCATCCTCCACCACTACTGAACTGCTATCTCTGTGAGCCATGTTTCTTTGCCTCGACTGTTGGGTCACCTCATCATCTGTCGCAATACAAAAGGGTCTAGTATGCCCAACCTATCCACACTTATAGCATGTCTTGTTCTCATACCAAGGCCTAGGTGGACCTATCAGAGACACTGAGGCAGCACTCCGAGATCCTACAGGCAAAAAACTATGGCCCTTGCTTTTACTAGGCGACCATTGCGTCAGTGCACTAGACCTCTGTTGTGGTTGTGGTGCTGACAACCTAGGCTCCTTAAAGCCACCCGACGACTATCCCTGGTACTCAACAGGCCTTTTCTTGGCACCCTTCTCTTTCCTCAAAATTGACACCACAAACATAGAAAAATGCTCTTTGCTCTCTAGGGCTGTTGTCGGCATCATCCATTCTGCACTCAACCCTTTTTCAAAGTGTATGGTCATATCATTCTCTGTCGTGGCCATGTGAGGACAGAACCTCAACAACTCCATAAACCTTGATTTATACTCTTTGATCGTCATGGATCTATGTAGGATCCTCTCAAACTGGCTGATCTTTTCATCAAGGTACATCCGAGTAAAGTACTAACTAATGAACTCACGTAGGAATTCCTCCCAACTGATCACAACACCTAGCCCCTTCTCCTCCTCTATGGCCCACCAATGGCCAGCACTCCCCTTCAAAAGGTACACTGCCTACTTTGCCTTATCAACCTCTAGAATACTAATGATTTTGAAGGATTTCTCTAGATCCATCAACCAAAGGTCTGCTTCTGTTGGATCTGATGTACCAACACATTCCACTTCTCCAACTCACCTCAACCGCTCAAACATCTTCCCCGAGACTGAAGATTCCACATTAGGGACTGCTGCTCTCATTTGAGGAATGGGCATTTTGTCCACCATATGTGTAATTGTGGCCAAAAAATGTCCAAACATGGACTGAAAAGCGGGGTTGGTTACCACTGCATGGTCTATTGGGGGCATCTTAGGTGCTCTCTTCTCATCAACCTTCCTCCTTGCACACCCACATGGTGCAGCAACATCACTCTCAGCAACATGTTCTTTGTGTTCTCCAGTCAACTCTTCTTCATCTTTTGTACAAGCAAAAATCACGATAGGACAGACTAGAGGTGTGATGTCCCTAAATTTTCTAAGACTTAATCTTATGTGTGACGTCCAAATTGAAACCTCACATCAGCGAGAAACCCAATTTAAACACCACACACTAGGATAAGAAGAAGAAAATCAAAGGAAGTCAGAAGGGAAACACAGTAGCACATGCACATGAACAATAATAAAACCATACAACAAATGTTCACCATTCAACATATAATTACATAATGAATTGTTACAACACTTGATATTACATGTTGAATAGCAAACTTCTACATAAACATGTACTACCACTAAACTACATGATCTTAAGACAATAGGTACACATGTACATTAGCCCGCCACACAACTCTCAACTATCCTAGTTCTTTAAGAGCACATGACCACAAACTAAAAAAAATATTACATGTGGTACACGTCAGCACAATATTCAAGAATATTGTACTGAGTACACCGACGTGTCTTTTATATACCTCTCATCATATCTTGGCAATAAAATAAAACTAATACTTGGCAGTTATAAAGAAATATAAGAAAACGCATACACTTGCACAACGATATATCATTAATAAAAGATAACACATATTTTAAGCTCATTTTCCATTATATCATCCATGCATTGACTGCAGAATGTTGAATACATTAAGGTCTTATGATCGACTACCAAAGAGTTGGATCATTTCATAATGTGATCAGACTACCAAAGAGTTGGATCACTTTCAAGTACTTGACTACCAAAGAGTTGAAGTACTTTATTATCAGCACTTGACTACCAAATAGTTGAAGTGCATAGATATAATGGAACAGATATATTTATCAATAAGTATGGAAAATTATACAGCATATCATACAACAACAATCAGTTCACGCAATATCATATGCCAAGTATTTTACTACACATATAACACAAGCATATTGTATAAGAAGCCAAGTAAGTAGTAATGGCGTACCTTGAAAAGAGACATCCTAATCATTATACATATTCCTGATGTCAACTACATCCTTGGTCACACCCTGGTTAAGACAAGACCATGTATCACCATTAGGTTCTTGTTATCTTAACTCTAGTTATATCCATTTTAGGGTTGCTTTATCTCATTAGGATATTTTCATTATCACTTGCATCTTGTCTTGGAATTATCTTACTGATGTCATATTCCAAATTATTTACTCATTAACTGATAACTATGTTTTCCATAATTATGTGAACATATTAATATTATGTGACATTCATTAGTCAAATTAGGGTTGCATCTTATGTATTAAGAGGCATCTTCATATAACATGAATTTCGTGCATCATCATGATCTCATAAATAAAATTGAGGTTTCATATACTGATATGAGCTTACTCTATAATTTCCAGGATTTCTTGAGCATATTTGTAATTATTACACATTAATTAGGGTTATTAGCCTTAATTATCCATATAAAGCAAATTACATAATTTCGTGCATCAACATCATAATCACTTACATCAGATGCATTATAAACATGATTATGGATTCACTGACATATTATCACAATTTTAGACCATCGTTTGATATTTATTATCCATAAAACAAGAATTTCATAACTTACATGATATCACTATTATTAGTTCATCAAAAGCCTAACATTATTGTTCTACTGTGTTCTACTCATTTTTCTAAGAATTTTGATACCTTATTTGTATTTTTCAAATTACTGTGCTATTTTCTATGAATTATCTAAGAACTGGGTATTTACTGAGTCATTTACCTTTTGTGGCCATTGGCATGCCGCCAGGTGTCCATCAAGGGCACGGCTCTCAGCTCCTACCTCATGATGGGTCGTAGTTCACTTGGTTTGGAGTTGGTTCTCAGCTCCTGAACTTGGTGGGTTGACTAGCATAGACCCGGTCTGCCTCTTCCCCCATTCTGCGTTCTTTTCTCGCACGAGTCGCCTTGTGCAGCTCCCTGTCCCATTGTGTGTGCTGCCGCCTAGCCCAACTCTGACAAGCAATGGTAGCCAATTCATGGATCCCCGTACAAATTTGAAGGCACCATCAGCTTCACAGTCTCTTATAGGTCCTCCACGGCTCCTCTACTACTCCCTAGCGCATCTACATCTCCATCCCCGTGAGCTCACCGCCACTTGCGGCTACTGCGGAGGTGTAGAAGAGGCAAATCACCTCTAGCACTCCAAAATACAACACAAAGAACCAAAAGGCATCACAATGTCTTCACAGACTCACTGATAGCCCCAGTTTGCAAAGAAAACAACTATAGGCTGCCGCCAGTCTCGGTCTTCCTCTCCGGCAAGATGGCCTTCGTCAGTCGTCGGCGCTGCTACGACAGGGGCCGAAAACACCCTTAAGTGACTCGGCTGATCTCGCACTTCCTCCTCACCTACTCATCTTCCTCTGATCCCATCTCTATCTCCAACCTTCACCTTCGGATACCACCTGTACACAGTAGTGGGGAGCTATAGGAAAAGGGGAGCTCGTTCTCCCTCTACCCCTCTCCAAAACACTGACTTGAGGGGTCTATGGAAATGTTTCTTCAAGAATTGTAAATTCTCTCACACGAGGTCCAATCTAAAGCCATGATCAGAGGGAACAACAATGTGTGTGGTCGCCACCCAGGAACAAGGTGTAACTGCTAGGTTGAAGATGCAATCTTGAATGTTCAATTCCTTATTAGCGGTTGAGATGGATCCCCCATTAGATTAAATCCATGGCACCGCAGAGCTGGTGGTGTGGCCACTGGATTAAAGATCCATGACCAAGGAAAATATCACACAGCTAATGAGGATCAAAGGGAGTGCGTGATACATCATTTATCCACAACTTAGGTCTATAAGTCATCAACCATGCACATTATTTCACTATATTCGAACCTTCATAAATTCCTATAGGATACTCAAATTGCCAAGAAATTTTAACCATAGCTTCCTCACCACTCAAGATACCTTTTACACGAATTTGGTGCCAAAACTCAACAATTTGACCATTCAACTAAATACTTCAAAGGACAATAAATATAGGGGTCTTAGACATGACATAAGCATCAAACACCATCCAAACCTTACTAAAGCACTTGTAACTCCCAAGATAACTCAACATTCAAAAATTCCCTTATGTCATTGGACAATTAAGGATTCTAAAGGTCCACTCCATCACATCCTACACACCTTAAAAAACATTTTTCCCTCAAAATTAAACCAGAAAACCGGTCCATCACATCATATACATCTTAAAAGAAATTTCGTCCTCAAAATTAAGCTATACTCATACTCCAAGGAAAACTAACATGTCTTCATCCACATATATGGCACTATTCTAGGTGCAACATAACCATAAGAAAAAGTTCCAGAACTATATCCAAGCTACAAGGATGTTTTTTTTATAAACCTCTAGGGTAAAACACTCCTTCATAAAAGATTGAATCAAGGGTTTAGAAACTCTAGTTACGTCATTACATATCTCGTATGTTAGGTTTGAATCCTTATTTTTTCCCATGCATTAGGGTTCCCACATCATATTACCATGTTCTAAAGGAGTTAACTAAAGTTAACCCATATATCAAGGTGTCATCAACATTTTATTGAGCTAATTGTTAGAACATGTTCCATCCTAACATATGCCTTTTAGGAGGGAGTTAATTGTATTTAACCCACTTTATCCATCTAGATCATATCAAGGTGTTATAATCGTTATGTTGTGTTAACTGTCAAATATTTTTCAATCTTTATTAAGTACTGAAATTAACACCTCATGTAACGTGTTTCATTCATATGATCTTATTTCATTACTCATAATAAATTGCAATAGTTACTGGTGATTTCATCACAAGATTAACCAACCATATCACATTATCATCATTATCATCATTATTTATGTATGTGGTTAGCCATTTATGCATTGATATCTATTAAACCATCTCTAAGTTTCCATCATATCATGCCCTCGTATGATATCTCAAACTTAGATCACGTTCTTAAATGTATTATACCATGGTTGTGCTAAACAACGATTGTGAGTGGCTTGTTAAACATATATCAAAACTTCATCTAGTACAATTGAAATCCTAACCCTTTCATGAGGGTAGTGCCATGTTCAGTCTCTCTGAGCTTACTCAACTCTATGAGTATCTCATATGCATATACTTTATCTTTCCTCTCTTAGTCTAGGGTTCTCAAATTACCTCATTGGCACTAGTGATAGCCTTACAAGCTCTGGCCACATAAGCACAAACCAAAAACATGCTATGACATTCTCTTCATAGGTTTTCTACCCATGAGACATGCTTACCCAAAACTCTATATATATATACCACTAGATTCCTACATGGAAAACCACCAACCCGAGCATGAGGCTTCTCAACATACTAACATCATTTACCTCCTCCAAGGTCTTGGGACTCTCTCTCCCTCACCCAGATGGTAGGTTCTCACTCTTCCTTATTCACATTTGCACATATAACTAGCCTCTCTCTGACTCTTGGCTTTTTTCCTCCAAAGGACATCTAGGGTTCAACAAGAATATAGGAATCACACATAGAGCAACTCAACGCATTCACTTAGGAGTAGTCTAGTCTAGGACATATCATATCACGTATCCATAATTCTCATAGCTTGGAGTTTAGGTTCTCTGACCTTCTCCCTCTGGGTCTCACTCTCTCTGGAGTGAACCCTAAAACTAGTCCTAACACTAGAGGTCCTCCTTTGTAAAAGAGCTTGAGGCTCATGCTGACTCACAACCTTGTCTTAACATATCTTATCTCATAAAAGCCTAGTTACTTACATCATCAAAACTTATCTCAAATCCTCAAAACTGAACTTAAGTCCTTAAGGAGAAACATATATCATCATAAACCATCTTATATCATCTATATAAGACTTAGATCATCATCTAAACATATTTCATATGTTCCATCTATCATATATTCTAAACAAGGATCTAGACATCTAATCTAGAACTACTCTCTCTTCTAGACTGATGTCATTCACTTTCACTTAGGTTGCATGACTACCTCCTACTTGTACATGTGTGGGGACACATTTTTGTAATACTTACATATATAATAAAATATTATATAGTTTTTCTCTAATAAAACAAGCGTCAGAGAAAACTATCGAGGTTTGATCCGATTGGAATCAAAAACCAAATCCAGAAATGAGTGTAGGATCCTTTTGTTAGGGGACACCGTGCTTGGCCACTTGAGTCACTCCTTGTTGGATGTATGTGTGTGTCTAGGATTTTTCTTCCCTTGATGCACATCATTTCCAAATAATGCAACATCCCATACCACTGCACTATAAGGAAAAAAAAGACATCTAAGGACCTTCTATACAACAACCACCAGTCTAGACCTAGTTCTCTAACATCTAGGTGCTAACCTAGAGGCTAGGTCAGATCTAGTCCCTAAAAGACGACTAGTTTAACTATAAAGATAATTAAGTTCAAGGTTCTTTAATTTTGAGTTTCATAATGAGCAAATGTTAGGCTTTTCTATTGTTCATGCTCTGATACCACCTGTGATGTCCCCAGATTTTCTAAGACTTAATCGGATGTCCTGTGATGTCCCTAGATTTTCTAAGACTTAATCTTATGTGTGACGTCCAAATTGAAACTTCACCTCAGCGAGAATCCCAATTTAAACACCACACACTAGGGTAAGAAGAAGAAAATCAGAGGAAGTCAGAAGGGAAACACAATAGCACATGCACATGAACAATAATAAAACCATACAACAAATGTTCACCATTCAACATATTAATTACATAATGAATTGTTACAACACTTGATATTACATATTGGATAGCAAACTTCTACATATACATGTACTACCACTAAACTACAGGATCTTAAGACAATAGGTCCACATGTACATCAGCCTGCCACACAACTCTCAATTATCCTGGTTGTTCAAGAGCACATGACCACGACCTAAACCAAAGATTACAACACAATATTCAAGAATATTATAATGAGTACGCCTATGTGTCTTTTATATACCTCTCATCATATCTTGGCAATAAAATAAAACTAATACTTGGCAGTTATAAAGAAATATAAGAAAAAACATATACTTGCACAAAGATATATCATTAACAAAAGAGAACACATATTTTAAGCTCATTTTCCATTATATCATCCATGCATTGACCGTCGAAGGTTGAATGCATTAAGGCCTTATGATCGACTACCAAAGAGTTGGATCATTTCATAATGTGAACAGACTACCAAAGAGTTGGATCATGTTCAAGTACTTGATTATCAAAGAGTTGAAGTACTTTATTATCAGCACTTGACTACCAAAGAGTTGAAGTGCTTAGATATAATGGAACAGATATATTATGTTTCATGTGTTCATATCAATAAGTATGTAAAATCATGCAACATATCATACAAGAAAAATCAGTTCATGCTATATCATATGCCAAGTATTTTACTACACACATAACACAAGCATATTGTATAATAAGCCAAGTAAGAGGTAATGGCGTACCTTGAAAAGAGACATCCTAATCATTACACATATTCTTGATGTCAACTACATCTTTGGTCACACCCTGGTTAAGACAAGACCATGTATCACCATCAGGTTCTCATTATCTTAACACTAGTTATATCCATTTTAGGGTTGCTTTATCTCATTAGGATAGTTTCATTATCACTTTCATTCTTGTCTTGGAATTATCTTACTGATGTCATATTCTAGATTATTTACTCATTAATTGATAACCATGTTTTCCATCATTATGTGAACATATTAATATTATGTAACATTCATTAGTCAAATTAGGGTTACATGTTATGTATTAAGAGTCATCTTCATATAACATGAATTTTGTGCATCATTGTGATCTCATAAATAAAACTGAGGTTTCATATACTGATATTAGCTTACTCTATAATTTCTAGGATTTCTTGAGCATATTTATAATTATTACACATTAATCAGGGTTATTAGCCCTAATTAGCCATATAAAGAAAATTACATAATTTTGTGCATCAACATCATAATCACTAACATCATATGCATTATAAACATGATTATGGATTCACTGACATCTTATCACACTTTTGGACCATCGTTTGATATTTATTATCCATAAAACAATAATTTCACAACTTACATGATATCATCATTATTAGTGCATCAAAAGCCTGATATTATTGTTCTACTATATTCTACTCATTTATCTGAGAATTTTAATACCTTATTTGTATTTTTTGGATTACTGTACTATTTTCCATGAATTATCTAAGAACTAGGTATTTACTGAGTTATTTACCTTTTGTAGCCATTAGCATGCCACCACGTATCCATCAAGGTCATGGGTCTCAGCTCCTACCTCATGTTGGGCCATGGTTCACTTGGTCTGGAGTCGGTTCTCAGCTCCCGAACCCGGTGGGTTGACTAGTGCAGACTTGGTCTGCCTCTTCCCCCGTTCTGTGTTCTTTTCTCAGACAAGTCGCGTTGTGCGGCTCCCTGTCCCGTTGTGTGCGTCGTCGCCTGGCCCAACTCTGACGAGTAATGGCAGCCAATTCATTGATTCTCACACAAAGTTGAAGGCTCCATCAGCTTCACAGTCTCTTATAGGTCCTCCATGACTCCTCTACTACTCCCTGGCACCTCTACATCTCCATCCCCACGAGCTCGCCACCACTTGTGGCTACTGCGGAGGTGTAGAAGAGGCAAACTGCCTCTAGCACTCCAAACTCCAACACAAAGCACCAAAAGGCATCACAATGTCTTCACAGACTCACTCATAGTCTCGGTTTGCAAAGAGAACAACTATAGGCCACCGCCAGCCTCAATCTTCCTCTCCAACAAGATGACCTTCTTCAGCCGTCGGCGTCGCTACGATAGGGACCGAAAACACCCTCAAGTGACTCGATTGATATCACACTTCCTCCTTGCCTACTCATCTTCCTCTGATCCCATCTCTATCTCCAACCTACACCTTCGGATACCACATGTATGTCGCAGTGGGGAGCTATAGGAAAAGGGGAGCTCGTTCTCCCTCTACCCCTCTCCAAAACACTGACTTGAGGGGTCTATGGAAATGTTTCTTCGAGAACTGTAACTTATCTCACATGAGGTCCACTCTAAAGCCACGATTAGAGGGAACAACAATGTGTGTGGTCACCACCCAGGACCAAGGTGTAATCAGTAGGTTGAAGATGCAATCCCAAATGTTCAATTCCTTATTAGTGGCTGAGATGGATCCCCCATTAGCTTGAATCCATGGCACCTCACAGCTGGTGGTGTGGCCACTGGATTAAAGATCCACAGTCAGGGAAAATATCACATAGCTAACGAGGATCAAAGGGTGGGTGTGATACATCATTTATCCACAACTTAGGTCTATAAGTTATCAACCATGCACATTATTTCACTATATTCAAACCATCATAACTTCCTTTAGGATACTCAAATTGCCAAGAAATTTTAACCATAGCTTCCTCACCACTCAAGCTACCTTTTACATGAATTTGGTGCCAAAACTCGACTATTTGACCATTCAACTAAATACTTCAAAGGAAATCAAATATAGGGTCTTAAACATGACATAAGCATCAAACACCATCCAAACCTTACCAAAACACTTATAACTCCCAAGATAACTCAACATTCATAAATTCCCTTATGTCATTAGACAATTAAGGATTCCAAAGGTCCACTCCATTGCAAGAGGACACTAGGATAGACACAAACTCTAATCCTAGGTCCTTGTAGACTCAGTGAACCTAAAGCTCCGATACCAACCATTATGACACCCCTTGTCACACAAAGCGAGATTACTCAAAACCAAATAACAAAATTAACCCTAAAAAGTGGATTATCAAAAAACACAGGTAATTAAAACTGATTGTGAAGGAACAACATCAGAAAACTTATCAAGAAGAGATCCAAAGACACTTGTCATCTGCATTATATAACCTGAAACAACATTATGTACAACATGATGCTTGGAAGGACTACTTCTCACACGTGATATTTGTTCCTCATACTTAAACATGTACAACAGCCCAACTATATATAACAAGGGCTCATAAACCAAAACTTAGCTCGGTAGTACAACCACAAAACACACTGAACTCTCCCTAAGACCTAAGTGTATAGGGATGACTCTACGACTCTAACACTAGAAGACCAACATTAGCACACTCAACCTTATCAGCTACTGATCTTGCTGCTCCTCCTCCTCGGTTGCACGATCACCACCATGTCGTGCACAACCACCTAAAAGATGTGGAAACCCATTGGGTGAGATTCCAAATCCCAGCAAGAGATATGACTCTCCACCAACACTATTATTAGCATAGATATGATGATTAAAGAACAGGATTAAGGCTACAACTATGATAAGCAGGTAATCATTACTATCAGAATGAGAAATGACAATTAGGTTATGAAACATCTCATCATCATAAAAGTAATATGAAAAACATGTATATTCACTACCAACTATGTTTTACAAAAGCAAGCATGGCCTCATCCAATATTCTCATATTTAAACCTAAGTCAGATACTACATAGTTGATTATGTTTTTTATTATTATGCCCCGAGGATTTGAGTCTTACCACCTAAATCCAACCGATCACTACTAAGTCAAAATCAATGCCATACAAGGTCCATAAAAGAGTCAGAATTCATGACCTCACCAAACATCATGGTCAGTACATGAGAGCACAGCAGAGACATACCAGTCAACTACAACCCGTAACATATAGTCAACAGAAGGATCAGTTCACACATGGCTGTCCACAAATATCAACACCTATCCCACCTTGGTACAGGTAACGGTGCTAGAAGAATAGACTCATGCATGGCCATTCTAACAAGAAGGAGTGTCTCACGTATGGACATCCATATCACAACGATATCAGCTCACGCAGGGCCATCTCACACAACCTAAAATTAAACATGCAAGGGAATACTCGACTTGAACCTAGCATATTCAAAAATATGTGCTCTGAGTAAAACTCATTTCACCAATCTAGCAATTAACACTGACATTGGAAAGGATCTATGGCACAGGGCAACTATGTAATTAAGGTTCCACTTGATTAGTTAGTCACTTGGGTGACTTTTAGCATCAACCAAGTTATAGTGTACAACGCTAGAACAAACTCTAAAGAGGTAAGGGCATAACACCACTCCATGAGATATAAAACGTGTATGGTTAGACTTGTCACACTATCACCACATGATGCATGTATTATTGCCATTCACATCATCGTTATCAATTCACATGCCATGGGATACCAATCCCTTATTCTATCATGTGAAACATTATCTCATGATACGCAACCACCACTGTTAGGTCATAGGACCCAATCACCACATTATGTATCACATACTCAACCCGTCTCACATCATAGCCATCATAGCACACACTAGCTATGGTCATAAAATTCATAACACCTGCATGGTTAGAAGATCATAATCAAGAGAGATAATCACATGACATCATAACCATCCATCATAAGGAAGTAATCAAAACTTGTTCACTATTAAGGTTTAGGGTTCCTTCTTTAGCCGATTAAGGGTTACAAGGTTAGGGTCAACCAACCATCTTGAAATGACCACCCTCCATCATCTTGGAGTGTATTAGCATTAGGTAACATCAGTATAATAGATTAAATAACACACTAAACAACATTATACAAGTACATACATAATTAACATTACGTGTTCATATGTGTTTTGTAACCACCTATCATCACCACATGTAGCCATTAGAAACATATTTGTGACCACCCTCCAAGATATGTTACGACTGTGACATACACCATGGGTGTCTCAACCCTCAATGCCATCACCATGTCATGAGCCACCTCCTTCATGTCGCACCTGATAGGGTTAGGTCTTATCTTGACCACCGACTATGGGTTGTGACTGCAGCACATCAACCACCACCATGCTGCAACCGCAACACCTCTTGGGTCATGAATCAACACACCAAGGATGTCATAGCTTAGTCAAGGAAAGGAGCTAATCACTAGGATACTGAGTATTAAGGGTTCTAACCCATCATCACTAGGCCAACTTCACCACAAGGAAGAGGCCAAGCGACCCCCAAGACAACTTGGTCACAACCAACCACCATGGGCCATGCCGCGACCATGACGGCCATGTGCACCAAGCCACCTAGGTCACGACCACACCAATGGTGAACATCTTGGTCACCAAAATAGAACCCAACTAAGGAAGAGCCATGATCACCATGAAAGGAAACCTCAAGCAACCGATCTCCACAAACCCTAAGGAAAAGGTACAAGAAAAGTATATCCAAAGAAAGTTAAACCATGTATAAAATAACTGAAACTGAGACTAAATTTTTTCCCACCTCTAGGTGCATAGACACCAAACACGAAGGCTACATCAAGGTTCAACCATGAAGAATGAAACTCCATGAAACAACCTCTATCAAAACAGGCATAAGAAGGATTAGGGTTTCGGATTACTTCCAAACCAAGCAAGGTATCTCCACCAAACAAACTCTAGAGATTACTATTAAGTATAAGCATGATGAGGGAACAATCTAGAGAGAGAAGATAGTAATAAAATGCATAAAAAAAGTGCAATAATAGAGTAGGTTTAGTGTTATATAACCCGCCTTAAGAAGATCACCACCGTAGCTCCAAGCACACGATCTAAAGGTTGGAAAAGCTCCACACTTGGTCATAAGAGCACCTCAAGAAGAAGAAGACACCAAGGTCAAAGCTAACCCAAGGAAAGACACAAATAAGTTCTTGGTCAAACCAAAAGAGAAAGGGAAAAAGAGAGGAGGAATCCTCTTCATACATGGTTTATGGCCCTTTTGATGAGGGGTTTCTCTTCCAAAACGTCCATCATGGAAGAACCATGGTCTAGCGTTGAAAAAAGAGAGGAAGATGAAGGTATGAGATCAAAGAAACATCAATTTAGAAGACAAACACTTACCAAGGATGGAAGATGAGCTCGGATCACCACCACCACCACATGCAAGAGAAGACAGATCACCAAAGCTTCCAAGGATGAACCTCCTTGCTCCACCAAGCACCAAGAATAAGCAAGGAAGAAGGAAGAAGATAGAGGGCAAAAAGGGTTGCAAACAAGGAGAGAGAAGGCACTACTACAGAAATAGCATTCAGTGTCACTTTTCTGGGCGTCGGTTATTTAGGAAAATCGGCGCCTATAATATTAGACATCGGTTATTTATGCAAACTGACGTCTATATTCGAAGACCAGCCAGACACAGGTACCGCTTTGTATTCAGCGTCGGATGGTTATAACAGATCGACGCCTAAAATCGCCTGCGAAATCCAATTTTCGAGCGAAAACATTTTAGGTCACCTCCAGCGTCGGTTTTTTAACTATTCACCGACGCCTATTTAAAATGAAAATTTACGCGAAAAGTCCCACTTTCAGTGTCGGTTATCCTTCGATAACCGACGTTGATAATGGTACCCGCCAAATAATTTAGGGTAAAGGTTGTCTAGTTGGGCGTCGGTTGTTTACTATCAACCGACGCTAAATCATAATAGGCGTCAGTTTTGTAGATAACTGATGCCGTTGACCAACTTAATAAACCCGATCACCCGGCTCTTCCCCCTTTCTTCCTGTTTCATCGTGATATTGCTATGCTGCTGCTCGCCACTGCTCTCCTGAAATCACCCGACGACCCCACTGCTGCTCGCCGCCGCTACTGCCGGTGCTTCTCCGCTCACCGCCGCCACTGCTGCTGGTGTGCCGCTGCTGCTGGTGCACCTCTACTCGCCGCCGCCGCTGCTGCTGGTGTGTCGCGCGCAGCTCTGCTCATTCCCGGTGCCACTACTGTTCACTGCCCTCCGCTCTGCTCTCTCTTCTTCCGCCGCCACTACTGCCGCCGCGCTTTCCACGCTAGCTCCAGGTAGCCCTACCTCTTTGCTTCCTTCTCCCTAGCTATTTACCAACAGCAAGCACGGTCATGGCTGTGTTGGCCTACCACGGCCGTGCTGGACGTCCGTGCTTGCTGTTGGTAAGGATATGAACAAATTTTTATGTAATGCTTTATGTAAATCCTAGGATATGAACAATTTTTTTGCTTGCATATATTTGTGCTTCTAATCTTAATGTTTGACTTAATTCAGTAAATTTTGATGCATGTTGAAATGAGATTTAAACTTGTCAATTCTAGCATCCTAATTTGATTTGATTAAACCTAACATTGATGAAACCCTAACATCAATTGTGATGAAACCCTAACATTAATTGTGATGAAACCCTAACATGTACATATCTATTATTGTGTTTGTTGGCCTAGAAACCCGTCCAAGATTTACTCCTAGTCCCCGGTTTGGGACTGTTCTTGAACACCTAATCTCACTTAGGATGTAAGTGTATAATGTGTATTGGGTTTTCGAGAAAATTTCAGCAGCATTTCCCCATTTGTTCTCTAAGTACATATGTACTTAGAGAACAGCGGGGAAATGCTGTCGAAATTTTCTTGAAAACCCAGTACACATTATACACTTACTAGTGAGATTAGCTGTTGAAGGATGGGATAGGTGGTACACATTTATTATATATAAGAATGACATCACATGTGTTTGTTGGCCTAGAAACCCGTCCAAGATTTACTCATTAGGAGTAAATCTTGGATAGTCCCCAGTTTGGGACTGTTCTTGAACACCTAATCTCACTTAAGATGTAAGTGTATAATGTGTATTGGGTTTTTGAGAAAATTTCAGTAGCATTTCCCCATTTGTTCTCTAAGTACATATGTACTTAGAGAACATCGGGGAAATGCTGCCGAAATTTTCTTGAAAACCCAATACACATTATACACTTACTAGTGAGATTAGGTGTTCAAGGATGGGATAGGTGGTACACATTTATTATATATAAGAATGACATCACATGTGTTTGTTGGCCTAGAAAGTGAACAATCATTGTTCTTTATATTACTTGTACATTGGTATAAATTAGAATGAACAATCACTAAATTATATACTGTTTGTATGTAGTCCGGCTTCATTGTATATAATAGGAGTAAATCTTGGATAGGATGTAAGTGTATACCCTAATCTTGTCCTAATATATACGTGTTTTCTCTTTGATCATAGAATGGATAAATCATGGATGTCCATTCGCAATCGCTGCACCCCAGAGTTTATATCTGGTATTGATCAATTTATTAGATTTGTCGAGGAACATAGGAAAAAACCTACATATAGGTTCTACTGTCCATGTAGGCATTGCGGTAACAACTTGAAAGTCAACACTGGTGAGGAAATAAAAAGTCATGTCATGTGCAACGGGATTGTACAAGGCTATACAGAATGGCACTGGCATGGAGAGATTTCAAACTCGAAACCAGTAGATGTCGATAGCAGTGCTTGGGTGGAAGAAGAAATTGCCTCTGATGACGTAGATGTGAACGAACCAGTTCCAGTAGACATCGTTGATGCGATGCTGGATAGTTGTAGGGTAGAGCACACTGATCCACCTCCTATCTTTAGAAACATTGTGCATGATGTTGAGATACCGTTATACACAAGCTGTGTTAAGTTTATGAAGCTTAGCACTGTGTTGAGATTGTATAAGTTGAAAGCTAACAATAGATGGAGTGACAAAAGCTTCACTTCATTGTTGACTTTGTTGAAAGAAATGCTTCCTGAAGGAAATGAGCTACCAATCTCAACACACCGGGTAAAGAAAATGTTGTGCCCAATGGGAATGGAGGCCAAGAAGATACACACATGCCCGAATGATTGTGTATTATTTCAAAAGGACTATGTAGATTTGAAAGATTGTCCAAAATGTGGTTCGTCATGGTATAAATTGACGACTTCGAGGGAGTCCAAAACTGTTTCTCCTGCCAAGGTGTTGTGGTATCTACCTATAATATCACGGTTTCAACACTTATTTGCAAATCTGAAAGATGCGAAGAATTTGAGGTGGCATGCAGATGTTAAGAAAAATAATGATGGGATCCTACAACATGCGTATGATTCCCCACAGTGGAAGAAGATTGATCTATTGTACCCCAAATTTGGTGAAGAAGATAGGAATCTAAGACTTGGGCTTTGTACAGATGGGATGAATCTGTACGGGACATTGAGCAGCCAACATAGCACTTGGCCAGTCATGCTTGTTATATACAATCTTCCTCCCTGGTTGTGTATGAAAAATAAGTACGTTATGATGTCGTTATTGATATCGGGCCCTAAACAACCCGGAAATGATATCGATGTTTATCTTGAACCTCTGATTGATGACTTAAAGAAACTTTAGGCTGAAGGTGTGATGACCTATGATGCTTCAGGAAGAGAGACATTTCATTTGCACACTGTGTTGTTTTGCACTATTAATGACTTTCCAACATATGGGAATTTGTCTGGATATAGTGTCAAAGGAGATCAAGCGTGTCCTATATGTGAAGAAAACACTGATTCAATAAGACTAAAACATGGCGGAAAGACTGTATATCTTGGTCATCGAAGGTTTCTTTCAAAATTCCATCTGTATCGTAGGAAGCACAAAGCATTCAATGGATGGAATGATGAACAGAGTGCACCTAAACCTATACCAGAGGATGTTGTTTATGAAAGAGTAAAAGACATTGTCAATGAATTTGGTAAGAAATCACAATGTAGTATGGCCACACGGAGTGACAATTCTTCATTCAAGAAGAAGTCAATATTTTGGGATCTTCCTTATTGGAGTTCTTTGACAGTCAGGCATTGTATCGATGTAATGCACATTGAGAAAAATGTATGTGATAGCATCATTGGTACTCTGTTAAATATACCAGGTAAGACTGAAGATGGGATAATATCTAGACTGGACCTACGTGAAATGGGAATAAGGTCAAAATTAATAGAATTACGTGAAATGGGTAATAAAAGAACATCCTTACCTCCCTCTTGTTACACGTTGTCTAGAAAGGAGAAGAAAGCTTTTTGTGAATGCTTGATAAATGTTGAGGTGCCACATGGTTACTCATCCAACATCCGTAGATTGGTATCAATGAAAGATTTGAAGTTGATAGGTCTTAAATCTCATGATTGTCACACTCTAATGCAACAAATATTTCCCGTGGCAATTCGATCTATATTGCCGAAGCATGTAAGGTTTGCAATCACCAGACTTTGTTTCTTTTTCAACAGTTTATGTAGCAAAGTTATTGACCCTGATACTCTCGATAATTTGCAAAGAGAAGTGGTTGTTACCCTATGTCAGCTTGAGATATATTTCCCTCCTTCGTTCTTTGATATCATGGTACATCTTGTTGTCCACTTGACTAGGGAAGTGAAAATGTTGGGACCATTTTTCTTGCATTGGATGTATCCCTTTGAACGATACATGAGCATTTTTAAAGGTGATGTTCGAAACCGTTATCGGCCTGAAGGGAGTATTATTGAAGGTTATGTGGCGAGAGAGGTTATGGATTTTGCAATGACTTTCTGAGTGTAATAACACTCCTATTAATGACAAGAATATTGAGGAGGGCAAAGGAATTTTGGGATCACGGGTGAAAGTAATTAGCCATGAGCAGTTGGAACAAGCTCACTTGTATATTTTACACAACATGGATGAAGTGAGTGTTTATATCGAGGAACATACCAATTTCATCAAGAGACAACATCCTCGAGCAAGTTCAATGTGGCTTTCTAGAGAGCATAATAAGACTTTTACTAAGTGGTTTGAAGATAAAGTCTTACATCAACTATCTCAAACACCAAATGATATTACAGAAACTATCAAATGTCTCGCCTTTAAACCAAAACCGAATGTTATGTCTTATAAAGGGTTTGAAATTAATGGGTTCACATATTACACAAAGCGCCAAGATGATAAGAGTGTCGTCCAAAATAGTGGGGCCACTCTTCAAGCGTCGATTATGTATTTTGCAAGTGCAAAGGATAAGAGTCCACGTGAAGCTAAAATGTCATATTAGGGTGTCATTGAAGACATATGGGAGTTTGACTACATAGATTTCAGAATTCCACTCTTTAAATGTAATTGGGTTGATAAAACCAAAGGAGTTATAGTGGATGAATTGGGTTTCACTTTGGTGAACTTTGAAAAGATTGGCGAGAAGGGTGAATGATTCATATTGGCATCACAGGCGAAACAAATATTCTATATCGATGATCCTACAAATGATAAATGGTCGATTGTTCTTCATGGTAAAAGACAGTTCATTGAAGATCCTATAGATGAAGAAGAGTACTATGATAAGTATGATGACTCCAGTCCATTCTCAGTTGGGTTGCCAACTCCACAAAATATTGAAGCTAATGATGACTTATATGTGCGCGGAGATCACAATGAAGGATTGTTAATTGATAAAAGATCACAAATTTAGAGGCATGTGTGTTTATATTTTTTATTGAAGCTAAATATTTGCTTTTTTAATATCAATATCATTTTCAGATTTGATTTTTCATTATCTTCTAGTTAATACAAATGCTAAATGTTTGCCTTTTTCTAGTTAATACAAATGCTAAATGTTTGCCTTTTTCTAGTTAATACAAATGCTAAATGTTTGCCTTTTTAATGACATTTTCAGATGGTTGACCATGATGAGCATGATGTCCATGATGAGCATGAAGTCCATGATGAGCATGCTGTCCATGACAAGCATGGTGAGGATACCAATGTAAGTTCTAAAAACATATCCTATATTTCTATAAAATTCATTATCTTCTAGTTATGTCATATATCCCATATTTCTATATTGCGCTAATTCAGTGGGTTTATTTTTGTCAAATTTTAGGTTGATGATGCACATGTACCCACTGAAGCACTGGAGCAACTTGATGCGCAGCACCAAACACTTAACAAGAAAAGGGGCATCACTCTGTTGAAGAAGTTAATAGTGCTAAGTGGTAGTGGATCCAAATTGGTTGTGGAGTTTGATAATGGAGGAAATGCAATTGGAGTGAACCGCAATAATTTTGTAAACTATCTTGGGTGTGTCACTCAAAGCCATTGTGGTGTTAAGTATGATAATTGGCATAAATTTCCTCAGGGGAAGAAAGACTTGATATGGAAGGATTTATGCATGAGTTATTATTATCTGCAATTCTATTTTTGGATACTAGTTAATAAGAATTCTATTTTACAGAATATGTTTGCATTGGATGAGAAGCTGCATCATAAAAGTGTGATGCAACGCGCTGGAAAGATGCTTAGGAACTATAGGACAAATCTCAACAGAGAATACATAAAAGATGGTGATAAGAAGAAGAAGTCAGCCCATGAACAGTGGAACTTCTTGAACAAAGAAGATTGGGACAATTTTGTTGCTTCAAGAAAATCTGAAGAATTCAAGGTATTAGGCGTCACCCAATTTAATTAATATATGTTGTATTCAACTATTCAAGATTAAAATTTAGTGCTACTAACCAAATCATTAATGTGCATACTAACTAGGCCCTCAGTGACGCGCAAAAAGCAAGGTGTGCACTGAATGTGCATGACCACACTGTGGGTCCAAAGGGCTATGCAAGCGTTCGCCAAAGACTACAGGCGGAGTCTGTGGCTACTCAGGAGTCTGCTCCTACTCAGGAGTCTGCCACACCCATGCCTCGCCATGATATCTGGATACCTGGGAGGCAAAACAAGAAGGGTGAAATAAAGAAGCCCGTAACTGCTGAGGCGGCTGCGAAAATGGTAAAATACAACTCTTAGAGCAATCGTTTGAATATTGATTATTTGTGGTGTTAACTTACCAATTTCTGTTGATGGTGATTAGCGGGAGCTGCACGAGCAGAGGAAACAAGGCACGTTCATCCCTCATGGCACAAGGGATGAATTGACAGTTGCTCTGGGTAACCCAGAGCATCCTGGATGTGTTAGGGGTGCAGGCTCTGGTGTGGGAATCAAAGCATTCTTTGGGCCATCCCAGTGCAAACCCAGAGCGGGACTTTCACAAGAAGAGGTAACCTATTCTTTTTTTAGAATGTTACTGCAAAAGGGAATTCAATAATAAGAAGCTAATGTTTCTTTTATCCATGTATAGGAGAATAAGAGAGTCGAGGATATAGTTGCTAAGAAGGTCAATGATATAGTTGTTGAGAAGGTCAAGGAAGAAATAGTGCGGTGGCAGGCATCTCAGGCTTCCAATCAGCATATGGCGACCCACTCTTCTCCTGATGCACAGACTGCGAGTAATCCTGGAGACCCATCGCCTAACACGTCTGTTGTAAGTATTGTGTATGACATTGTAGCTAGTCTTTTCAAGATGATATGTTTTCAAGATGATATGTATATATGTATAACATTCTTTATGTAAATTTGTAGGCATTGAAGCCATGCCGCTTAAGAATGCAAGACTATGTTGTTGCAGAGGCGCAGGATTACCAGTCCCTTCCTGGGGCAATGTTTCATGGGACTCCAATGCCACAGGGCTACGTTCGTGTGAGCCCGATATGTGTATTACCCGATTGGAGGGAAGTTGCATTGCCATATTCCCACCCAGATATTGATACACTTGGTGAGGCAGAAGGCGGGGTGATATTGTGGCCCAAAGCATATGTCGTCTACACTACTAAAATTGTAAGATAAATTTACATTACTTTAGATTGTTAATGTGTATATATGAGGTCAACTGATCTGAAATTATATATATATGTTAAAAAGAAGACACCCAGAGCACCTAGGCCTCCACCTCCACTTCCTACATTACCAAGTTGGGTTCCAACTGACCTAAAATACCTGTTAGGTCCTGCTTGTAGGGGAATGGCATGTTGGCTACGGGCACATAATATACATTGCCCTATAATTGTTTCTTTAGAAGCAGATTATGCAGGTCAATCATACGATAGCTCTTTATTTATACAAGATATTATTGAGCTGTTTATGTATGATTGGCTGAATACATCAATGATAGAGACATGGATAAGGTGAGATCTTATTTATACATCCATATACCTTGTGTAAGATCCGGTGATCTGGTTTCTTATATATTAATGCATACGTAATACATGTTTTGCAGCTACTTAGTCGAAGATCAATGCAAACAATTTGCATTTGATCATGTGGGCTTTTTTATTCCATCATTAATTAGTATGGTAGCTAAAGACCCTGATAGTGTTCAACAATACTGTATAGATGCTTTTACAATTTTCGGTCAGCAAAAGAAGACGATAATAATATCTCCATTCAATGTCAAGTAAGCTTACTTTATTTATAATTTGGACTTAAGAAAATTCCATTTTTATTGTGCATTTTGAGTTATTAATTTTTAACTTTTTTACCTCTAGCGGTAGACATTGGGAGTTACTATTTATTGTCCCCGGGACGTTCACTGTTTATTATCTAGATCCTGTGGGAAGTACATTGAACACTAAAATTGGACACATATTGAGAATGCCATTATTCTGGTGAGAAATATTTCATTTTTATATCCGTTACATCTGTTATTACATTACTATTTAATTATGCAATTTACTGTGTTACATTAACATGTAGGGTTTTAGATGCATTCAAAAATGCTGGAGGAAATGTCCCAAGGAGAAAGAACCAACCAATAATTTGGGAGAACGTAAAAGTAAGTTCCCGACTCCAATGTATATATTATTTATGTGAACTGTGCTTAGTTGTATTTTTTAATATTTTGTATGTTTCAATTTATAGTGCACTACACAAGACAACGGCTGGGCATGCGCATACTATATGATGCGATTTATGCAGATGATTATCCGACATGCTGCATTGGATATTAATACCATACATGAGGTATTATATATAGTCTCATTAGTTAGTATGAAATATATCAATCTTATTTTTATATTATTACTTATATTTATACATCATTCTCTTTGCAGGTGTTTAAAAATGACCACACTAGAGGTAAACGCTTAAAAAATGTACATGCTCCATATACGATGGAAGCATTAAATGAAGTAAGAGAAGAATGGGAAAAATCCATACAAGCAGTGGCGATTGTAAGATATAATTGGGATGCTGATAGCGATGCTAAATGATATTTTGTAAATGAATATTTCTGAATGTTTATACATGTCTGAATGTTTCTACATGTATTTGAATGTTTCTACATGTGTGAATGTGATAATTGAATTGATGTCTGAATGTATCTACTTGTGTGAAAAAATATTTGTTGATTTCGCAGGTTTGTGGCATGTTTGTAGGCTGATATCAATGGATGTCGTAAACCTGCAGTTCAGAAAACTGAACTGTAGGTTCTCATCCTACTTACCAGCCACAGTAGGCCTGCAAACTGATAAGAAAAAAAATTAAAGTATAGGCGTCGGTTATTTATAAAGCACTATCATCAAAGGCCTACAGCGTCAGTTATTACATAAAAATTGACGCCTAATATGACAAACAACCCGACCGTGCAGGAAAGCACGGCCGTGGTGGAAAAGGCATCGCTTATTCGTATAAAACCAACGCCTATAGTACTAAACACGGCCGTGCAGTGAGCACGGTCGTGTCGTCTGGGAGTATGGTGTCGGTTGTTCAGTTGTTAACCGACGCAGAAAGTGTCCTAGGTGGTGCCCTTTTTTGTGGTGTGAACCCTATAGACGTCGGCCAACTATATATAACTGACGCCTATAGATCATATAGGCGTCGGTTAGAAAATCGACGCCGAAGAGTTTGACCTTTAGCGGCACCCACATAGGCATTGCTTGAAAACTGTCGCCAAAGGGGGTTAAACAACCGATGCCAAAGGCGTATTCTGTAGTAGTGAGGGGTTCTATAGATGAGGAATGAGAGATAAAGCAAAGGGTGAGGTGTCAACATGCTAAGGAACCCAAGAGACACTTGTCCTCACAAAAGACCAACATCCAACCATGTGCAACAACTTAAGCATGACATGCAAGACATGGTGATACAATCTAGGTAGTGTCTATATAATCATGCATATCCCTGTGGTCGCGGTCGCGTCCATCCTAGGATGCATCATCCATGGTCACGACCCCATCAACCAACATCACACATGGTCAAGGTACTCAACACTCACATCAACCCAATCACCACCTAGGGTGATGCTCCTCAACCAAGGCTCAAGCAAGGAACCTCCTCTTTATTTCTCCTCTAGATGATGACAAGAAAGAGAGGGAACACTCTATAGGTAGCAAATTTTACATCAACCCCTTTTATTGGGTAAATTGGAATTTGCACCAAAACTAGCATAGAAAGCACAAACATCATCCAAACAATCTCAAACTTGAAACTTAAGCCCTATACAAGCCCTAGTTACATCTCAAAAGATTGCAGCAAGGGACTAAGCACAACATTAAGCCAAAGCAAATAGGGTTACCCCTGAACCTGGGTCAGGGTCCTTACAATGATAATATGATATAGTTGAATATAATGGAATCTAATATAATGATGATGTATAATTAGGGTTTAGGAATCAAAGATCATAAATTGCCATGATACTAGTACACATAATCTAATGTTGGTGTTTGTAATGCAAGTATATGATATCTCTGATCATTAGGGTTTCACCTAAGGTCTAATATGGGTTAATAACTCAAATGAATCATGGTCCATTGGAATTAGGGTTTGTACCCTTATTCCTTATCCAAACCTAAGACTGTCCAAAACCCTAGATTAGGATCCAAGTAGGATTTAATATGAATAATATGATGGTGACACTTTAGGATACACATACATGCAGATTAAAGGTTGATTGTTTGGATCCATCTTTACTTGCTTGGTTGGTGATATGTTTAAAGTATTAAAGTATGATTTCATGGTATATATGGTTCTACACTGAGGTATGTGGTTATGATTATGAATACTCACATTATCGACTTCTCAATGTTTGTTGAGGATTTCTCAAAGATTGATGACACAAATTACTGGATGTTTATTTACATTATGTTCAACTATAATGCCACTATTAACACACATCAAGTAAAATATCATATTTTGAACCCTAGGATGACATGTATCTAGGGATTATGCACATGAGACCTAGAAGGGATAGTGATGACACCCAAGGTAGCATATCAAGCATCGGTTAGAATATGTAATGAAAATGTTAGTTCTTTCTTGAAAGTAATTGATTGATTATATGTTGTCATATTACTTGCCCACTTTTTTATACATCCCATGTAAACAGTATAGCAATATAGTGATCCACATTTTGATTGTCAGCGTTTTAGGTAAATTCCATATATGAAGATATCAAGACATTATGAATCTGATGAAATCAATTGAAAACATTAAAGCTAAGTAAAGGGGGGATTAGATAGATACTTTTTATCATATGTATTAGTTTCTCATGCAAAGTTCCTGGAACTCATTCGAGGTGTATTATTATACATCTTGTAAACAACATTTGTGAAGTAATGGAAATTATTTGCAATTATATGTTATTTTCTAAATATGGATCCTTGGGAATTAAGGTAATGACTCTCAACTTTAAGGTCCTTCCTTAATTTAGGGACACTGAAAAGTGAGGCCGTTACAAGGGTCCTCCGCAATACACACCAGAGCAGTCGGATAGTGTGCCCTTCATGCCTCCACCAAGCTCGAGATACGCAGGAGGGTAACTATCTAAGATTCACTAGAAATGTATCTACATATGTCGATTTGTCAAAGCCCTTCTTCCCATATGGAGAGGGGGGTTCCCACCCACCTCAACAATAACAATTATAGCTAGGGCCCTACCAGGGTCCACCATTTGTGAATTCTTGGGCATTCCTAGTACTCAGAGGTAGAGACATTCGTCCTGAGTCTGAAAGGAGAAACCAAAGGGAAAACATAGGAAGAAGTTGCATCTATAAAAGAAGATCCTAGGGAGGCTGAGAAAGACAGTACTATGGTGAATATTCAAGCACAACACCTTAATCATCGAGGATCCATCCCCAGTCTATATTCTCTTTATCCACCACCCCATTCTTAGTACCATTCATATATAGAAGGAGGGTATGGATTCCCACTACCCTTATACATGGCTCTGCCAACTACAATCAGATTATGCATGCCAAGAAGATTTCTCTCCAGAGTCCTCTTCTACAAACTCCCTAGTGCTCGAGATCTTACAAAAGATCAAACAACTAGAGGGGAAGAAAGATAGTGGCAAAATATTTAGTGACTTTTGTCACTTCCTAGATGCCAAGATTACTAAAAACTTTAACATGCCCAAGTCTCACGAGTACTCCAAAAAAGGGGACCGTACGACCCACGTCAAGGTGTACTTCTCAAACACGGTGGAGGTCCAAGATGATGACAAAGTATAAATCTACTGCTTTTAACAAACCCTAACAAGTTCCAAATTGGCATGATATACAAATAGGACATGATATCCATCACCACCTAGGACAAAATGGCATGTAAGTTTGTGATCAGTATGTTTAGAATGTAGACCAGGCCCTGACCAAGGAGGATCTAGAAGCACAACAATTTGAGGTAGATGAAAGCTTCTTCGATTTCATAGGATGATGGAGGGAGCTAGTAGCTCAACTAGAGTTTAAGCCCACGGATAAAAAGGTGATGGACATGGTGATCAAATCCGTTATGCCAGCTCTCATGACCCATTTATCCTTGTAGAGGTCTAATATCTTCCCAGAACTCATGCATGAGTTAGGATTGAAAACTCCATCAAGAGGGGGTCTATCAAAACATAGGCCTCACATCTCAGCCACAATCTTCCTCTACAACAACCAATCATAAGCCTAATGAACCAAGGAAAAATCATAGATGTGACGGTAGGGGCAGTACTCATTCCTACTAGAAATGTTATATGACAATAGTTGACCGTCTAGATTTTTTTCGGTTTAGATAATGGCAGCTCAAGCAAGCCATGTCCCAGCACACCAAAAATAGATGGCACACATGGTGCCACCCAACTATTAGTGTCACTAGTTCCTCCAAAGTATTCATGGCCTCCAAGAAACTACTATGGTTACACACTATTGCCTTTTCAATCATCTATTCATCTACTAGTAGCAAACCCTCTTCCTGCATCAAGTAGCCTAATCCCTCAAGCAAAAGTAGCAACCACAACTCCACTAAAAGAAGAGTCTTCCAAGACAAAAAGGAAAATCACTCCTATTAGAGCTTCCCTTACCACATTATTTTTGGACATCAAGAACTTGTTGAAGCTCTCAACTATATGGGAACTTCCAAATCCTCTACTAAAGAGCTACAATGCCTTTTGTAATTTCCATCAGGCTAAACAGCACAAGATGGTTTCATGTATCATGCTCAAGCACACATTGCAAGAGTTGATAGAATATGTTGAAGTAAAAATTGTCACAACGGAGGAAATGCCTTCATCTTCCAATATTGTAGTTGTCATCTCATCATTGAAAAATCTAGCACATGAGATTATTCTCCCTCTAGAACAAGCCATCAAGAACTGGTCTTAGAGTACATGTATTCTCACATCTATCCAAGAGAAGAAATCAGTGATTCTAGTGAGCACCCTTAAGATGTTCAACATACCAAGAGTTTGCCAATGGCAGAAATTAGAGAAGATCTAGGTCGCTAATGTACCAGACCTAGGAAAAGCTGAACAGAAGATGGTTCCTTTCCTTGTGCTAGTGGTGCAGGTTGTTGTAACCAAAATAACCATGCTGAAGATGAACCAGTACCCAATTCTACTAGAAGTATCCCTCATCCCTCGATAAGGGTAAGGAGAAGATAACTATGTATGTAGGAGTCCCCACCAACATGGTAGAGGATGAGATGAGCAAGTTCTCCATTCTGGTTGTTGACACCAAGAAGGTGCCACAGACTCCCGAGCTTTCTAATGAAACTAATATGAAAGGCACACATATAATCTAGTTCCTATATGAACCTTAATCTAAAGTATCACTAGATGAAGTGATGCACTATTACCCCCACACCATGAAGCAGTCATGAAGACTCTAGAAGGGGATTAAGTCTCCAAAGACATACAGCCAGAAGCTCTTGCATCCACCATCAATTTAATCACGACCCTACACCTAATCTCATTTTTAGGATGAGATACTTACCAGAGGAAGTCACAACATGCCCTTGATAATCACAGAAATATACAACAGACTCAAATACCTTTGTGATTTGTCAACAATGTACATTCCTTAATGTCTGTCCCACACAGGCATTCATCCTCCAAGGGAAGGATCCCTTTGACGTGCATCCTACAACAAAGAAAGCAACTTATTCTAATAGAGTAATCAAAGACACCCTAGGAGAAATTACTCTTAAGCTACAAATTGTGCTAAAAAGTTTTTTTGTCCCATTTTTGGTCATGGAGTTGATTCCTTCTCTAACCTCCTCCTTGGAAAGCCATGGATTCATTATAATAGGGTGGTTCCCTCATCACTAATTTGAAGTCTCAGTTAGGACATGTCATTGTCATTATGCAGACTGATAACTTGGGAATCAAGATTTCATCAAAGAAGACAATCTCTAATTTTACTTTGAGATGCTACATACCGCCAACATCAACAGAGTGTTGCCACAAAGAAGAGTTTGACATATCCCATATATTTGCATGTTGTTTGACTAACAGATAAGGGAGATGAATATCCACCTAAATCAAGGTATGGGAACCAGATGACAAGGATGTATAGAGATCATTTAGATCCCTCTGAGACAATATAGGTTGGGCTTGAGGTTCTATGGCCCATCCTATGCACGACCTTGGATCACCATGTAGATGCCAATGGAAGCATGTAGCATTGTGGCCCACTACAATGGGTTTGACCCAAAGCGGTTACCTTAATAGTCTATTGATGACTCGATATCTAAGTTGTGAGGCTTGATGCATTTGGTCAAAGGACCCAACATGGCTGTGGTGACACAAAACAGTTGTGCTGCAAACATCAAAAATCATAAGTTGATCCAAGATTTTGTCAAGCTACAACAACCTTGACAACACAGACATGCTAGCTAGCACAACCATGTCGAGAAGACCCCATCACAATCGTGCCAAGAAGAATAGATGTGCTGGACAGAGGCATAATGGGCATGCTCAAAGGAATGATGATGTCCACAACCTCACCACCACAGTCATGTTACCCAGCACAATTGTTCTACCTAGCCCCCACCACGGTCGTTCTATCTAGCACAGCCGTGCTACTAGCCATAAATTATCCACTTTCAACCTATCATTTCCACCTCCACCAGAATGATCATTCCACCTCAGCATTGTTGTGCTACACCTTACCCACAACAGTCTTGCTTCCCAATACGGTTCTACTACCACCCCAAACCTAGTTTTCTCTGCACTGCTTTACCCTTTTTTCTCACTTGACCTAGTGCTTTCCTACCTCCTATATATATCTAGGTGGAGGTTGTAGCATGAGGTTACACTCCCTTAGCATTCATTTACACCTCCCTTGAGCATTCAAGGTGCTCCCACCTACTACCACCTACATCCACTTCGTTTCCACCTTCCTCCACCCCAAAAACCTAGTTTTCTAGGGTTTTGACCATCATCGACCACCATTCCATGCCATAAATACAACTTGGGAGAGGAAGTGCAAGATCCAGTAGGTAGGAAGTGAAGGAGGAGGAGTCTTCACCAAGTTCTATGGCCCACTACTCCTCTACCCGATTTTCCTTCTCTTGTTCCTGTTTTATGTCTAGCTAAACTTTTTGGTGGGATGTTTGGGTAAAAATGTTACTTTTCTACCATGTTGGTGGAATATAACTTGTAAACTCTATATTTTTGTTCTATGATCATTGCCTCATACTTATATCTTATGTATGATTCTTTTTGTGGTTTGTGCTTGAAATCATGAATTGTTGTTCTTTTATGCTTGAAACCACCTAGGTCTAGGAGAAGATGGCATATCTGAGGCTATTTTGGGATTTGCTCCTAGGTCCAAATAGTGGATCCCTATCAAGCACTCTGTATTCCCACACATATATCTCTTCTCTTACTCCTAAGTGTGAGATCTAAGTAGTTTGTGTAGGAGTGTTAAGTGTAATTTCCTAGGAGTTTCCAACAAGCTATATGATGAGTAATGTGAGGTGAAATACCCTCACCTCTACTCTACATTATTACCTTTGGCTCCCAATTATACTATGGATTCCTACCCTACAAACCTAGGTTACTCAAATCCTATCGGAATCTCACCTAAACCTTAGTTTAATTGAGCCTCGTAAGGCTAGATAGGGTGTGCAACAATGTAGTTCCCCTTCACACACCCTATTCTATCCATGGTTGACTAATAGTTTAGGGTGATTCTGTTGCATTTGTCTAGTTGTTTGGTTTGTCAATATAGAATGAATGGTTAGGTTTACATGTTATATCCTCTACCAAATGGAACCCTAGTAACAACCCCCAAATAGCCCACCTCTCCATAATTTGCATTTAAACCCTAATTGCTCTTGCTAATTTGTGCTCTCTTTGTTATTTGTTTTAGTTCCTTCTTAGTAAAGTGTCTTGTTTTGGATAATTTACTCTTGCTAGGGTAGTTAGAACTTCTTTAAGCTTGCTAGTGTTTGTCCATGCTAGTTAGTGATAATTTAATTCCTTAATTGCTTGACTGTCTAACTTGCTTAGCTAGTGTAACTTAGTATTAGTCTCTTTCTCTTGCTTAGTTGCCTTACTTTGTTGACTGGAATTACTTATTTAGGGTTAAAATAGGGCTTTTATTGTTTTTCTTCCTTGCTTATTTTCTTGAAACCCTACTGTAATCAAACCCAAATCAACCTCAAACTCTAAAAACCCTAGTCTCCTCTTTAGGAACATAGCTTCAGCTAACTAAGCTCTAGGCCCCCTCTCTCCCTGTGTACTGACCCCTCACGTGCCACTTACCTATACTATAATATGATCATGTGCTCTTGGGGTGATATATTCTATCTTATGTATAGGGCCCTTTATAAATACAAAAGATCCCAAAAGTGTCTTGTGAGCCTTGGGGTTGCATATATTCATAACTCAATTGAGTAGTATGTAGTCCCAAACTCTTAAAAGACACATCGAGCTTTCTTGCACTGTTGTCAGGGAGTAGAGGTGCTCGACCTAGCTAGTTAGTGTATCTTTGCTCTTCCTACCACCCTCATCATTGGTATTCTTTATTCTTTGTCTACATTTTTATACGTGTCTTCTAACTTAGCTATTATTTCTTGTTTGTGCATTTTGCATGTGAGATATGCATGCTTGGGTGACACTCAATTTCTAGTGACTTGGTTTCACTTTATCTCGATATAGGTAGAAGGAGACACAACATCAGCACAAACAACATCAAGAAACTGAGATGGATGGTCAACACCACGATGAGGAAGAACATGGTCCTCCAGAAGTTCTACCACCCAAGCCACTCCATGAGTACTTCAACCCGAGAAACTACACATCTCCCATTGCCACCCGAGTTGGCCAAATGTCAGGTCAACAATTCTCCATTCCACCAGCCTTCCTTGGACTCATACCCACCTTCTATGGGATGGAGAATGAGAACCCATATCACCACATCGATGCCTTCTTGGAGACATGGTCCACCTTTTATACCCCCATTGTGAATGAAGACTCTATTAGGAGGGCCGTGTTCCCCTTCTTTCTCAAGGAAAAGTCTAAAGAGTGGTACTTTCCAAAGTGAGAAATGGCTACTTGGGTAGCTGTGAAGAATGAGTTTATGAAGAAATGTTATCCTATTGCCAAATTGACACAAATGAGGAGGTATATCCCTTCTTTCTCTAAGAAGGACAATGAGCCATTCGATGGGACATGGGAGAGGTTCCAAAATCTGCTTAGAGACTACCCTCACCATGAAGTACCTATCTAGAAGCTTGTGCAATCCTTCTACACTGGTCTATCTGAATTGGGTCAAATGGTTGTTGAATCCTCTTCTAGAGGAGCCTTCATGGACAAGCCACTAGAAGAGCCATGGCCTCTCGTTGAGCACCTATCTGAAAATTCACATCATCAAGCTTCTAGCATGGGTTTACACTATGACAGAAACTAGACACCCCCTCCTCCTCCCTCTCCAACTAGAGATGATACAAATCCCCAAATGATGAAGATTCCTCTAATATTATGAATTTGATGAAGAATCCAGTTGGAAGTTCTTCTAACCACTCAGCCAACTTTTGGAAGCTATTTGTGAGGAGGTTCAAGCTCTTCAATCTTATGTTAATAGAAACAACCAAGGGCCCATCTTGAATACCTACAATATAGAGTGGAAAAGAACCCAAACTTCTCTTGGAAGCAAGGGGAAGAGGGACAAGGGAAACCAAGGCAGCATCAAGGATCAAAATACAGCTCTAAATTTGAAGAAGAAGTCTTGGAAGGCTAAGGAGCCTTGATGATGTAAATAAGGATTTTCCATGTAACGACCTCACTTTCAACATCCTCCAATTAAGGAAAGACCCAAAAGTTGATAGGCATTACCTATATTCTCAAGGATCCATATTTAGCAAATAACAAATAATAGTAAATAATTTCCATTAATTTCAAATATTGTTTACAAACTATAGAATGAAATACCTCATGAAACTAATACATATTGAGAAGAAGTTATCATCTATCTAACCCTCCTTGGTATAGCTTTAATATATTCAATATATTTCATCTTATTCTTTATGTCCTTTATTATGTGTATCATATACCTAAAACATGGACAAACAAAATGCGGTCAGCATATTTCTATACTGTGTATGTGGGGTGCAATGACAATGTGTGAAACTAAGATAATCACATATAAATCATCAAATATTATAAATAAGAACTGGCATTTTTTACATATTTTGGACCTTACTGGATATATTATCGTGGGCATGATAACTATCCCTTTGAGGGCTCATGTGCACCACCCCTTGATACTTTTCAACCTAGGGTTTGTAATTTAATATATAAATTTATGTGATACTCATAGTGGCATTATAATTGAACATAAGGTAAATAAACACTCAATAGTTTATTTATTCAATCCTTGGGAAACATGTGGAAAACATCAGAAAACTATTGCGGGTAGTCAAAGCGTAACCACCTACCTCATCAATCAATCATATCAACAAATCGAAGAAATAAACATTTTAATCTTCATGTATGTAAATCCTAAAGTGTCACCCTCACAATAATTAGATCAAACCCTACTCAGGTCCTAATCTAGGGTTTAGGTTTCCTTACTATCATATGAGTCATGCTTCGAAACCCTAATTACTATATCCAACATTTCCTTTCATGATGTTCACTTAGATTCAATTCGTTTCATTAACAACATGAAAAGTTAGGATCTTTAAGCCGATTACATGATTATTCACTTTTAGAAAGTCTCATTATCATGACTATGATCATATCATCTTGATTTCTTGTCTTATTCAAAAATATCAGTAAATATGGAAAAGTAAACATTTTTCGCATATACAATCATCTTAATACACAAATTTGGGGCTTTATATTTGTTTCATAACTTAGCAATACATTTTAGCAATGATGATTGACCTTATTGCCCTAATTATAGGAATTAGGTTCCTTTGAGTATTTTAAGGTAGTAACCTTATTCTGTCAATATAATTGACTTGATATTAGTTATCCACATGCTAAAACCTTTCCAACAACTATTTGCATGTGTAAATTGGTTGAACGAGTCAAAAGTTACGGATAAAACCATAATATCCCTCTAATCCTTGTATCATGGCCTCACGTTTCAGGGCTAGGGATCATTGGGCCATGAACAGGGCCTTGTTGCCTTCATGGGTTGTGACTGGCTCCATCCGCCATGCTATCCAGGCACCAAGTATGGGGATACCCCTACTCCCTTCCTCATGCTAGGGTGTGTGCCTGACACACTGACGTGGCAGATTCTCACGTGAGGCTCGTCGTCACTTCTTCCCAAGTCACCATGAAGCTGCACATCTCAGTCACAATAGCAAACTTCCCCGTTTGGATATCTTCCCATCCTCTTCCTCCTACACTCATGCCTACATGACCCCCGACATGTTTCCCCATCCAGATACTTGTAGGAATGGAGCATGCTGCTCTAGAGTCCTTACACAATGCAAGAAAGGGAGGGGAATCTATGCTTTAGACCAATTCGTACCCATATTCCTTTTTTCTTCCAAGAACGCATGGAAGACATCATCCAACATGGGGATGGATGAAATCTTAAGCCTGAGTGATACTTCTAGTGTAGATCAGAAGGTTTTGGAAGACACATCCCACCCCCTCCTTCCTTAGTATCTTTTCAACAATGTGAGGGTAGGGTGGATGTTATGCACCCATGATTTGTCATGAATCTCTTAAAAATCCATGAGTGATGCCTTGTTCTATATGTATTGCAATATATAATGTGAAGAAGGAGGGCTATCGCTACTTATATAGCCCTAGGGTTTGGTTTGATAGGTCTGGTTTCCCCTCCTATTTGTGTGTGATTGGCACTGGAATACATAAGGCAAAGAGTAAATATATTCTTTCCTCTTTTCTCAAAATAGAAAGCTTGCATCTTTTTATCCTATAGACCCAAAGGCCATGTGAAGGAAACTAGAATTTTATTACGAAAACATAGTTTTGGCAACTTTTATAAAAGAGGGAAATCGATCAATGCCTTCCCCAATACGGTGACATGTACATATATCGATATGTTTTCTTCAAGTATTTCTTTAATTCAATTACCAGCTTTACTTGATTGACTCACTAAAATCCATAAAGGAAAAACACATATCTATATGGTTCATATTGGATAATTGGTCATTAATCTATTTAGGAAACCCTCTAGATTATTCTTTGCCTCTCTCTTTGATACCTTCCTCAAAATTAATTATCCTTATTTCACAAAAACTCTCTAATACCTTTTTCAAGTTATATATAGTAATTGATATTCATTGGGATGTCTTTCCCATACAAAACTTTCTCCTTTTAAACATTATTTGAAATACCATTATTTCATGGAATATCCTTTTCCGCCAATTTTAAGAATTCCCTTCCTTTCCTTATTATTTTCAGGTATACCAAAAGTTATATCAAAATAATACTAATTGATGTCTCAAAACATGTGTTGCCAAACTAGCTATATAATTACTCTTTTGATTATCTAATACATCACACATCTTATTTTCTTTTGACAACTTGCTTATTATCCCATATTTCTATTATTCAATAATTCATAAAATCATTGAAAAAAAATCTCTAATTTGCTTATCTTGTGCTCCAAGGACCTATTTGCAAATCAAATAGTCTCATTGGCCTTTATATGGGCCACGGATTGCATCCATGCCACAAGATGATTTCACAATTTAATAGATAATAATTTAGGAATTTGTTTATCAAACCAAGTCCTATATATTTCAAATTTACTAAAATTTGAGGATATGAAATGTCCTCTCAAGGACAAAAATATTAGTTGTCTAGAGAAAAAGATTGATTAGATTTTATTATATCTTTCTAGACGTGAGGAAGGGAGGCTTCCCTCTCAAACTTTGATGAACCCCAATAGTGATAGTGGTTCTATGGGATCTCCTCAAGGTGTCTATGTTCCAGCATAAGGGCAAGCCCACAACATTGCAATAGTACCAAGGGCCTCAAAATCCATATGCCCCTCCATCACCACAACCCCATTCACCCTCCAATACACCCAACAACCTCCACCTCAACATCAACAACAACCATCTCAATACCAACCACCCCCACAACAACCACCTCCACAAAAGCCAACCTACATCCTCCAAAACCTAAACCCACACCACCACCACCATCATCGCGAGGTCCCCCTCCTCCCAATGAGTAAGTGAGCATGATGTCGGTAATATGGGGTGCTAAGGCTACTGAGATTCCGTGAAAGACAAGGAGAAAATAGTTAAGGTTCATGATGAAGAATTGTTGTCACAAAACTCTTGTGGAGATGCTAACAGCATCAAAATTTAGTTGTTTCATTTTTTTTCTTGAGAGTGCCAAATGCACCAAAGTTCTTGCTACACCATCTTCCTATAAGAAAATGCCACAAAGTCCCCCCACCATTGTTTGAGATGACGATGCTAGGTATCCCACTTTTGATTGAGAGGATGATTCCTACAATCCCACCTTTTCGTGGGGACACATCCTCATGTGTTCCATCTTTGTTTGGAAAGGAAGAACCTATTGTCCCATCCCTCTTGGAGTTGGTAACAACATGGGATCCACCTATGAGTTAAAGAATATTCCCATGCTTCCCCAAGGTCCACAACATGTTGTAGAAGACGTTGATGCAAGTGGTCAATGTTTCTATGATGTTTTAGAAGACCCCTTCATCCAAAAGGAACATGGACACATAATGAAGTTTCTAAATGCCTTAAAGCAAGGGAAGGCAAGCATCACCTCCCTCATGTCTTTGTTTGAAGTTTCTTGCATCGGGAAGGCAAAGATCATGATTATGCCACCTAAGAGGATTATAGCAATAGAGAAACTCAACTTCATTCTTGATTAACTCTTACCTAGATAGAAGGAAAATCCCAATGTCCCCCTCATTCCTTATTACATCAACTATCAATTTTTGGACCACACACTACTTGATCTGGGCTCCAGTGTGGGCATCATTCCATATAGCTTGTTTGTCAAGCTCTTCCTAGAAGGAATGAAACTTGTATATTGTATTCTTTTGCTATCCAATGGATCTAGAAAGACACCTATGGGTATGATAGAAAATCAAAGGGTAGATGTGGATAGGAAATGGAGTGTCACATACCAACTTATTTTCTTGTAATGGATGTAAATCCAGAGGAAGGGAACAACTACATCAAATTAGGAAACCCTTCTTATGCACAGTGTATGTGGAGATCAAGGTGTGAGCTGGCATCTTGACGGTCTCTTATATGAAGAAAAAGCTAGATATATTCATGTTCAACATTGAGGAAATGCAAAGCATAATTGATGAGGAGGAAATCTACTTTTAGATACACTACAGTGACTCTAGCCAAGGGACCCCTGGGAACAGAGATGAGGAGCATCAATAAGAAAATTGGGAAGAAGATCACACGATAAAAGATTTAGAGAGGATCAGTTGGGATGAGAAGGAGGACGCCTTGGGTGTGGACACATGATGGTCGAATGAACAAGCCTAGATGAAGGCTCCAAACTTAGCACTAGTAAAAGACAACCCACACCGGTTTGAGACTCTTTTTCCCTAAAATATATGTCTTATTATGCTTTGTTTTTACACATTCTAAAACACACACCCACACACTTGTTTTTAATATTTTTTGTTTAAATTTTGAATGCAAAAGGTGAGATAGATTAGAGTTTGAAAGAGAGGGTAAATTTAATAGGAAATGATTGAGAAAACATTAAGTGGATCAAAGTTTTTGTTTGGAAGAATTGAGAAATTTTGGAAGTTCTTGAACTTAGGAGAGCTAGCACGGTCGTGCAGGCGTGGAACGTTCATGTTGGGTATGGTTGTTTTAATAATAAAACTTGTAGTTTTGGGCCCGGTCAGCAAACCATTCTGACCAACACAACCGTTCTAGCATTACGCCAGCACAGCCATGCTGGCTAGAATGGTCATGCTGGCTCGAGCCCATGACTTAAGTTCCATGACCATTCTCTCCAAAACACAACCATCACCTTCATTCTATCCAAACAGAATGGTTGTTCTATGAGGAAGGTGATCTAGGGCGACTCCAATCACCCCCAAATTTCCACCTCTTCCTCCCAAACTCCAGATTCAAGTCCTTCAAGCCCCCTAGGGCCTTCTTCTGCCTCCAAAACTTCTTTCCATCCCTCATCCACCTCTATTTCTGCACCTTCAAGAGGATTCCACCCTACTCTTTGAAAGGGTGAAAATTCTTATTTTCTTTTTGTTCTCTACTGGATCACTTGCCAAAATGATTAAGATAGGGAAAGCCATCAAGAAGGGAGTCGAGAGCACTATGAAGATCCTCATAGGAGGAAGAATCTACAAAAAATGTGCCTCCACGGACATCCCCCTTCCCTCGTGCAGCCCTACATTGTCACCATCAAATTCAATATTTGGCTCCTTGTGACATTCGGAATTGATGGGCAACTCTCATGTCTGGTCTTTCTCAATCCACACCACATTGGAGCCAAGCTACAACAACCCTAATGAAGAAAAGGAGGAAGAAGAAATGAAAAATCTTGTTAACTCCATTGAAGTTGATGCTCTGCCCCAAGAGAGAAGGGTCAAGAAAGTTGTTGCTGCATCATCCTCAAGCTTGCCTCCATGGCCTACTCCAATGAGACGCTCTACATCTTTAGCTCAACCCCATGTTGCTCAACAACCCAAAAGGCAGAGATTGTTGATTGAAGAAGATGATGATGCACCAATTGAGATGGTACTCATGAACTTGGATACAAGTTTGGGGTCCTACAACTATCAAGAGGAATAGGGGGATGACACCAAGAGTGAAAAGATAGAGGATGAACCACTTGATTTCTTGTCAAAGTTGGAATAAGATAGGATGAAATTCTTGGGAAAGAAACCAGAAGGAGCTACTTTGTAAGGAAAGTGGCAAGAAAGACTTTTGTGAGAGCTCTCCACCTCAAGTACATGACAAGAAGAGTTATTCCTATTAGGTATGCATGTGTGTCTATTATATAAGATATAGGAATCAACTTTATGTTCTGGGACAGAATGATTTGATGTGGGTTATACAAGCTTCTGAATGAGGTTAGAGAAACTTACCTTGAAATAACGCATGAGTTCTCAAGTCACTAGAGAAGGTTCTATTAAATTTAAATGATTTTACACATGTGCTTAGGGCCTCCCAACTCAATGAAATTTTCCCCCCACTCGAGAGATGGTAAAAACATTTGATGAGGGGAGATTTTGTAGGTACTGCAAAGAAAATTATTCAGCAATGTGGAAGACTTTCACAGACCACAAGACATTTGTTGTTGTCAAGTCGAAGACTAGTAAATTGCATAATCCTTTCAAAAGATATTTTCAGAAGGTCTTAGCAAATACTATCTTTGGCAGGTATGACAATCAAGGATGTTACTCACAAAAGGATCGTTTTGGGATGGCCATAATAGAATGTGGCAGTTTTGTTGACATAGGGAGTATGGACATTGATCATCTAAAGACAGTCACCTCAAAGAGTAAAAATCCATTCATCATGAGGGGAATAACCACCACCATTGCCAAATTTGTAGATTGTGATTTGGAGAGTCTCAAGATAGAAGGAACAAAACTTATTGATCTAAACTACCAGTGAGGTCCAAAATGATCTCCCTAAGAAACAAAAAGATCATCTACATGTATCACTCTAGAGCTCTCATATCACACCAGTGTTTTGATTGAGAGTTTGGAACCAACTAGTGATTTTTCGGGATTAATGGAAAATTGGGAAAGGGATCATCCCAAAGAAGGCTATATGGTACGACATGTTGATTTTCCAGATGAGAAGGAGAGACAAGCGTTCTTAGCAGAAGCACATTCTAGAGCAGCCTCACTGCACAAGACAAAGACAAGAGGAGTTTGATGTGAAGTCACCTTCAACAAATGCATATGACATGTCAGCCATTCATGCACAGTTGGAGGCAATTTAGCAGACAAAGTAGTACATGTTGTAGTATCAACATCAGATGCATTACCAAATCAACCACATGTATTAGTACCAGATTGTGTAGGTGCATAGAAACCCCCAATGGGGGGAAGATTCCTAGGGTGCCCTTTCCGAATACCAAGAGACATACCCGCCTCTATAGGCAAACTATTGGGGCCATTACTACCAATGCCCTCCTCCACAGGCCAACCCACCAGTACATAAAGACCATCCTTATGATCCTCCACCACCACAGCAATGACAAATAACCTATCATTCCTAAGCCTTAGTTTCATGTTGAGGACAACATGATTTAAAAGTTTGGGGTGGTAGGGCAGTCGGCCCTCTTTCTTAATTCATTTTAATTATATCTATTTCACCCTACTTTTCTTGTTTCAATTGGACGATTTTGGCACCACCCTATCTGGTGTAGATTTATTTGTGCTTCCATTCATGCATACCATGTAGTTTAATTTCATGCATTTTTGTGAAATTTTTTATATTTTTTCTTTTCATGCCATGTTTGCATATCATGTAGATTTTTGGTGATTTTTGTGTGTTTTAGCTAGAATTTGCTTGCTTTATGATTTTTATTTCCTAAATGTAGGTTTAAATATGATTGATTGCAAGTTGACACCATTTTTCCCAAAGAATGTCTTGCCTAAGAGAATGTTTTTGTTGGGTTTTGTGGGATAGAACATGTAGTGGAAACAAAAAATTTATCTAACCACAAACCCATAACCAGCAGATCACATCAACAACTATGCAATAGGAAAGATCATTTAGTAAGATATACCTGGTCTTGAGGCTTGATCGGTGACAATACATTGCAACTAGTGCAGTCTTCAACCACCTAGTCTTTGACGGTGTCTGTGCAGCTCCTGGCCTTGACCCAGAATGTGGTTGATAGTCATCCTCCTGAGCGGCAGAAATCTCCCACCTCTATAGATAGTCCATAGGGACCACCAGGAACTCTAGTCATCCTGATGGATAGACTAAAAGGAGTTATCCCCTTCTGTCAGCCTACTAGTCACTGACACACTTTCCCACCACCAGTCTCTTTTCTACAGTTGTCTTTCCCTCATTGTTCCTCCCTGGACAGGTAGAACTTGCTTGGGCTCTATCGATTACCACAACCAGAGAGGACAACAACTTTGTATAGCAATTGATGTTCTAAGTTGTGTGTTTTGAGAAGCCCCATGTACCCCTCTATTTATAGTAGAGGGTAGGGTCAGGGTTCCCAGTTTGTACGAGAGTAGAAGGTCTGGATTTTCCATGAACTGATTGTACTACGGTAGGCGAACCGATCGTTTCATAAATGAACCGGTCATTTGGGCATGTGATTCGATCGGTTCATAATTGAACTGGTCATTTGGGAAGGTGAGATGATCTTTCACCCAGTGAACCAGACATTTCACTTCCCATACTTGCCCACAATTGACTTTCTTTATTCGTTTCTAATTAATGCAAAGATTAATTCTTGTCCCAATCAAATTGAACAAGTGAAACGAGGATCTTTTTTCACGAACCGGGAAACCCAACACATTCTCATTTGGTCCATGTGAACTGATCAGTTCACTAGAGTGAACCAGTCATCTCACTGACCATGAGCCGATTGGTTCACCCAGTAAACTAGTCAGTTGGTGGTCCAGGTTGTGCAGAGCTCAGTCAATGCAGTTTTCAATCAATCTGACACTCTAATCAGTTGGTTTAACACTTGAACTTGATGATTCTGAGTCAATTCTATTTATTGAATGTTTAATTGAGTATCTAAACACTTTAGTAATCAATCTAAACATCATTCATGAATTAAATCATCTTCCAAGTTAATCCTATGTGTGTGACCCTATAGGTTACATTTCACGTTGGCAGTGAATGTCCATAACTAACTTATGACATCACAAGTAAAGAGTGGTGCCTAGTCGCACATCAATGCTACCCAAGTGAAAAGGAAAGTTGGAGAACAACTTTCAACCTACAATTTGTTATTGGTGTTACAGTGAATGTATAGTTCCTTTATCACTGATATCCAAATTGAACTCAAGGCATGGACTTGTTATCCTCTACAAACATTCAATCCATGTTTCTTGATTCAGAGTAGACTGTCTGAGATATATGTAAGCTCAATGTCATATATTGACTTACATGTGCATGGCCATGCATTTCTCAATCTCACTCCTCAAATGGTCAGGATATTACACTCCCTTAGGAGGGACAAATTCCATATCTATCACTCACAGTCAAGTCCCCATGTGTCAAAGTCACCCGATCATCACTGTTATAACAACCCATGATTCAGGACTGCATTTGATGATGTCAAAGTGTACCCAACAACATGTGATGAGTGCAGTGATTTTAGGTCTAAGAACCACAGTCACCACCAATACTATAAGAGATGATCCTGACTAACCAAGTGTGGTTTCCATGCATCACTCTTATGGTGGGTCTGTTCGATACACTATTCTCTAACATGTATCTGTGTGCTTGGTTTGATATCATATATCATGACTGATGAGATTTTGTCATCAACCAACACACACTCTAGTCTTTTGTGTTATTGATGTCTATGGTTATTTCCACAATAACAACTGACTAGGGACGATAGTGCGAATGTACATACTCTTAACATCTGTATGATCTCATTGTTCAAGTCACGTACTTGAAGACATACATCATTGAGTATTGTCATTCTCTAAACATCTAACATGTTATACTATTATCTAAAAAATAGTTAAAACATATAGATGAAAATTGCCTTTATTATTATCAAATCAAGTATCACATGTCTCATTGCAATCATCATATGATTGGCTCTCTGGGCATATTATACCAATAGTTTCGACCTAATCTATGCCTATTGAATTGAACATCTTGACATATGGAAGATGCACACTACATTCTTATGGTCTATTTCTTGATGGTCTTAATTGTTGATTTTATACATGTGAATCACTTCTCTCATGCTTGTGAATTGTTCAGTTGAATTGTAATTTAAGCAAGCTACGAATGTTAGGGTTTGTAGAATCTAATGATAAAAGTGTGATTTTCATATTGCTCATTCATGTAGTGTGAGATTATTTGATGAAGTGTTCGAGTAATTTTCATGCAAGAGATCTTATGTTGAAACTCACACTAGTGACCCCTCTTTGACTTGACATTCCTTCTATCATCTTCTTTTCTCTACGCCTCTTGAAAGGATGCCAATAGTGCACATCTCAGCCTTAACCACCCTCCAAAAAGGTGGAGCAGTCATATCTATATCCCCCCGCTTCACTCCTACCACCATGTGCCCTACCTACACCAAGGGCAAAGAAAAAAATTGAAAAAGAAAATGTAAAGAGAAAATTTAGATGCCCCTATGTAATAGCATCTAAATAAAGAAAAGATGAGTTCTCCTATGTAATAGCACTCAAACCTCTTACGCAACCACCTTCTTCTATTTGCATACACATTGATCTAGGAAATATCAAACCTAGGTAACTTCACCCTTTTTCACAAACATGTGGGTCACATAGTGTGGTTTGAAGTATGAAATTGAATGCATAAAAGGAAAACAACATTGCTAGTAATATATTATTATCACCACCTTAAAGTGGTCTATCCTGAGCTACATTAAAGACATATGTATTATTGTGTATTTTATCCCTATATGTGAAGTTTGTATGCTCAGTGCTTTTAATCATGAATGGTTTGTGAAAGTGGAGAGGAAAGAGTTGGGATAAATGTACTTAGTCACCATTAAGTCCATTTAGTTAGTAATCATTTGTTGTAGTGCATTTATCATTCTTGTTTGTTGAAAAAAAAATTGAAGAGAGATTAAATTGGAGCATACTTGAGGACAGGTATGTTTTAAATTTGGGGTGGTGATGTAGCTCTACTTTAGGGCTTCATCTTGTGTCTTTTTACATTTCAACACATGTAGACATGTTAGATTGGAAGATGTTTCCCCTAATAAATGGTTATATATCAAATGCACTTATGGATACTTTTTCCATATTTTCATGTATTTGGATGGACAGGAGATCAGGAAGGTGATATAGGATTCCTTCACCCATGGAGGGGTCTAAAGAAGGTCATAAATCTCCCCCAACCCCTAGTGGCTAAGGGTCGGGCTAAAGCAAAGGTATCCATTGATCTCAAAGAATGAAGTTCAAAGTGCAAGAAAAAGGACCCAGCACAGTCGTGGTGACACAAAATGGCCATGCTGCAAACATCAAAAATCACAGGTTGATCCAAGATTTTTCAAGCTATAGTAACCTCGTCAACACAGTTGTGCTAGCCAGCATGGTCGTGCCAGCCAAAACGGTCATGATGGCAAGAGGCAGAATGGGTGTGCTCAAAGCAACGATGATGTCCACAACCTCGCCAGCACAGTCGTGCTACCCAGCACAACCGTTCTACTGATCCCCCACCACAGACATGCTACCCAACACAACCATGATACCAACCATCAATTTTCCACTTTCAATCTATCATTCCAACCTCCACCAAAATGATCGTTCCACCTTAGCACAATCATGCTACACCTTACCCGCCATAACCATGTTGGTTGCCACCCAAAACCTAGCTTTTTTATCCATTACTTTTTCCATTTTGCCCCCACTTGAGCTAGTGCTTCCTACCACCTATATATACCTAGGTGGTGGTTGTAGCACAAAGTTATAGTCCCCTACAATCCATTTCCACCTCCCTTGAGAATTTAAAGAGCTCCCACCTACTCCCACCTACATCCACTTCATTTCCACCTTCCTCCACCCCAAAACCCTAGTTTTATTGGGTTTTAACCATCATCCACCGCCATTTCATGCCATCCATCCATATTGGGAGAAGAAGTGCAAGGTTCAACAACTAGGAGGTGAAGAAGGAGGAGTCTTCACCGTGTTCTATAGCCCCTACTCCTCTATTCCTTCTTCCTTCTCTTTTTCTTATTTTATGTCTACCTAAGCCCTTTGTGGTGGGCTATTTGGGGTAAAAAATGTTACTTTGATACCATGTTGGAGAAATATAACTTGTAAGATCTATATTTTTGTTATATGATGATTTCCTTCTACTTATATCTTATTTTCCATTATTCTTCTTATAATTTGTGCTTTAAAACATGAATTGCTTGTTATATACAGCTTGAAACTGCCTAAGTCTAGGAGAAGATGGCATATGTGCGGCTATTTTGGGATTTGATCCTAGATCCAACTAGTGGAACCCTATCTAGCACCCCATCTTCCCACACTTATATCCCTTCTCTTACTCCTAGGTGTGAGATCTAATTAGCTAGCATAGTAGTGTTTAGTGTAATTGTCTAGGAGTTTTCTAAAATTTAGATGATAAGTAGTGTCAGGTGAAATACCCTCACCTCTATACCCCATTCCTATGATGGATCCCAATTACACTAAGGATTCCCACTAGAAACCTTAGTTAGTTAAATCATGCAACAATGTAATTCCCTTTCATACACCCTATTCTATCCACGGCCGACTAATAGTTTTGGGTGATTCCATTGCATTTGGATAGTTATTTGGTTTGTAAATCTAGAATGAATGGTTAGGTGTACATGCTATATCCTCCCCCAACTGGAACTCTAGTAACATCCCCGAAATGGCCCGCCTCTTCATAATTTCCATTAAAACCCTAATTGCTCTTTCTAGTTTATGGTCTCTTAGTTACTTATTTTAATTGCTCCTCATTAAGTTGTCTTGTTTTGGATAATTTAGTCTTGCTAGGGTAGTTAGAACTCTTTTAGCTTGCTAGTGTTTTTCCATGGAAGTTAGTGATAACCTAATTCCTTAATTGCTTTAGTGTCTAACTTGCTTAGCTAGTGTAACTTAGTCTTAGAACTCTTGCTCTTGCTTACTTAATTTTCTTTCTTTGTTAACTAGAATTAACTTGTTTAGCCTTACAATAGGGTTTTGCTTGTTTTGCTTCCTTCCTTGCTTATTTGCTTCAAACCATAGTGTAATCAAACACAAATCAAACTCAAATCATAAAAACCCTAATCTCAGCTTTAGGAACATAGCTTAAGCTAACTAAGCTCTAGTACCCCCTCTCTCTTTATGGATCAACCCCTCACCTGTCACTCACTAATAGTGTAATATGATCTTGTATGCTATCCGATGATATATTCTAGTCTATGTGGATGTGTTAGTATAGGGCCCTTTATAAATTTGAAATATCCCAAGTGTGTTTCAAGTGCCTAGGATTGCATCTAGTCATAGTTCAATTGATTAGTGTGTGGCCCTAAATATAGAGACGCAGCAACAGGTCCCTCCACACACCCAAAACAAATCCCATTAGAGGAACACCACCCCAATGTGGTGTAGATCCAAGAGTGGGTGTTTAGTCATGATCTACCACATTCCTGTTCACCCCCGAAAAAATCCTAAAAATTTGCAAAGTCACAAAATCACAAAAAATTACAAAATTCAAAAAACCCACAAATATCTAAGGATGAGCATGCTCTCCAAGAGTTTGTTGGATGTTTCACTAATGTATAGCAAATATACAGTGATGAAGATGGTGAGTTGGAAGACATCCCTATCTTAGAGTATATGACAAAGGAGCATCAACCTTTTCATATTGAAGATGAGACATATATGGTGAATCTTAGCACAGGTCCCTAACAATGCAATGTCAGAATAGGGACGTGTATTCCATAAGGTATCAAAGACCAGTTAATAGAGATTATATGTCACTAAACCAACATGTTTGTATGGAGCTACTCTGACATGCCTGGCTTGGATGAGGTGATCATGGTTCATTGACTACCCATTATCCCCAGCATTCGCCCTATCAAGCAGAAGGTTTAGGAAGATAAGGCTAGAATGGAGCCTCAAGATAATAGAGAAAGCTCAAAAGCAATACAGTGTTGGTTTCTTAGAGCTAGTCAGATTTCCTACATTCATCGCAAACATTGAACCGGTACCAAAGAAGGATGACAAGGTATGAATGTGTGTGGATTATCACAAACTCAACAAAGCATATATAAAAGATGACTTCCCCTCCCACACATAAAGGTGCTCTCTAACAACATAGGCGACCGTGTACTACTCAATTCCATGGACAGGTATTTCCAACTACAACCAAATTAATATGGACAAGGAAGATAAACAAAATACACATTCATCATAGAATGGAGAGTGATTTGCTATCAGATCATGTCATTTGGTCTCAAGAATGTTGAAGCTACATACCAAAGGACAATGGTTTCTTTCTTTCACAACATGATGTAGAAGAAGGTGAAGGTTTACAAGGGCGATATGATCACCAAATATAAAAGTCCAGAAGACCACATCACCAATATCTAGAAGTTTTTTCAACAATTATGATGGTTCTCCATATGCCTCAATCCAACTAAATGTGCATTTGGGGTTGCATCTAGTAACTTACTTGGGGACATTGTCAGCTAGAGAGGAATCAAATTTGACCCTAAGAAGGCTTAGGATATCTGGGAAATGCCCTTCCCAAGAATAGAGAAGGAGATATGAGACATGCTCGGTCGTCTCCAATCCATCATCCTCTTCATCACCAAACTGACACCTAACTATGAGCCCATCTTCAAGCTATTATAGAAGAACTCCAACTTGAGATGGAACGAGCAATGTGAAGGAGTGCTCCAGAAGCTTAAAGACCGCCTCATCAATCCCTAGTATTGAGATTGTCCATGTCAGGAGACCCTCTTATCCTTTGCCTATCAGCCTGTAATATATTAATGGGAGGAGTCATTAGTCAAGCAACAACCATGGGCGACCACACTATCTACTACCACTGCAAGAAATTCAATGGTACCAGGCCCACTACACTATAGTTGAGAAATGTTGTCTGGCATTTACAGTGAGGAAGTTTCACCATTATATGAAGATGTACCCTCTTACAGCTAATTTACAAGCATGATCCCCTTTGATATTTGTATGATCTCCCCACCCTAACCGGACGATGCGCTAAATGGTAGGTAATATTTTCAGAGTTAGACATCACCCATATAATGATGAAGGCAGTCAAAACACAAGCTTTGTCCAATCAATTAGCTAACTCCCAACTTCTAGAAGAAGTGATACATGAATATGAGATCCCAGATGAATACATAGGGATGATCAGTCCACTACTTATAGAGATTCTTCCAATACCATACATGTGGAAAATCTTCTTTGATTGAGTTTTTAATTTAAAAGGAGACAAAATAGGTGTAGTCCTTCAGAACCCCCAGGGAGAACAATTACTAGTAGCTAGATGATTAGGGTCCAATGACACTAAAAATGAGGGTGAGTGTGAAGCTTGCATCTTATGACTCGTGGTCACTAGGCAACAAGGTGCAGATGGATCTATGGTGACTCACTTCTTATGATATCTCAAGTCCATACCAATTGGAAGACACACCACCAGAACCTAGTTCCACATCGGTAACATATGTGGTCTTTGGCTTGAGACTTCAAGCACATCTCCTTTAACTTTATCAAAAGAGAGTACAATGCATTTGTTGATGCTTTGGCAACCCTCACTTCCTGGATTAACATCCAAGTAGATCAGACCTTCTCTTTCAAGGCATAGCAACTATTTCAGTCTGTCGTTGCATGTTCATTGACAGAGCACCTAATGACAAAGAAAAGGCTCGGTTCCATGACATCAAGATGTATTTTTCAACTCAGTCCATCCCCAAAAGCCTCTCCCCAAGGGAGAAGTAGGCACTCAAACAACATGTTTTTCAATATGTCCTAGGGCAAAAATAACTATATCGAGATCCAATAATCTGACTCTTCTCCAGTGTATTGAAAAGATGAAAGCAGAAACTCTCATGAAGGAGGTCCATGTAGGTTTATGCGGCACACACATGAGAAGAGTCATGATAACCAAGAAAATACAACTATTGGGTTACTACTAGAAAACCATGGAAACAGACTGATGCAAATATGTCCATAAGTGTTGGGCCTTCCAAATCCATGGTGATTATATTCATACACCCACAAATCAATTATATAACATGGAGGTGCCTTGGCCATTATCATCTTGGGGAATCGACATGATTGAGAACTCAATACTAAGGTGTAGATTGGGAATCGATTCATTCATGTCACAATTGGTTACTTCACCAAATGGGTAGAAGTAGTGTCCATCACCAGCGCATTAGCCCAACAAGCCATCAAGTTCCTCAAAAACAACATCATAAGCTGGTATGGGATATCACATGAGATCGTATTTGACAATGTTACATATTTCATCACCAATACTGTTAAAGAGTATTTGAGTTCTTTGGGTATCAAGCATAACTTAATGTCACCCTACTGGCCCCAGATAAATGGATACATAGGAGTTGCCAATAGAACTTCATAAAATTTTGAAGAAGATAGTCAGCTCTCATGCCAACTGGCATGAACATATCCTAATGGATCTATGGTCCTATCACTTATATCAGGACTTCCATAGGAGACACGCCATATTCTATAGCATATGGAATGGAGGTTGTCATTCCAATAGAGATTTAGATCCCTTCACTTGCATACTATGAGAAGTAGATATTCTAGAGGCGTAATGGCTTCAAGATCAAATCTACTACCTCAACACCCTTGAAAAATAGGTGCACAAGAGTTATGCATCATGCATAGTGTTACCAAGCCAGAACGACCTGAGCTTTTAATAATAGGGTTCAATCTCATAATCTCTCGAAAGAAAAGATGGTGTTGTGTGTCATCTAGGGTGTTGATTCTAGGGACAAGTTCAACCATAGATGGGAAGGGCCCTACATTGCCTATGACATATATGAATGGGGTGGCCTACACCTAAAGGGGATGGATGGATATGTTCATCTTTATTACATGAACGTCAGCCTTATCAAGTGCTACTACTATTGAGTGATCAAGCTTCAGCAATAAGAAAGCCTTGGAAAGGAACCTTGTAAGGGATCCAAAAGCTCCCACCCCTCTCAAAAACACCTAAAATCTACTTCAGTACCCAACCTCCACCCCCCCAACCTCGTGCACCCTAAAGAGGATATATCAAAGTACCCACTGGTTCTCCAACTAAAAATAACTTCTTAAAATAGGCACGTATAAATAAAATGCACCCAATTTGTTCATGATTGTAGCAAAGGTGAGGTGAAACCCCATGGTCAACATAATAAGAGGATGGTAGAGGCTAAAAGTCCATGGAGGTAAGTTAAATTTGATCCTCACAATCAGATCTTGACACCTACACCCAGATAGATGTCATAAGGTGAATATATGTTAGGGTCAACCTAAATGGGAAGGACCTTAGGGAAGAGGTATAAGTTGAAACTCCTTGTTGTTATCGTCACCTCATCTCTTAAAAAGAGGTAAGAACAAACTATGCATAGACTGGTTCGGGAGAAATGAGGTGGGAAACTTCACTAGGAACACCCCATTCATTTCCCATGGAACCTTAGGTTTTCATACTAAGGCCATGAGCATCAATTTCCAATCAAAATTTTCAATGAAAAGACCCATGGCTGTTGGATACCTAAAAAAATGATCCAAAATCCCTTTAAAAAGGTAGACACATTGTGGTGGATTGCTACACTAAAGTGTATCAGGAGTGAGCCTACCAGGGTGTCTTTGACACCTAGTGTCTTGGCCCAACTAGGTAGGGAATTATCATTGATACACACACTACATGACATAAATTTAGCACTTAGTATGACTTGGTCTCTTTTTTTTAATAAGTCAGGAGGCAGTCTTATTCATCTCGCCCTCCTCTTGCGAGCAAATTCAAGTGAAGGATACAATCACTAATAAGATCTGTAGAAGAAAATAAGGTAGTACTACTACCCTTACATTTGTCCCTAAGAAGGGCCTCATAAATATCTATTGAGGGGGAATTGTAGATAGTATAATTCTCACTATAATGAAGGTGTCTTTTGGCAAGCGTATCAACCACAAAATTTCCTTCTCTACAAACATGTACAAAGGACCAAAGCTCTTTCTTCAGGCTCCTTATTCTCACAGCCAACTTCGCATACTTTGGGTTGTCCTGAGCGTACGTCAGAGCGATGTGGACAGCAGATAAAGAGTCTGACTCAAAGATCGCATACTCCACTTCGTTCGCTTGAGCAATATTCATGGCTAGGACGATTCTGTGAATCTCGTCTTCTATGACATCATGGGTAAACACATGCATGGCCACACCCCCTTTCCACCTGGCATGCTCGTCTCTCACAACCACTGCACAGGAAGTTATATCCCACTTTACAACGGCATCTGAATAGAATTTCAGAACCTTATGGGCAGGAGGCGACCATGGCAAATGTCTATTAGAAATAGGCATCCCAACAGAAGATCTCTCATTAATGTATGCTTCGATTTGGTTGTAGGCTTCTCTGACAATCATTCATGCATGTTGCTGAGGATCACGCATTTCATTCTGGAAAACATGTCTGTTCCTGGAGTTCCAAATGTGCCAACAGGCTGTAAGGAAGAGGACTATAGATCGCTCATCCTATTGGATGTGATCGTTGAACCATTGCTGGAAGACTGTGCTTGCGAAGAATTGGTTCACATTTCTATCTTTGTAAAGAGCCATCCAAATAGCCCATGCAAACTTGCAATCTCTGATCGTGTGGATGGTACTTTCTTCTCCATTATGACATCTTGGGTAAGAGGACTCAGAGCTCATCTTTCTTCTCAGCCTTCTCACATTGGTTAGGATGGCATCATGCTTGAGTAGCCAAGCGCAAAGCTTAATGCGTGGAGACACCCTTGCATGCCAGATTTTATTCCAGTTCCCCTCAGTGGGATGACATCTACCTTCCATGATCTTATGGTAAGAAGTCTTGGTCGAAAACAAGCCAGAAATGGTGTGGTTCCAAACACATACATCCTCCCCATGTAGATCAGAGGGAATGTCCATCTTTGCAATGTCCTAGACCACATTGGTTGGAAACCATTCATGAAGAAAATTTGTGTCCCATCTACCTTGTAGATTAACCAGAGAGATGATTGTAAGGTCCATTAGGTCTAGAGGGATGGGTTGTGTTATGATATCCTTCAGGATCTTATCATTCCTCCACCATTTGTCCTCCCAAACATTTTTGTCGTATCCATTCATAGGCACCTTGTACGAGTTATCTTCGATGAATTGCTTCCCCTCAAAAGCAGCATTTCCAAGCCTTGATAGGTTGTACATTTTCCCCACGACAGCCCTCTTGAAACATTCCCTCAAGCCAGTGCACCACAGCAAGAGGTGTGAGGTCAACAACTCCCATGAGTGTTTGTAGAGAAGAGCTTGGTTCCAGTATCTCATCTTTCTAATCCTGAGCCCACCCTTCTCCTTTCTACAACATACCTTATCCCAGGTGACAAGAGCAAGAGGGTGGGCCTTATGTGTTCCTCCCCAGATGAAACGTCTCACTATGACGTCAATTCTATCACAGAGTTGTGCTAGAAGCCTAGCTGTCTACATAACGTAAGTCGGGATGGCTGCGAGATTTTCTTTGGAAAGGCAAACTCTCCCAGATAACGAGAGACACCTCACGGACCAGGCATGTAGCCTGTTTGACACTTTATCAAGGACATCGTTGTAGGTTTTTTTAGTTACTCTCTGATGAACTATAGGAACTCCGAGGTACTTGCCCAAATCCTCGGTGGATTGGAACCCAGTGGTCCTTCAGATTCTCCTCCTCATGGCTGTATCCACAGTCTTTGCAAAGAAAATCATGGTCTTCTTCTCAGATACTGATTGCCCGGATGCCCTATAGAAAGCATGGAAGCACTCCTTTACTAATTTGGTTTGGAGAATGGATTCCTGTCCGAATAGGATGAGGTCATCGGAAAAGCAGACATGGCATATATGCGGGCCCTTCTTCGACATTCTAATAGGTTTCCACTCGGCCTGCTCCATCTTGTACTCCATGAGCTGACTGAGGTGCTCGAGACATAAAATGAACAGATATGTGGATAAAGGATCACCCTGTCAGAGTCCCCTCGATGGCTTGAAGGGTCTGGCATTTTCTCCATTCCACATGATGGTTGTATGACCCCTGGAGATAGATTGCATGATATATATGCAGATGTTGTGTGGAAGGTGAGTTCTGCGGATCGTCTCTTCGATAAAACTCCATGACATTTTGTCATAAGCCATTGTGAGGTCGACCTTGATGTCCATGGTCGCCCTTCCCTTTCTTCATTTCATGGTATGGATAAGCTCCTGGATGACTGTAATGTTGTCGGTTATCTTCCGGCCAGGTATGAAGCTGCTTTGTGCCTGAGAGATCCACCCTGCCATATAAGGTTTGAGTCTCTCCACCACTACCTTCGAGGCCACCTTTAAGGAAACTTTGTTTAAGGATATCAACCTGAGGTTCTCACATCTCTCTGGGTTATGTATCTTCGGTATGAGGACCATCGTAGAGTTACATAGCTCATTGGAGACTCGTCCTATGCTAATAGCCTATTGTATAGATCTAACAAAGCTTTGGCCAACAACCACCTAGTTTTTTTGGACAAATAGAGAAGAAACACCGTCAGGGCATGCCGCCTTCATGGGATCTAGCGACATCATCACCTCATGGACTTCTGCAGCAGAGGGAGTGGCCCCGATGGCAGCTAGTTGGTCTGGTCTGGGCTCCGCGAATCTACCAGGGAAGTTTTCTGGTTGTAGTTGATCATCGCCACTAGGTACAGTGAGAATGGACTCGAAGTGTGAGACGACCAGCTCCCTCAGCTTAGTCTCACCAGTTATCCAAGTCCCTTCATTATTTCTCAGCTTGGAGATGGTATTTCCTCTTACCCTCTGATTGACAAAGTTATGGAAAAACTTAGAATTTGTGTCTCCGTTCTTAAGCCAGTTGATATGGCATCTGTGCTTGAGGTCTTGCTCCTCACCTTTTAGTATTTTGTCCAGCTCCCATTGGAAATTGGCACATAGGGCATCAGATATCTCGTTGTAGTCCTCCTCAAGCTCTCTCTGCAGTCTATTGATGTTCTGTATAAGGCGTTCCTTTTGCTTCCTTTGATTCCTCCTCATATGAGTGTCCCATCTTATGATGGTAGACTGTGTACTCTGTAGGACTTCATTAAAATTAATTGTAGGGTGTTGATTCCAGGATTCTTTGAGCATAGGCATGAATGTCGGGTTTAGTTGCCAAGAAGCCCTTGTAACAAACCTTCGGGGTGGCATGTGTCATTGCTTATTCTTTACGAGAATAGGACAGTGGTTGGACCCCAATCTGGGAAGGTGCTCGACCACGACATCAGTGTAGGAGCTAATGAACCTCGAGTTCGCCAAGGCTCTATCCAACCTCTTGAAGAGCAGCCCATGGTGGAAGGTGAATCTTGTGCCAGATAAACTGAGGTCTGACAAATCAGCATGCATCATAGTGTTTTAGAAAGTTGTAGCCTTCGACTGGCTAAAGTGGTCACTGCCGCTTTGTTCAGAAGGGTCAATGATGGCATTGAAATCGTCCAAAGCTAGCCATGGTAAATCAAAGTTCTCCCCCATATGAGTTAGGTGTTTCCATAGTAGTTGTCTCGTTCCTTTCTATGGGCTCGCATAGATGAAGGAAAGGTAGCAAGCATTGTTCACCTTACAGGTAATGAACTGCCTATGGTTGTGGGTTATAGAAACCCTACAGACCTTCGGGTCCCAGCAGACCCAGATCACGCCGGAGAAACCCCTGGCTTCGACACAGTGAGAATACTTGAAACCCAAAGACCAGATGATTCTATCAGCTATGGTAGAGCTGATGCACGGTTCAAGGATCCTGACGATGCCAGGTTTGTGCATTACTTTAAGTTCCCTGAGAACTCTGCAACTATCTTAGCTTCCCATACCCCTTACGTTCCAGCAAATAAGATTTGGTAAAGACATTCAGAACTTGGTTAGTTGGGGAAGAAGAAGTTAGCCTCGGCCTCCTTACTGAGCTCTGTGAGGACCGGTTGTAGAATCCTTCTGGTTCCGTGACTTTCCACTTTTTAGGTGAGGGCTCTTCCTCCTATACTCATAGGGTGGAGAGGGCCTAGTCTTTTTCATCTTCATGTCGCTCGCCTTCAATTTCCTTCCCGAAGGTGGAGGCTATGGTTTGGATCTGTTTTCACCTACCATTCCTGTCTTCTCCTGACTTGGGGGTGGGATGTTACTTCCTGTGTACATCGTAACGCCTTCCGTGTGGCCCTGGTTCTCCGGAGGTTTAGGGGGTTCAGTGTTACCATGTGGTTCTTCCTGTCTCTTGGCCTGTTCTTCGCTGCCAGGTGTCTCTTTGTCGATCGGGATAACTCCCTGTGTTTCATCTTGTTCCATTTCTACGATAACCTCATCCACCCCAGGGTTCACTGTTGTATGCATTTCTTCTGCACGATCCTCCATGTCCCCGTTGTGTACTTCCTTCTGTTCTCCACTCCTCGGTTGTTCATCATGTGTGTCTTTGCCTCCTTTTTCGGATGTTTTTCCCTTCTTTTTCTTCTATTTCCATATCTTCTTTGGGGGTTGTTGTTGTCTCTCAGATGGGCTTGTCTGCGTAGCCTCCTGCGTTGCCTCCTCCCCATTTTTGAGGTCTTCTTCATACAGAAGGTTGTCAAACTTGTTAGCAACTAGCGGTATGTCAGTATGGGGTGGTGGCTTGAAATGTTTCCTCTTCCTCCATCTTTTTTTGCCCTGTAGTTGCCAATTATTCTCCTAATCTTGTGCCCCTATGGTAAACTCTGTCTCTACCCATTCATAGGCCTTGGTCCTGTAGTACATTTCAGTATGCCCAATTCTGCCGCAATATGCACAAGACTCCGACGTCACCTCGTACTCCACTTTGTACTCAACATTATTTATCCAGATCACTGGGCTCAGGGGTTTAGAGGTGTCAGCCTCAATGGCCATTCTGGCGAACTTACTTCTAGTTCTCATCATTGTATGACTATCAATCTTGGTGAGTCTTCCCAGGGCAAATCCTATGTACTCGAGAAATGCGGGAATGTACAGGTGTAGGGGAAGGTCCATTATTCTCACCCATGTCATGATGTACTGGGGTATCTCCTCTGAAGGTTTTAACGTAGGGAACCAGTCCCATACAGTGAGGCAGCAACCGAAGAGCTTCCATGGGCCCCCGCTCGTCCTTGCACAACAGTTGGACTACATAATGGCTGAGATCAAGTTCGAACATATTGAAGCGTCCTTTTGGATTCCAAAGGAGTTTGATCATGTCTCTCATGGTCATGAATCTGATGTCTGTTCCTAAGAGTCGGATCATGATGGCATACTTCCAAGGCCTCTCCAATTCATCTTCTGCATCCTGATCGATGAAGATCGCCAGATTCCCCTCAATGTGTGAGAGTTCGATGGCGTTGTGGTCGAGTTTGTCCTCAAAAAGTTTATCCAGAAAGAAGACCCCATCATCCTGGTTTCCGACTGTGTTATTGCTTGGATCGCTCAGGGCTTCCTTGCATGACTATTTAGGGCATAGCAGTTTCTCATCATCATGTGTCGTGCCGCTTGTAACTGTCGTCGTCATGTTTGGACCATCGTTTCCCCACACCTCTTCTTGAGTCTCGGCTAAACTGCTTGATATGTTATCCTCGGCCTCCATCTGCGGTGATCCAGCGTCGCCTCTCATACCAGTGAATTGGAAGTTGATACTGACTAAGGGGATCAAAACCCTAATGCCCCTTGAGTTCCTTTCCTCTATTTTTGTCATCACTTCTTTGTCGGGTTTCTTTCTAGTTCTTTCGTCTGATGTCGTCCCCCCTGGGGGCTAATGACTGATCGATCTCCCTTGTTCTTCCATGCGCGTAGTTCCGCCGCCATTATCGCCACTCCCGCTTGAACCCCCAGAGCCCCTACGAGTCGTCATGTCTCTAACAAGAATAAACTAATGGGTTTTAATATTTAAATTTTCTCAAGTCGTTACTCCCCCGCAAGTACAAGGGATTAGTTGTATTCGAGTTCAAACCACAGGGAGCTAGGTTAATTAGGTGTAACAATGTTAAAGTTTAACAATCTAGATCATTTACAAAGTAGGGTTGATTAGATCGAACAAGTTTGATAGAAAAGAACTAAGTAAGCATATACAAGCCTTTTGAAGGATTACTTAAACTAGATTTAATGAATCTTGAGGATAGGATTTCACTTGCACATCATAACTTAATGGAACAAAAAAATCTAACATACTAGTTACGCATACACGGAGATGTGTGTTGCATACACCTCCTGGTGATTTGAGACGGTTATAACTCCACATAGCACTCTCATGCATATGTTTCATTTTGAATTACAAACCTTGATTCCTCAGCACATTCCTAACCACTTATGTGCACTAGGAGGTGCTTCCAAGATCACATCTCCATAGTTATAAATACATCTCCCCAGTTCATATAAGAAGAATAAAACAAGGAAACTATATAGTCAATCAAGTAAGCAAGTATTAAAGCTACAATGCAATCTTATAATAGTAGGTAACTAGTATTAAGCATGAAATTTGAGTTCACACAAGTTATGACATGGGAGTTACTCTCCCATTCCCAAGAAAGGAGTTCTACTCACACATGGTGGTAAAACACAAGTATAAGTGATGGGTTGTGTTGCTAAATATGATTAGAGAAAGGAAAGAGAAGAGAAATTAGTGGAAGAAGAAGAACAGGGTAAAAACTATGTCTAGGAGATGAAGTTTCATTCTTGCTAGTGCTTATACTCCAGCAACCTTTTCTCTCCCAAGGAGTCTTAATGGAGAATGGACGTTCTTGCAGTAGTCGGTGAAGTGAAATGGAGTGGAGAAGAAGTTCATTCTCAAGTAAGTGCCTCTTCTTCTCCAAAATCGGCCTCCTTCTTCTCTACTATGTTCTCTGGTCAAAAAATCCTTCAAATGACGAGTGATAATTGTCCCATAGGAGTCCTCACATATTTAAATACAATGGATATTTGTTCTCAAACTTATGTAGAAATCTTCAACGACACGGCGTGTCAATGAAATTGATGAATGCATATTCATCGCAGTCCAATCATCTCGTTTAGCCCAGTTTCGGTTGCATCCGTGCTCTTATTGGCCTTATCTTCTTATATGCAACTTATATTGGCTTAATTGATTTTACTCCTATTTCTATTGATTTTTTGCACCCTTGTACATGTCATTTTGAGCTTTGGGCCTCATCTCCTAGGCTCATATCCATTTCAACCCTTGGATTAGGCTCGGTCAACCTTGGTCAACAGACCCTTGCTCTCTCTACCTTGCGGCTACGCTCCCTTAACCCTAGTCGCGACCGCGATTATAGGAACCACGATTGCGTTTCCTTTGCTCTCCTGCCCGCAGTCGAGGCGGTAAAGAATCGTGACCAAGCCAAAAGATCGCGGACACCTGTCCGCGGTAATAACCGCCACCTTCACCAACTCTCTGCACCTCCCTTGCATAGCCGCGACCGCAGCAACCTCTTCACAAGCCCGTGATCTCCTCCAAGCCACCCTACAACCGCGACATCATCAGAAAAGCCGCGACTGTGGCATCATTCAAAAAGTCGCGACCGCGGCAGCATCCAAAAGCCGCGACCGTGCAAAAAGCTGCGACCGCGGCATTCAAAGAATCGTGACCAGCCTTCCAATACCACGATCGTGCAGAAAAGCCGCGACCACGGCATCATTTGAAAAGCCACGACCTGTGGCTAAGCCGCGACCGCGGTGTCCAAAAGCCGTGACTGCGGCAGCATTCAAAAAGCTGCCACCTACAGCTAAGGCATGACCGAGCCAAGAAGCCACGACTGCGGTGTCCAAAGAGCCGCGACCGCAGCATCCAAAATCTGCGACCGTGGCAAAACTCAGTCGCGACTGCGGCATTCAAAGAACCGTGACCGTGCAAAAAGCCGCGACCTGCTGCGAACTTATGAAGGTCGCGATTTTAAGTCGGTGCCAATCTTCCTATAAATAGAACACGACTCCAGCCCATCAAATCATCATCTCCAGATGTCGTTAGGCTGCAGGTCTATCCTGGGCCTAAGGAGATGATCTCCATAGCCAAGAACCTGCCCCCGTGGTGGTTTTGCGGCCTGTTCACCCAGATCTAGAGTGAAGGCTCGGATCTGCAAGCCACCTCGTCTAGATCTAGATCTAGATCCACTGCATCTACGCCACTTCCACACCACCATCTCGTTCACGAGATGCTCCCCCTACTGTGAGCAAGGACTACGAGAAGAAGAAGAAGGTGGAGAGAGGAGATCTACCCCATCTATCGTCGTGTTCTTCTCTTTTCTTCCAGATCCGCTCCGACGTTGTGTAGAAGATCATTTCTCCACAGAGTTGCGGTCATCTTCTTCACCATGCTCATGGAAGAAAATTCTCTCTCTTGTTATTCTTGCTTCTCTCACCATGAGTGAGTAGTTTACTTTCACTGGGGTGCGGGGACTAGCTCCGCTACCCATGCTTTCATATCTTTTTGTTAAACATTCCATGGCATGTGTATAATCTTTCATTTTGTTGTTAATCGTCGATGTGTGCTTGTGGATTGATCACCTACTTGCATTTATCTTGTTCCTTTCCTATGTTGCGAGAACTTCAATGCGTAGGTTTTGAATGTCGATTAACGTGGTTGACTCTCAAACTAGAAATAGGATGGGATTCCTTGATGTCGTAAGTGTATGATCCGTGTGGTGACGAGCCATCTAGCCCACGGTGACGCTTCTGTGTGCCTGACGCCTGTATAGGGGGCCCACAACTTCATTTGGATTTCTGTATCTTCAGAGCCGTAAGTATGTGATCTGGATGGTGACGAGACATCTGATACCTAAGGTGATGCTTACGCGAACATGACACCCGTATGGGGGGTTCTGTAGCAGCTCTATTTGAATGGTTATATCTTGCCTGGATGTTTGATGTTTGGATGTGATTGCATGTGTAGTGGTGGTGAAACACAGGACCATCCCAGCAATTTCCATCATTAATCTTTAATCAACCTTTAAGCATGCTCTTTTACTTTTCCTGCATTTAGTTTAATTAAACTCGATTCAACCAACCTTGTTCTAAATATTAGTCTTGATTCAACTAGATTCGACTAGATAAAGATTCTTAAAAACATTGTCCCTTGGGATTCGATCCTCAACTATACTGCGATAAGACCCGTCCGCTTGTGGGTGGTATTATTGCACGTTGTTTTGGTTAAAAAGTTAGGGATTTCAACCCTAAGTGAGTTTGTTAGTGCAATAATATAAGCCACGTCAAATTTTGGCGCCGTTGTCGGGGACAACGGAATCATCTAGTTAAATCTAGTTCTTTTGAGACTAATTTAGGTTTTTCTTTTCCTTTTGATACTATCGATCATATATACTTGAATTCGGTTCTACTCTGTCCATCTCACCAACAAAAGATCTTTTCATCCTAGGTACCCACAAAGTCTAGTGTATGCGCCGCTCGGACAGTCTCGGACTCTCTGCTAGCTTTGACCCTAAGATAGATAGAACCTTTCGCCATCAGTACAGCGAGAACCAAGCAAGGATGGCTCAAGAGGAGGAAATTTCTCGAAGGGTAGCTCAATCCCTTAATGCATAAAGAGATAGGCTTATGCAAGAAGCCCGAGCCGCAATTCAAGAAGAAATCCAAGCAGCTCAAGCAGCATCTCAACAAGCTGAGCTACAAAAATACCTTAGAGAATTCTCGATCCCTAAAGCTGCGGACGTTCATCACCCAGTACAACCTCCTCCCATCAACGCTCCCAACTTTGAGATACGAGCACATTGGATCACGTTGCTTCAAAATAGCCCTTTCTATGGTAAGCAAGGAGAAGATAGTCAAGAACATCTTCTGAGGTTTATAGATCTATGTGCCATGACAAAGCAAAATGGAGTCACCGATGATGCCATCAGACTCCGTCTCTTCAAATACTCTCTCGCCGACAGAGCCATGAGTTGGTATAACTCCTTGCAATGTGAACCCATCACCACTTGGGAACAACTTCAAAATGTTTTTCTAGAAAAGTTTTATCCACCTTCTCTCGCCTATGAAATTAGGGGCCGAATAACGCAATTCACCCAGGTCCCTGGAGAATCCCTAGATGAAGCATGGGAAAGATACAAAAAGCTTCTACGCAAGTGTCCACATCATGGAATTCCAAAGAATCAACTCATTGAAATCTTTCATAGAGGTGTGGACGATGATATCAAGAGGTTTTTGGATTCCTCGTCTGGAGGAAACTTCACGCGTCAGAGTTATGATAGCACATGGAAGGTTGTCACCCTTGGATATGAAAACCAAGCCAACTTGGGTAGACCTGTTGGAAAGGGAGTATTGAAGGTAGCTATGGCTGAAGCAACACCCGAGTACAAGTCTATCGCTGAATCTCTCAAACTCCTAGTTGCCAAGAAAGACCATCTAGAATCGTCTCTCGTAGCTTATGAAAGAAGACGCTCACCCCCTCGAAAACAAGAGCAAGTTAAGTCAGCTTCACTCTTCTGTGAAGCATGTAAGGGAACTGATCATTCTACTCTAGCCTGTAACATTCTCTATGATGTTGTTTTGAGCAATACCTGTGCCCAAGGAGATAATGGTCAAATGGAAAGTATGAACGCCATCAATACCATCCCTGGCCAAGGGTACTATAATCTGAATCAGAATAGGAACCATCCAGGTTTTCAATATGGGAACCCTTCTAGAGCGGAAAACTCGTGACAATTTGATTCAAACACTCAACAACGAGGCCCGTCAGGTTTCCAATATAACCAACAACCAAATTTCGGGAATCAAGGAAACTTTAGAGGTAACTATCAGAATAGAAACTACAACAATTATCAGAACAATTCTCAGTTTCAGAACCCCAACCAAGTCCCCTATCAATAGCAACAACAAGGGCAACAAGTCGGTCCCATCCATCCTGACGACAAATTGTCAACTATTGAGAAGATGTTGCAGTCACAACAGACTATGATAGCTAACCAGCAAGCCCATCAAAAGGCTATTGAATCTCAACTAGCTCAACTTACAGCTAGCATGAAGCCACCTGTTGGAACCTTTGTCGGACAATCGGAGAACAATCCTAAGCACTCAGAGCAATTGAAGGTTGTCACCACCAGGTCTGGAAAAGACTATTCTGACCCCCCTTCTAAGACACCAATAGTGGCAACAAACGATGATGACTTTGTGAATATCCAAGACTCTACAATACCTGAGTCTCAACTGAAGGAACAACCAACCGCTGATAAGACAGACAAAGCAAGATTGGAGGAACCATTAGCTACATAGGCAGAAGACACACCTGAGTCGGATGTGCTAGTATACAAGCCTCGTCCCCCTTTCCCATCTCGTTTGAAGCAGACAAAGCTTGATACCCGTTTCAATAAGTTCAAGGAAGCCATGAAGAAGCTTCATGTTGATATACCCTTCCTTGATGCCCTGGCTAAGATAATAGCCTGGACAAAGTACTTGAAGTCACTTCTCACGAGGAAATATATAACTGAAGAATATGAGATGGTGAAGTTAGCAATGACTACTTCTGATATCATCCAGAGCAAGATGCCCAAGAAGCAAAAAGACCCGGGATCCTTTGGGATTTCATGCCATGTCGGTGACTCTTCATGTAAGAAAGGATTGGCTGATCTTGGTGCTAGCATCTCTATCATGCCACTTAGCCTTTGTAAGAGGCTAGGGTTTGCAGAACTTCTCCCAACTGGAATGACCATACAACTTGCAGATAACTCTATGACTCTTCCCTTAGGAATCATTGAAGATGTCCCTATCAAGGTTGGAAAATACTCTTATGTCCCATGCGACTTTTTCATCATGGACATAAAGGAAGACGCCAGATACCCTCTCATCTTTGGTCATCCGTTCCTCGCCACTGCAAGAGCTTTGATCGATGTTGAAGTAGGGACCTTGCTGCTCAGACTAGGGAAAGAAACCCTCGAGTTCAAAGTTTTTGAAAGTATGCGAAGACCGAGCATGCAGGAAGAAGTCTATTTGATTGATTGCATTGAGCAAATGTCTCTCCTCACACAAGAGGAATATGAACAAGACGATCCTTTAGAAGTGGCACTAACAAACCCATCTGCTGATAATTCCATCAGCGAACAAGTTAAGGATTGTATCCTTCACCTCGACTCTATAGAAGAAGATCCTAAAGCTAAGTTCGAGGAACTCAAAGCTGTGAATGTAACTGAAGAGCCATGCGAGAAGCCAGAAGCCCCTGCCGGAGGGACTTAAGTATGTGTTTTTGGATGACCTCAAGGTTTGTCCAGTTATTATAAATTCTGATCTAATGACCGAACAAGAAGATAAACTCCTGAAAGAGTTAAAAGAAAGAAACAAAACTATCGGCTACAAGATGAGTGATCTCACTAGGGTCAGTCAAGCGCTTTGCATGCACAAAATCCCTATGGTGGAGGACCACAAGCCAACTGTTGAACATCAATGAAAGTTAAATCCTAATATGAAGGAAGTAGTCCGCCGTGAAGTCATCAAGTTGCTCACCACTGGAATCATCTATCTGATATCTGACTCACCTTGGGTGAGTCTTGTATACGTTGTTCCAAAGAAAGGTGGCACTACTGTGATACAGAATGAGAATAATGAACTCATCCCCACTCGAACAGTCGTCAGGTGGAGGATGTGCATCGACTACAGGAAGTTGAATAAGGCCACACGTAAGGATCATTTCCCGATGCCTTTCCTAGATCAAGTCTTAGAGTGATTGGCTCACCAAGAATATTTTTGCTATCTCGATGGTTACTCTGGATTCTACCAAATTCCTATACATCCAGATGACCAAGAGAAAACTACTTTTGCTTACCCCTTCGGAACCTATGCTTTCAGAAGGATGCCATTCAGACTCTGTAATGCGCCTGCAACTTTCCAACGCTGCATTGCAGCCATATTTGCTAGTTTAACCGAAACCATCATGGAAGTTTTTATGGATGATTTCTTTGTATATGGGGATTCGTACGACTCATGCTTGAAGCACCTCTCCCTGGTCCTCAAATGATGTGAAGAAGCACATCTTGTGCTAAATTGGGAGAAATGTCACTTTATGGTAAAAGAAGGCATTGTCCTCGGCCATAGAGTCAGTAATCGAGGAATCAAAGTTGACAAAGCAAAGATCGAAGTGATCTCCAAACTATCAATCCCTACCAATGTAAGAGAAGTTCGTGCATTCCTTGGTCATGCGGGCTTCTACAGAAGGTTTATCAGGGATTTCTCCAAGATAACCAAGCCCATGAAAAACTTGTTACTGAAGGACGCCGACTTCTATTTTGATGAAGAATGTATCAAGAGTTTCAACAATCTAAAGCATTCCCTTACAACAACACCCATCATCTGAGCTCCAGATTGGGAACACCCATTTGAAATTATGTGTGATTCCAGTGATTACGCGGTGGGAGCTGTCCTGGGCCAATGTATAGAGAAGAAACATCATGTCATCTATTATGCATCGAAGACCCTTGACGAAGCTCAAAGGAACTATGCAACTACGGAGAAGGAACTCCTAGCAGTCGTATATTCCTTTGATAAGCTTAGATCCTACCTTATTGGTTCAAAGGTGATTGTCTACACCGATCACGTTGCTATTCGTTATCTTCTAAAAAAGAAAGATGCAAAACCAAGGCTAATAAGATGGATTCTCCTATTGCAAGAATTTGATCTTGAGATTAGAGATAAAAGAGGCATAGAAAATGTTGTAGCAGACCACTTAAGTGGTATCCACACTCTGGAAACTGAGAAGATCTCGATTAATGACTCTCTTCCAGATGACCAGCTTATGAAAGTATCAGAAGCTACTCCTTGGTACTCGGACTATGTGAACTACCTTGCCGCTGGTGTCATCCACCCTGAGTGTACTGGAAATGCTCTAAAGAAATTCATGCATGATGTGAGGCAATATCACTAGGATGAACTATACCTCTTCAAGCTCTGTGTTGATGGTCTCTACAGACATTGTATCACTGAGGAAGAAGCCCAACTTATTTTAGAGTAATGCCACGCAGGCCTAGTCGGAGGCCATATGAGTTCAAAGAAAACTTCTTTGAAGGTTTTGCAATGTGGGTTCTTTTGGCCAACCATATTCAGAGATGCTTATAACTTTGTGTTATCATGTGATAAGTGTCATAGAACGGGAAGCATTACAAAAAGAGATGAGATGCCACTTAAGCTATGGCAAGAAGTCGAGATTTTTGATGTTTGGGGAGTGGACTACATGGGTCCATTCCCATCCTCACATGGATTTTCCTACATCCTAGTTGCAGTGGATTATGTCTCTAAATGGGTAGAGGCCATACCAACCGTCACTAGCGATTCAAAACCCATCATTAAAATGTTCAAAGATATTATCTTTCCCCGTTTTGGAATCCCATGAACCATGATATCCGACGGAGGTTCTCATTTTCTGGAAAGAAGCTTTGAAGCATTGTTGAGAAGATATGGTGTAACGCACAAGGTAGCTTCCCCCTACCACCCACAAACTAGTGGGCAGGTAGAGGTTTCGAACCGTCAACTCAAAGCTATCCTGGAAAAGACAGTAGGACGCAACTGAAAGGATTGGTCAGTGAAAATCAATGACGCTTTATGGGCCTACCGAACCGCATTCAAAACTCCTCTTAGAACAGCACCCTTCAGACTTATCTATGGAAAATCATGTCACTTACCCATGGAACTAGAACATAAAGCATGGTGGGCAATCAAACAGCTGAATTTTGACATTAAGAAAGCTGGCGAAGCTAGGATTCTGCAATTTCAAGAGCTAGAAGAACTCCGGATGACGGCTTATGAGAATGCATGAATCTACAAGGAACACACGAAACTATGGCATGATGGTCATCTAAAGAGTAAGGACATTCAACTGGGAGACCAAGTTCTACTATTCAACTCAAGACTGGAATTATTCCCAGGAAAACTCTGTTCTCTATGGTCGGGACCATACATTGTCAAAAGCATCTATCCACATGGTGCATTTACTTTATGGAGTGAGAAGTCAGGTGATTTCGTGGCATATGGCCAACGATTGAAAAGATATTTCACCACAGCTGACACTAGCACTAGTGAATTGATGAATTTGTCCAAACCGACATACCTACCAGAAAGCTAAAGAAATCACGTCGAGCTATCGACATAAAACAAAGGTGCTTGTCGGGAGGCAACCCGATCTTTAACTTAGCTTCTACTTTTAGTTTTATTTTTAGAAAATTTTGCACCTGGTAGACAATGCATCACAAGATGCAGTCTTAAGTTCTGATAGTTTCCATTTTTGAGATTTCAGATGGAGGACGTGTCGCCGAAAGGAATGCAACCACATCTGGTGGACCAACCAGCATGAGGTTACCCCTCCATCTCGGATTTAGAGTTTGCACGGGACGAGCAAATTTCTAAGTTCAGGGTGGAGGGTGGGTGGTACGTACTCTACTTTCCACCCTCTCCTATCCATTTTAGACTTAAGATTTCATCGTTGAAATTTTGTTGCAATTTTGAGCAGAAATTTTCAAAAAATTTCAAAATTTTCAAGTGTTCATAGCAGTTTGTATAGAAACTTGATGAAGTTGACGCTTTTGTTTCAATCAAATCCTTTACCTAGCCAGCTATCTTGTTTTTCCATGCAGTTTTGAATCATTATACCCTCCTTATTCGAAGCGAAGCCTCAAGGAGAACAATTTTTGAAACTAGCCTATGATTAGAAATCACCGTGTGAAGCTTATGAATCCTAACATCATGATCAGTAGATATGGCAAGTATCTGTCGAACTAAGAGGGATCAAACATGTTGTGCTTCCTAACTGACTAGTGGAACAATAGCATGGAATCTCCACCGGATCCTCATCAAGTCATTATTTGAGCAGAGTATGATAAGGAGAACGACCCGGTGCACTGAATTGTAAATCAAGTTGCATTCTGATCTGAACTCTCTTCTACACTTCTTTTATCATCTTCTTACCCCTCTGTTCATCAAAAACAAACAAAAATAGCCAATATAGTGCCAAACCCTAAGTTCGGGGTGGCACACTCTCTCTCTCTCTCTTTACGCTTCTTCCATACCCCTCGCTATGAAATAGGGGTGTATCACCAAGAAAAGATGCCAAAGCGCACACAAAAAGAAATGCAATCTCAAGTCGAATAGAGGAGAGATTCGCACACAAAAAAATGCAATCAATGAAATTGCAAATCATATAATAAAAATCTCAAGTCGAATAGAGGAGAGATTTCTTTCTTCCTTCCATACCACCCTTCACTCCCTTTTCCACCCAAAGGCACAATGAATGCCTCCCTGATCCTAAAAACACCAGTGTCAGATCAGGTGCACACTTGTTGTTCTGTGGGTATCTCTGGACTCTTACGAGACTCTCTGACATGCTTGATTTTGGAAAAAGTAGAGAGGAAGTGATATTGGGAAGCGAAATCAAGAACGAAGATATGGTAAAATGTGTTCTGTGATCTCAGGATGTTGAGACACTTAGTCATACCGAGCAGAAAAGAAACAACCGTGATGTGAAGATGAAGCAATCACACGAGTTGAAAGTTTTCATCCGGAGAGTGTTTTAGATTTTGTGTTACTCGAGGATGAGCAACGTTTAAGTTCGGGGTATTTTGATGAATGCATATTCATCGTAGTCCAATCATCTCGTTTAGCCCAGTTTCGGTTGCATTCGTGCTCTTATTGGCCTTATCTTCTTATATGCAACTTATATTGGCTTAATTGATTTTACTCCTATTTCTATTGATTTTCTGCACCCTTGTACAGGTCGTTTTGAGCTTTTGGCCTCATATCCTAGGCCCATATCCATTTCAACCCTTAGATTAGGCTCGGTCAACCTTGGTCAATGGACCCTTGCTCTCTCTACCTTACGGCTACGCTCCCTTAACCCTAGTCGCGACCACAATTACAAGAACCGCGATCGTGTTTCCTCTGCTCTCCTGCCCGCGGTCGAGGCAGTAAAGAATTGTGACCAAGCCAAAAGATCGCGGACACCTATCCGCGGTAATAACCGTGACCTTCACCAACTCTCTGCACCTCCCCTGCATAGCCGTGATCGCGGCAACCTCTTCACAAGCCCACGATCTCCTCCAAGCCACCCCGCGACCGCGGCATCATCAAAAAAGTCGCGACCGTGGCATCATTCAAAAAGCTGTGACCGCGGCAGCATCCAAAAGCCGCGACCGAGCAAAAAGTCGCGACCGCAGCATTCAAAGAATCGCGACCAGCCTTCCAATACCACGATCGTACAGAAAATCTGTGACCAAGACATCATTCGAAAAGTCGCGACCTGCATCTAAGTCGCGACCGCGATGTCCAAAAGTCGCGACCGCGGCAGCATCCAAAAAGCCGCCACCTGCAGCTAAGGCACGACCGAGCCAAGAAGCCGCAACCGCGGTGTCCAAAGAGTCGCGACCACGGCATCCAAAAGCTGCGACCGTGGAAAAACTCAGCCGCGACCGCGGCATTCAAAGAACCACGACCGTGCAAAAAGTCGTGACCTACTGTGAACTTATGAAGGTCACGATTTTAAGTCGGTGCCAATCTTCCTATAAATAGAACACGACTCTAGCCCGTCAAATCATCATCTCCAGACGTTGTTAGCCTGCAGGTCTGTCCTGGGCCTAAGGAGACGATCTCCATAGCCAAGAACCTGCCCCCATGGTGGTTTTGCGGCTTGTTCACCCAGATCTGGAGTGAAGGCTCGGATCTGCAAGCCACCTCGTCCAGATCTAGATCTAGATCTAGATCTGCTGCATCTACACCACTTCCACGCCACCATCTTGTCCACGAGCTACTCCCCCTGCTGTGCGCGAGGACTACGAGAAGAAGAAGAAGGTGGAGAGAGGAGATCTGCCCCGTATGTCGTGGTGTTCTTCTCTTTTCTTCCAGATCCGCTCTGATGTTGTGTAGAAGATTGTTTCTCCATAGAGCTGTGATCATCTTCTTCACCATGCTCATGGCGGAAACTTCTCTCTCTCTTGTTATTCTTGCTTCTCTCACCATGAGCGAGTAGTTTACTTTCGCTGGGGTGCGGGGACTAGCCCCGCTACCCATGCTTTCATATCTTTTTGTTAAACATTCCATGGCATGTATATAATCTTTCATTTCATTGTTAATCATCGATGTGTGCTTATGGATTGATCACCTGCTTGCATTTATCTTGTTCATTTCCTATGTTGTGAGAACTTCAATGCGTAGGTTTTGAATGTCAATTAACATGGTTGACTCTCAAACTAGAAATAGAATGGGATTCCTTGAGGTCGTAAGTGTATGATCTGTGTGGTGACGAGCCATCTAGCCCACTGTGATGCTTCTGTGTGCCTGACGCCTGTATAGGGGGGCCACAAATTCATTTGGATTTCTGTATCTTCGGAGCCGTAAGTATGTGATATGGATGGTGACGAGACATCTGATACCTAAGGTGATGCTTACGCGAACCTGACGCCTGTATGGGGGGTTCTGCAGCAGCTCTATTTGAATGGTTATATCTTGCCTGGATGTTTGATGTTTGGATGTGATTGCATGTGTAGTGGTGGTGAAACCCGGGACCATCCCAGCGATTTCCATCGTTAATCTTTAATCAACCTTTAAGCCTGCTCTTTTACTTTTCCTGCATTTAGTTTAATTAAACTCGATTCAACCAACCTTGTTCTAAATATTAGTCTTGATTCAACTAGATTCGACTAGGGAAAGATTCTTAAAAATGTTGTCCCTTGGGATTCAATCCTCAACTATACTGCGATAAGACTCGTCCGCTTGCGGGTGGTATTATTGCACGTTGTTTTGGTTAAAAACTTAGGGATTTCAACCCTAAGTGAGTTTGTTAGTGCGATAATATAAGCCACGTCAGAAATAGCATGGAGTTTCACTCTCGATAATTGAAGATGAAACTGCCCCACTTAAAGGATGCAATGTGTCAGTTGTACGAAACGTCGTGTTGCTTCTAGTTGATGAAGATCTGGCAAATCTGGATCTAATAAACACGGGGTGTGCAAATACCAACACATTGTGTTTGCATGAAATAATGGCTCTTGGACTAAGAGGGACACGGTGTGTGTATTTAAGACACGTCATGTTGTTTCTAGGAAAGGGCTTTGAAGAATTCTTTGAATGAAGGAACATGGTGTGTCATTTGGCAGACACGTCATGTTATTGCACATCAAGGTGAGGGTGTATTTGTCTACAACTGACACACCATGTTCAACAAATGAAACGGTGTGTTCCCGTTAGGAACTTCAGGTATTTCTTGAAGAATGTGCAATCACTAAGAAAAATCAACCAAGGTCAGATTTTGATTTAATTAACCCCATTTCCTCATCATTATCATGTACCTATGGTCTGAAACATGGCACGAGCAAAGACAACTATAAAGTGGGAAATCTAGTATGATTAGAGGCAAAATGAGGTTTAAAGTGGATAGAAAATGTGTGCAAAAGTGGGGAAAAGTCTATATAAATTATGCACATCAAATCCCCCTAAGCATGAACTATTATTTGTTATCAAGAAAAAAGAATGAGGAAACACAATTGAAGAAGATGCCAACCACAAGCATCAATCAAATGAAATGGGAAAACTATATCAAGCCAATCCAACCATAATTAAGGGTTATTGCTATTACCCATGAGCTCAACTTAAACACCCAAGATTGAAGTTTTAGATCAGAAAAAATGAAAAAAAAATCCAAATGGGAGAATCAACATAACAATATTAAGTAGAATTTAAATGAACAAATCAAATAAAGAATGAATATGCAACTTGATCCTCTCAATTATTGAGGATGTTGAAGATGAAATCCAAATTAACAATAACAATCCAGTAGTTCTCTCCTTGCTTCTTAGAATAAGATTAATATATGTGGTATGGGCTCCAGCACTCGGTAGCTAATACAGACTTATGCACATGTGGAACTCCAGTTGGGGTCAACTACAATTAGCTTACTAGGGTATATTGGTATCTTTGCTATAGAACTACAGCCGCATTGTGCACTCTCTTCAGGGAGATTTCAATTATCCATCCCCGGATTATAATAAATAAGTAATATTATACATCAATTCCTCATTTGGTCGGGAGATTCATACATCAATCTCGATAATACTTAATGAAGAAGAATTTACACATCAATTCCTCATTTGGTCAGGAGATTCACATCGTCCTGATATAAAATAAATAAGGAAGGTGTTACATTGATTCTTCATTAGAACGTATGGATATATATATTCATCCTTCATGCCCGCATATTCAAAAATATGCTCTCTGAGTTAAACTCATTTCACCATTCAGCAAATTCTGACACTGAATGGATCTATGATCAGGGCAACTACATAATGAGATTCCACTTGATTAATTAGGTGCATTACAGTATCTTTTAGCATCAACCAAGTTATAAACATGAATTATAACATATGCTACAAAGAAAGGTGTAATACGTTTATCAAGTACTTTCATGATCTTTGAAACACATTGAATGCATAACTCTCGGGATCTCAGTCCCTTATCATATTACTAGGGATTCTTCTCCCTAAACATTATCATCACCACGATTACTAGATATGGGTATTCAAACCCTTAGTTCATCACTGAACATTGTCACCTCTCATTAGGAAACGGTTACCTCTAGGTCCTCAGGCCAAGGTATACATTATACTTGTTGCACAAGTATATCACATGGTTCACAAGGCCCGTTTAAACATCTTATTAGTTCTCACTAGGAAACAACTATATTTTTAGGTCATCAGACCCTATAGGCATTATACTTGTTGTACAAGTATTTAACATGGCTCTCAAGACCCATTTAAATACGTATTATATGAAACATCATAGCTCATACCTGGCTATGATCATCATCTCATGAATCTGGCATGGTTAGCATTTCATGATAAAAACAATAGCAAGTACATAACATCACCATGCAATACAAGAGAAATACAACATTCCCATTATTAGGGTTAGGGTTTCCCTTTTTAACTGATTAGAGTTTGAAGTACATATCATCACCCTTTATTATGGTTAGGGTTTTCCCCTATTTAACCAATTAGGGTTTCAAGATCATATAACTAAGAATCAAACCCTAATTCATACTCCACTCATATTAGGAGTATCAATGTATGCCCATTACATGAATATCACACAAGTATGAGTTTCTCTGTCATCCTCACTAGGATGTTGATTACATCATACTTTATTAGGTTGGTTCAACCCTTTCTTCAAGGTACATTGGCCTACTTAATCACAGAGCATTAAACTCTTTACATCTTAATGTATCATTTGACATAGTACACTACATATGTTACTCAATCAAGTAAATTGGATTGAGGTACTCCCACCATATCGGGCATAGAAGTGTGTGTGCTTCCATATCATGCTTAGAGGTGTATACTGATCACCATATCATGCATTCATATCATGATTGAGGTGTATCCTCATCAACATATTGTGCTCCCATATCGGGTTGCTTTATCATTAGGGTTTGCATATCGGGTTAGACCCTTATGCTTATATACCATCAAACAATCATATTATCGTCCTACCCTTCATCATGTGATAAGTGATAGGCTAGATATCAGATTAGTCTAAACAGACCATATGTACAAACCAATAGGGTTTGGGGTTCCAATGTATATCGAGTTTCACATTACCATGTTGGGTTTCAACACCATATCGGGTTAGGGTGTATATTTGACACCATATCATGCACAAGTTGTGTGTATGTGTCACTCATATCGTCCATGAGGTATAAACTCATCAATGTATCATACTTGAGGTGGGTACTTGGATCATCTATATCGGGTTGCTCATAATCTAGGGTTTGTCATCTCAAGTTAGAGGTACTTAGTACCATATCGTGTATGAGGTGAGTTCTTGACCTTATATCGTGTATAAGGTGTATACTTGATATCATATCATGCACAAGGTGTGCACTTCATTATCATATCATGCATAAGGAATATGCTTCATCATTGTATCGTGCTAGTGATATGTTCACCTCACCATATCGGGTTACCATATCAGGTTAGGGTATCTACTTGACACCATATTGTGTACAAGGTGAGTGCTTGTGTTACTCATATCATACATGAGGTATAACTCATTACCATATTGTGTTTGAGGTGGGTACTTGAATCACCTATATCAGGCTACTTATAATCTAGGGTTTCTCATCATCTCGGGTTTAGAGGTACTTCAACCCGATATCGGGTTGGACCATGATGATGTCATCATCATCAACCTCTAGACTCTTTGTCTTACTATTCTAGTTCATGGAAAATAGTCTAAAAAACTTTTAGAACTCATAGTATCATCAATTATTCAAGATAATTCAAAACTGAAAGTAGATCAACAAGTATAACAGAATTGAAGGTGAATAATAACATAATTGGGTTCAAGTTATATAACCCGCCTCAAGAACAACTTCAAAGCTCCAAGCTCCAATGATTCATGTTCCTAAGGTTGAAGATGAGCTTCACCAACCCTCTATATGCAAAGAATCACCATGTATAAGTATTTAGTGAAGAAGAAAAGAAAGGAAGATCTCAACCCTAGATCCATGCTTTAATCTAAGGTTGAAGATGATCATGGCCTCACCTTAGGGTTAAGACTTGAGATCCTTCTTGATCCTTATCACCATGCATGATATCTCACCTCTCATACATGATAACCCCCCACTTGTGGCCGATATCACTTCACTTGTGTCCAATATCACTTCACTTGGGCGATATCACCTTGCTACGACCGATATCACCTTGCCATGGCCGATATCACCTTGCTACGGCCGATATCACCTTGCCATGGTTGATATCAACGCTCTATGAATGATAACCCTTCACCTATGCACGATACCAAGACACTATGCATGATATCTAAGAGCAATAGGGTGGTAAGATTCAGAAAATTTCACTAATAGGTGAAAGGAGTGGTATATATAGTTGAGGTTCATGAAAAAGAGTGTATATGAGGTGTTGTCATTTTAAGATACTAGGTGCAATGTATCCATGCATGGTTGACACATGTACATGCATGCACTCACATTTATCTTGACATGCAAAACACTTGAGGATAATCTAGAGATAATATATCGGCCATTACTTATCTCTTTGGATAAGATATATCAACTCAATCACCACTTTATTCACAACTCGATACAACTTTTCCAAGGAAGTTGTAAACAGATACACTTCACCTCCTTGAGGTGCTTAGGCCATCATGACATTTTCTAAGAGTTCAAAAATTGATATGAGACTCCCTCTATGGCTCCTTGGCCGATAGGCACTCTCATATGAACTCTACAACCTGATACAACTCATGTAAGGGCTTCAACTATACATCATCTCTTGGTCTTTTCATCACCAAGAATACCATCATTCAAAGATGATTCAAACATGGTGTATCCTTCTTTCTATCTACTCTAAATGAAACATAGAGGGAATATATTTTTTTGATAAAAGGCGCCCGCCATTTTATTAAGTAATCAAATCGTTTGCAACCAGTACAAGGATCCGATCCTTGAAGCCCTCCATAACACAGTGAGGGTTAACAAAAAGGCAGGCTGAAGAAGCCAAGGCATGTGCTACTCTATTGCCTTGCCTCTTAACAAAACAAAAATTAAAGGAAAGGAAACTAAGGGAAAGATCTAAGATATCATGGATGATGAGCTCCTCGTAGCCGCATCCACCATTCCCTTTCTTAACTGCCTCCACCAACAGCAAACAGTCTGTCTCCACCACAATGTCCATGAAGCCTTCCCTAAGAGCGAGTCGCATACCGTGCAAAATAGCCATACCCTCCGCACTAAAAACTGAGTACGACTGTTCTATCTGGCACTGGAAAGTCCACAAAAGTTGTTTGTGCATGTCCCTAATGGCTGCACCGCTGCCATTCTCTTCCGTCATGGTGGGAGACACATCTGTATTAATTTTCACGCTGCCCGGTGGTGGCCGCTGCCATGTGACTGGTGCGTGCGTCGCTGCTGGATGAGCCACTACCATATGGTACCGAGCATGGTCCACCACAAGGTTGATGAAGGTAGTCGCGAGTCCCCGAAGATAGGGCGGGTGATCATCAAAAAGCAATTTATTCCTTGCTATCCATGCTACCCACATAAGAGTGGCTCCCTCATCCCTGCGCCAACCATCCTCCTCCTCTAGCAAACCCCTCACCAAGCTCTCAACATCATGTGACCCTAGCTGCTTCGTCCAATCAAACTTGCCCGTTACCCAAATTTGTCTTAGCCCGATCACAGTGTCATAATGCATGTGAAACATCCTCTCGCTGCGCGCAATGTTGGCAACTATCATCTTGCGTCACCTACTTTCTCCTAAGCTCTGCCTTAGTGGGAAGAATGTTCCTCGGAGCTCTCCAGACAAAGTGTCTTGGCTTTGGCGGCCATATCTTCTTCCAAAGTTTCTTCCATATCACTGTGTCCACACCATCCACCAAGTCTGCTCCCGCCCGGATAAGAGAGTAAGCACTACAGACTGAGAAAGTACCGCTACTCTCCATCTCCCAGAAAAGGTTTTCTTCTCTATTCCGCTGCGATAGAGGAATATTGAGGACTCTCTTAGCAATGTGTGTAGGGAAACAAGCCTCCACTGCTTCTGTATTCCATCTCTTTGGCCTGCTACAGATCAAATCACTCACCGTTCTGTATTCCACCAGTCCTTGTATCAAGTACATGTGTACAGCACCGCTGAGCTGTGGAATCCACATGTCCCTGTATATGTGTATGCTTCCCCCATCCCCCACCCACCAAAGAAGGCCACTCTTCACCTGCTGCAAAGCTCCCCAAATACTCCTCCAAGTGTAACTGGGATTCCCACCCAACTCCACATGCAGGATAGATGAGGACCTAAAATATTTCGCCTTCAAGATCCGGGCAGCTAAGGAGTCACCGTGTACTGCCAACCTCCACCCTTGTTTAGCTAGAAGCGCAAGATTGAAAGCCTTAAGATCTCAAAACCCCATTCCTCCACAATCTTTGGGCCTGCATAACCTCTCCCAACTCATCCAGTGTATCTTCCTCTCCCCTTCCTTTGAACCCCACCAGAACCTTGCCATCATCACGTGAATATCATCAATAATGCCTTCTGGAAGCTTAAAGATACTCATAAGATACGTCGGTATCGCTTGAATAACTTCCTTGATCAGAACCTCTTTGCCTGGCCTAGAGAGAAGTTGTTCCTTCCATCCCTATAATTTCTTCCACACCCTATCTTTTATCGCGGCGAACAAAATCTTCTTTGATCTCCCCACCACCGTAGGGAGTCCAAGATACTTTTCATGTTTGTCCACCTCCCTCACTTGTAGTCGATTCTTGATCAACTCACATCTTTCTCTAGTGATGTTCACACTAAAGGAAACATCTATCTTCTCATAATTAATTTTCTGTCTGGATGCCCTCTCGTATTGGCTGAAAATTTCAGCTAAAGTGGAGCATTCTTCTGAGGTAGCCCTTGTGAACACCATACTGTCATCTGCGAAAAAGAGGTGAGTAACCCGTGGTGCCCGTCTACAAATCCTCATCCCATGAATTTTCCCTCCTGTGCAGCTTTAGATAAAGAAAAAGAAAGTGCCTCAGCACAAAAAAGAAAGAGATAAGGGGATATAGGGTCACCTTGGCAAAGACCTCTAGATGGATTTGAAGATCCCCTCCTATTTCCATTGACGATGAACTTGTGAGAAACACTGGTAATGTGCTCCATAACTTTAGACCTCCAAGTGTCTGACACCCCCATCCTTCTCATAACCTTATCCAAGAAGGGCCATTCGACCTTATCGTAGGCCTTACTCATATCCAACTTGAGAGCCATCAAATCTTCTTTCCCCTTCTTCCGGTTCTTCATAGTATTAAAAGTTTCATAGGCAACTAGGGTGTTGTCCGTGATCATCCTCCCTCCAATAAAGGCACTTTGGTTCTCAAAGATCATATCATTCAGCCACGGCTTGATTCTATTTGCCAAAACCTTAGTGATTATTTTATAAGAAACGTTGCAAATGCTGATTGGGCGATATTCCATCAACCGAACTGGGTTGTTTGTCTTGGGGATGAGCACAATATATGTTTCATTGATATCCCTTAAACTCACCTCTCCCTTCCACCATTTAGAGATAAAGGACAACAAGCTGTTTTTAATAACTCCCCAAAATTTCTGATAAAAGATAGCTTTCATCCCGTCTGGACCCGGGGCTTTGTTAGGATGCATTTGTTGTAGAGCTTTCCACACCTCTACCTCTGTGGGGACATGATCTAAATCTGAAAAAGCGGCTTCCGGTACCACCCGTGGCAGCCCTTTTAAAAACTCATCCATTCCTGAAGGGTTAGAGCAAGTGAAGAGAGAATTGAAATAGGAAGAAATGATTTCAACAATATCATTTGGGTCCACGTGCCAACTTCCATCCTCTTTAAAGAGTCCCCCTATAGTATTTCACCTCTTTCTTTGACTGGCTTTATGATGGAAATACTTGATATTCCTGTCCCCGTCTTTCATTTCATTGGTTCTAGCCCTAGCCAACCAATAGCTCTCCTCCAACCGTTGGAGTTCATTCAGCTCCTTGGCTAACCCCTCACATTCCTATAACATATCATGAGAAGGTGGTAAGTTCTGAACTTTGCTAAGCCTCTTCTCTGTCTTTAGAATTCTCCTTTTTATGTTTCCAAATTTTTCCGCCGCCCATCCTGCCAACTTCTCTGCACATATCTCAGTCTGCCCTATGAGGCCTAAAATGTGGTTGCTTTCCCAAGCCTGAGTAACCACCTCCTTACACTCCGGCGAAGAAAGCCAAAAAGTTTCAAACATAAACCTTCTCCCCATCTGCCCCTCCCCTTGTCTTCTGCGTCCCGCCCACAACAGAATTTGCCCATGATCAGAATTAAGAATAGGAAAGTTCTTCACCTTTCTGATATTGAAAATGTTGCACCACTTCCTATCTGCCAGGAACCTATCCAATCTTTCCAGAATAAGATTGTCTGCCTGCAAACCATGCTTCCAAGTGAACTTATTCCCAGTAGAGCCCAGATCCATCAGCTGACACATGTCAATAGCCTCCCTAAAGTTGTGCATCTGCCATTCACTCCTTAGTTGTCCTCCTTTCTTCTCAACATGAGACAAGATTTCATTGAAATCCCGCCCTAACACGACGGGCCACCTAGCCTGACCACAAACATCCTCCATCAGCTGCCAAGTATGATGACGTTCACTTGTAGCTTCCCATCCATAGATACTGACAAAGAAGAAACAATCTGAACTTCCCTCCTCGCCCACTATCGCACTGATATGGTGATCCGAAAAAGACTTCACCTCAACCTCGTCTCCTCTCCACCACAAATCTAGACCCCCCGCCCTTCCTCTACTATCAACGCCGAAACTCGAATTTAAACCACACTTCCTCCTCACTGCAACCTTATCTCCTGCTCTTCACATAGTCTCCATAATGAAGACTAAGTCGGGCATCTCTCTCCAACACCACCTCCTGAGAGAGTCTACCGTTCCAGGGCTTCCCATTCCAACATAAAGTTTTCATCGCCCTTCATGGGCCTGGACTGCCCCAGTGCCCACTACTAAAAAGTTTGAAGGTCCCTCCTGGAATTCCTTCCTCACACGCTTACTCCCTATCCCCCCTCCTCCTGAGGCCTCCTCCTGAGACTCCTCCAATCCCATCCTTCCCCTTCCCCCCCCCACATGCATTATAGAACTCAGTTTCCCCTCCTCTTCCATAACCTCCTTACTGGACCCTAATCTCGTGGTCCTTCTCACCCTCCTTCTTTTTCCCCCTCCACTCTTTTGTCTTCTCCCTTGTGGCCCTCCCGTAGCTAGTCCTGACTGTCCATAGACACCCCTGCCCTCCACCTCCTTATTACCTCCATCAAGAACCTACTGTGGACCGCATCCAGTTTCACTGAGTTCCCCATGAATTTGGCATTGCCCCTCCTCAGGTGCTAGGTGACTGTCCTTCAGAGTATGAACATGCCCTGGATGAAGCTATTCACCACCACCTAATCGCTGGCATTCCTTATCCGCAAGATGATCTCTCCCATGCTCAGGTCCGCTTACTGGATCACCATCCCCGCCATCCCACCAATGCCCTTCCTGGCCTGCGAAGGGGACGTCCATCTTCTCCGTCTGTTGCATGAGGTGCCCCACCTCCTTCTAAGTGTGATAGAGAAACCCCATCGCCCTGACAACCTCTACTCTTCCATCCTCATCAAGCACGCCACCACCCATCTGTTGTACGCTCGGTGTTGGACTCAACATGTCAGCTCTCTGATCAGCGTCCGGGGTGATAATGTTATTCACCGTTTTCCTTCCACCTTGTACATGAGAGTTTCCCCTACCATCTTCAACGTTGTCCCTTCCCCAACCCCCCCCCCTTCTCTTCTCTATCCTCTCGTATGGTGAACACCTCCTCCAACACTTCCATAGATGTGGAGTTCCCCGTCTCCCCTACCTCTTCTTCCCTATTCTGGCCTCACTGATGGACGTTGTCTCGGCCACTCTTTGTGCCGTCACCACGACGCCTTCCATCCGCAGAAGCCCCAGACCCAGATGGCTTGGATACAAACTTAAGTTCTCTCATTGCACTCTCTCTACCAAACATCTCCTCTGTTAATGGCACATGCCATCGCTTCATCGGTGATGCTTTTACCCACGGCCCCCACATCCTCGAGGCCAGTCCGTCATCTTCCTCCTCCTCTTCATCCCTACAATCCTTTTCAAGATGCCCAATCACCCCCACACAAGTAGCAGAAAGTCCGAATCCTCTTATATCGGACCTCCACCTCGACTACCTTCCCTTCTCTGTCTTTTATCTTCTACCTCTGTCGTATCGGTTTTGTGATGTCAATCTCGACTCTAGCCCTACACGAAGCTCCCCAACTCAGATCCCATCTGTCCATAGCACAAACTCTGCCAATCTTCCCCACCACTGCTCTAATTGCCTTTTCTGATCTATACCCTAGCGGCAAGTTGTATAAGCAGATCCAGAATTGGCTTATATTGTGAATCATCTCCGTCGGTGTGTCCTCCGCCTTGATATCCTTCACCACAAGCAAGTTATTATCGAAGTTCCACGGCCCATCCACCAGCACTTTCTTTTTATCCCTCCAATGCAGAAATTGGATCACAAAAAGGTTATTAGATATCTGTCGGAACCCCGCTTCCTTTCTCAACGACCATGCGTTGAGCATGGTGCGTTTAAAAGCAGGAAAGTTGTATGGCCTCTTCGTCATCAATCGCCCAACCAGAGCAAGCCTGATGTGTTCATTCTCATCTCCAGCGATCATGTCCTTCAAGTCTATAATATCTGAATCTTCCTCTTCTCTAACCCTTAGAGACGCGTAGCGTTCCATAAGTTCTTCCGTCATGGCACGGAGGGTACCTGCAAATCACAAGAGATATCGCCTCGACGGCGAGGGAAACCCTGAATCGTCGTCGTCGCCCAGAGAAACCCTAAGAGACGTGTGTGACCAAGGAGTATCCGGTAGTGATATTAATAATCACATTACACACAGAGGGAATATAGACACTCTAGAGGTGGTAATTTGCATATCAACCCTACATTTTGGGTAAATTACAAGGCACTAGCATTCTTTAAACAAGCTCAAACTTGGAATTTAGGCTTTCCACAAGCTACCACTTAGCATCATTCTCTCTCTTATGATGCTTAAACACTTAAGGCACATTCAACATGTGACATATTGCAATATAACCCCTCATCTTGGGTAAATTGCATTTTGGTCCAAAATAAGAGAACATTTCTCAAACATCATTCAAACAGGACCAAACTTGAAATATAAGTTTGTCACCTAATAACAAAACACTTTAGAGAATTATATTAAAGTTCTAAGCAACTTATTTAAGCCAAACAAATAGGGTTAGCCCTAAACCCATGTGAAGAATGTTATAAGTTATAAACCCCTAACAAGGATTTTGTCCCCGAAATCCCAGATGAAGGGAGACAATGGTTATTCATGCCTCATATTATCAAGCCTCCAAATAACATCTTAATGTCATGGAGATTCCATAGAACTTTGACCAGCACAAATTCCTTCCATTTAGGTTTATCATAGAATCTCTCATACATGACACATACTCAATTGTCCTTTTCATGTAATAAGATTCTTGAGCTTGGGAGTCTTCCATACCCCTCACTAGTTTAGCCTTTCTCCTCCAAGCAGAGACTAGAGTTATATTTTGTCACCCATTTGGGACTACAAGTCTTATCATACGTATGTTGTGCCATTCTAATCTGCTGATACAACACTAACTTTCTTATGACTTGTACCAACCATCCCGTTGGCTGTTTATTTTCTTGTCATAAGGAGAGGCTACTTATCAAAGAAGAACTATCTTAGAGGTGACTCTAGATGTTATATGTATAAGCTGCCTCAATAGATCTAGGTAGGGATATTCTAAGGAATTATATTTAGTTTGATAAGCTTTTCCCAAAATGATTCTACAATTGTTCCTTCAATTGATACATCCTTATCAATGTTATGTTTATGTAGAGCATAAACCCCTAACAAATGATATCCATACTATAGTTATCTCAAAGTTGGCCCTTCTAGGTAACTAAACATTAATCATCTTATCAGGAGTCATGTTCTCATTTTCTCATACCATTGAAAGTTCTTGGATACTAGGATTCCTTACCTTGGTATCTGATACATGTGCTAAAAACACATCACATCCTCATCATTTCCATCTATCTATTATTATTACCAAAGAAAAACATATAGTAGGGCCTTTCTTTCATTTTGGGACATTAATTATCACATATAACTTTGCCTTGGAACCAAAATCCAAGACTAGATGATACTTTTCAAAGTACCCATCTATAGACTACTTATAATCCATGCACATCAAGTGTCATAAGACTTACTTAATTGTCATGTCCCTACAAGGAAAGAACACAAGGAAACATATTCCTTTATATCGCCCCATCATTATCCAGGGTTGTTTATCAAAGAAAAGAGATTATCACCTTTTTTATTGCATGAACTTTCAACTGTTCATGTGTCATTCAATCTTGTTTCATCATAGGTTCCTTGCCATCAACATAGGAATTATACATATGATTACATGTCATCATTCCTTTCTTTGTTATTGTCTAGTATGTTCATCAACATTTTCTAATTTTATTTATATTCACATCATGGAAAATATCTTTATTCTTCACAAATTCTTTATTGAACAAGGATCATCTCCCTTGTTCCCTTTCTCTTATCATGAGAATTGTACTTTTTACCTCCTCTTACTCACAGACTGGTTTAAGATAAACTTAGTTTCTATTTCATTATAGTTCATATGTGATAGAAGTATCCATGCCATATTTTCAGTTTCATTATGCTCTTTAGATTGTCTCAAAATGACTACTTGATCAGAGTAATTAGAAAGATAACAATCTAAGAGTCTCATACTTACCTTACCTTCAAATAGATGAATACTTGGCCAGGGTATACAAGTACTAAGATTAGGTAGTATGCACCTTGTTTTATATCATATATTTTACTTTTCATATCATCCATATCATAGGACTTAGTATCTCTGGATTTCTCCAGGCATTTCTCTTACACCTCATCCTCTTTTATATAAACAAAAGTAATTATAAAACATTTTAAAGATTATTGGACATAATGTAAATTCTCATCCTTTTTATCTCTTCCTTATGTCCTCATAGGACTAATCAAAGGAAGCTCAACAACAACTACTTTTCTTATAACTAACAAATAAAATTAGGAAAAGACATATCAGAATGAAACAATTTCATCTGACATGTCTCGACTCGTGGATCGATTACTGCCTCTGGCTGATTCATTGCATAGAATCTTATCATTGTTTGTTTCCAACGACGTGCTCTATCATTTGGTGCAGATGTACCTACTTGGGACGCCTGTCCATGTCCTCATGTGCCACTGCTAAATTGTTGCCTTTGAGAGCCTTGTAGACTTTGCCTCAATGGTTGGGCCATTCCTTCCTTTCTTTTTGGACAAAAGGGTCGAATATGCCCAACCTGTCCACATCCAAAACATGTCCTATACGCACTCCCTGGTCTTATCGGCCTTATTATCGATGTAGAAGCTAAATTAGGAGTCCTAACTGGCAGAACATTAGGTCCTTTGCCCTTTCTTGGTAGTCACTACCCTGGTGCACTAGGTGTTTGTTGCATTGATGGCACCAAAAACTTCCCCTTTTTAGAGCTACTAGGCATCTGTTCCTGAGTTTGGACATATCTTTTCTTAATTTCTACTTCATTATCCTTTTTTGGACAGACCTTTATAAAATGTCCTGCTTACCCACACTTGTAGCAGACTCTAATTCCTTGTCGTATCTTAATCTTTTTGACATTTTCTACTGCTCCAACATAACTATGTTGATCAGAAATCCTTCTAGAGCCCAAAATTTCATCATTGGGGACGGGTAATCTAGGTTGTATTGCTAGTATCTGATCCTCTATATGTGTCAATGTTGTCATAACCAGTCCAGTGAGAGCATTAAAAGTAGGGTTCTCTATCATGGCTGAATCAACTTGGGGATTCTCAGGCAGTCGTTCTTCTCTCACATGATCCCTTGCACCTTCTCCTGGTGTAACAACATTGCTCTCAACAATGTGTTCCTTATGTTCTCCGGACAACTTTGACCTTTACTCTATCTTCTGCATAAGCAGAAGTCACTATAAGATATATTGGAGGACACTAGAACAGACTCAACATCTTAGTCCTATGTTTTTGTAGACTCAGCAAACCTTAAGCTCTAATACCAAAACTTTGTGACGACCCAACATCAAATCAAGCCAAATCACCACCAGTAATAATTGTGGAATAACCATAAGCAGCGGATTAACAAAAATCACTAAAAATTAAAATCATTTTGCAAAGAGATCCATTACCAGGAAACTCTTAAGAAAAGAACCAAAACTTTATACATATCATGGTTCACATTGTACATACACTGTATCATCTCATCTCGAGGATAACATATAACAGTTGCTTTGCCAAAACCTAATAAAGTATGATAACATATAACAGTTGCTTTGCCAAAACTCTAATACACTGTTTTGGCAAAGCAACTATTATATGTTATCCTCTAGATGAGATGATACAGTGTATGTACAATGTAAACCATGATATGTATAAAGTTTTGGTTCTTTCCTTAAGAGTTTCCTGGTAATGGATCTCTTTGCAAAATGATTTTAATTTTTAGTGATTTTTGTTAATCCTCTTCTTATGGTTATTCTACAATTATTACTGGTGGTGATTTGGCTTGATTTGATGTTGGGTCATCACAGACATTGTATACCACAACAAGGGAAGACATCTCACCATGGAACACTTCAGAGGAATCTTCACGAAAAGGGAACGTGTATACAAGAAGATGTTTAAAGTATTGTGTGCCACCCTCCTCGAAGAGTTCCTACATCCAGACAAGGTGCAACCAGTGTTTAACGGCAGCACACATTTAGCAGGACTCTGATATAATGAAGACTATAATGTTGTTGATGTGATTAAGCTAAAACAAGCAGTGAGCAGGAAAGAAACGAAGTTTGTGGTCCTGCCCATAAGGAATGTGAAGCGTTGGGCACTGACCGTCATCAATTTATATGAGCAAAAGACGACAGTGTTTGACTGTTGCGTAGCCGAACTGGATAGTACTGCACTAATATACAAAGACAAAGAAGCTAGGGATATTCTGAAAGTGTCGCTGCATCTGCAGAGAGTGATACAATCAGTAGACGAAAGATTTAAGGGAATATGAAAATTATTCTCAATATGCAAGAAGGTACCATAAGAAGAGGCCGGAACAGGGGATTGCACCTTCATTGTAGTATGAATGATGGAAGCCATCAATAAGGCGTCCCGTTGGAAGACTTATACGTGGAAGATCTGTACAGGCTACACAGTATGTATGTGATGGAGGTTATCTACGATCTTCATTTCTTTGCGACCCAGTGATGCCTCCAGACATAATACTGCGGAGACTTCATGAAGAGATCCCTCTACCTGAAAAGGTAACATGGAGGGAACAAATCAAGACCCTATGGATTGATCCGACAGAACTAGCCAAAGCAGTATCATGGAAACAAGGCTAGAAAAGCAACACTAGAGTAGCTACGAAAAGCATGCCGAAAACAGAACTTGAAAGTCCTCCAGCGGTAAAAGTTACAGACAAATAACCTATAGCAGGGCAACCAGAGGAAGGCGAAGAAGAAGAAGAAAATGATCCGCCTGAAGAGAAATCGAATGGACCGGCTGGAGAGATAGTACCTTCTTTCAAGGACTTCGACAAGTGGATCTATGTAAGCCTATCTGCAGAGTCCCTAACAATGATAATGAAGTCCTTGAAAGAATATGATACGCCGGCATAAGTTATATTTGAAAAAGATGGGGTATTTGTGTTGAAGGACGACCTCCATGATACGCTAAAAATAGGAGGGTACCTATCAGTCAGCATGATGTCAGCCTACCAAGATCTGATAGGTGACAACATGCCAAATGCATATATGGAATACTACCTGCTAGCGGATGACATTCTGAAAGACAAGAGATCAGGAAAAAAAGAACGCCCGCAACAACACTTAGCGACATCCCTCCCGAACTGCATCTTTTTGCCTATCCTTCATGACAATCATTGGACTTTTCTAGTAGTCAACGTTAACAAAAGGATCGCAGTGTTATACAATAGTTCAGATGCAACCTTTGCACTAAAAAAAAGACAAACATGACTATTGTAAAGACACCAACTAAAGAAAAGGTTGCCACGTGCGCTAAAGCGGTTGTTGAGATGTTGAAAAGCCACGGCAAAGGGTACAAGTACACAACATGCAAAGACTTTAAGAAGACACAGTTCTGCCACATGATCCCTCAGTAGGTGCCTCTGTCAAATGACTGTGGCCTTTTCTATTTAGCCTGGATGATGGCCCTAGCCAATCTGGATATAAAAGTGGAGGGGATGCAATACGAACAATATCATCCACTATGAGGAGTGTATGCAAGCATGCTCCTCGAGTCCAAGTGGGCCTCCAACAATGACAAACCAGAATGAAGAAAGCCCATTTATACGTCTCACTCAAACTTTGACACCCCGGGTCGGGGTGAAGGATAAGTTTGGGGGAGGAGTCATAAAAAGGTTAGAGAGGTACAATTTTGCCACCATTTTACCATTAAAAATTTTCAAAAACTTTAATTGTACATATTTTAGCTCTAGCCAAACTGCTCTTGCTTTTAGCTTAAAGAAATCCAGCTATAAGCCACAGTTTTGTGTAGCTACCTTATAAATTTTCCTATTTTCTTGCTAATGGTTGTAGTGCTATCGTCTCATAGAGAGAGAGAAAGTACGAGCAACTAATGCATATAAAAGTAAAATGAGAAGCATAACAATACATATTTATCTCATTCTTGTAATAAGACATTGTGTGTGTAACAACCTTAAGCTTATGAAACCCTTAAAAGATAGAGAACTTCACAAAGCAAAACTCCTGACCATCCACCCTAACCTGACGGCTCCAACCAAAAAATCATCATCTCTATTGAGATGGAAACAACTATCTCTTTTGAGTCTATCTATCCCTACTTTGGGACTAAAAGATTCTTGGCCGCCCAAGAAGACCGCATAAATACCACTAACTCAAGCCAGAAAGGAGATATAAAAAGGCAAAAGAAAAAAAAATTACAATGACAGTTGTGCCCAAAAGATGCCAAAAGTTTCCACATGGTCGACGTATTGTTGCACTCATGAATGCAGATATGTCATGTCTGTAAGTGGAAGATCAAATCCAAACTTACCCACCTCCAATCCTGAACAAAACTCACACAACCACCTGACTCTACGTCAGAAGCCCGAAGGGTAACACTATCCCTACGACAGTTGTGGGTGAGAAAGTTCATGAGAGGGATAAAGCACTTAAAGCTTAAAGCTTACCCAAACACATTAGCATAGGGTTGATAGAAAATAAATAAAGAGTGTGAAATCTACCCCTCAGGGAGATGTTCTATTGGTACGGATGGTAACCTAACGCATGAAGGGGTGATACGTTGAGAAGGAGAGACCTTTGCTACAAAGGCAATGGCAAGAGGTCGAAGTTGTGAAACTCTAGTTGTAAAGGGGGAGGAATGAGACTTTAGGGTTGAGTAAACATACTACAATAGTCTTGATGTAAGAATGAGATAGTTTGGTAGTGTTAAGTTTTGTAAAGATTTTGTCACACAAATTTTCTCTTTCTCTCTATGTTTTTTAGCCTACACTTAGCCTGAGGACAGGCTTGATTCTAAGTTTGGGGGAGTTGATAACACCTCATTTTATACACTTTTCACATATATTTTATACCTCCCCTAGCATACCTTTTATAGATTTTCCCATTTATTTTAGTACTTTATGACAAGTATCTCACTTACCTACTTTTCCCTCATTTGCATGGTCACATCGAGCCAAGGTCGCGATCGACACCTCGATCGCGGCCCATTCGACCATTGGTGCCACCCCACCACGATCGAGGCCTCCCAGAATTGCCTCGACCACTTGCATATGCAGCCCCACACACCCCGCGGTCCACACACCCATGACATGAAGCCGCGATCGAGCCTTAGACCACGATTTGACCAAAGGGTGAGGCAACCAGGCCGCGATCGAGAAGGTGGTTTAACCAAGCCGTGATCGAGGAGAAGAAGGCAATGAAGCCTCAACCAAGGCCTGGCTTCGACCAAGACCAAACCTCAACCACGATCGAGGAGTTAAGTCGGTGGAGCATGCCTATAAATATGCCACCTACATGCCTTGTCAAATCATCAGATCTGAAAGGACCATAAAGTGCTACCATTTTCCAAACTCATTCCCATCAGTATTAGATCTCTAAGGTCAGAAGCTAAGGAGAGAGAAGACTAAAGACTCCATATTCTTTGAGAGAAGGAGAACGTCCATGCCATCAACCTCCTGGATTTGGATCTGAAGAAGTATTGAGTTGCATTATGTTCTTCTCTATCTATCTAGATCTATCACTTCCATCTCACTGTACTTCCCTCATCTCTTCGTGGAACTTGATGTATCTATTGTTTTGTAACATCGTGATGCTGCCCATAAACATGTGTGGCTAAACACTTAACTTGGGTTGGGATTAGCCACTAAGGCTCTCCCAACATGTATATTGTCTCTCCTTTATATATATATATATATATATATATATATATATATATATATACTCTCGTCAAGATTATCTCCATGCACCGATTCTAATGCTTCACTTATATGCTTAGATACCATCCTTATCTGCAACACCCGTGGAAGCTTCATAGATATATTGTCTTTGACGTTGCTTTCCTCAGACAGCTCCCCTAGTTTGGCAGCGTTCAGCGCTGCTAACATTGCCTCCATCTTTCCATCATAATAATGGTTGATTTGTTCATTGTGGACTAGGGATTGTAGGAAGTTGTTGCACATGTCCATCACAGATGTCAGGTCATCTAGCATCTTATCTATATCTCTGATTTCTCTAGACGTGAGATCTTCTGCAGCTATGTTCTCTGCTCTGGCGACGACTACCTATGTGGGTTCTTCTAATGCAGCCTTTCCTGTGGTCGGGGCAGTTTGGTCTTCTTCTAGTTTTCCCTCCCCCTTATCAGATTTTGCTTTGTCCTCTTCAGGATTGCTGTTCAAATCGAGCTCCCTCGACAACGTAGTAGTTTTCTTTGTTTCGTTGTCTTTGGGAGTGTTCGACTGCAGTGGTGCTTCTTTTGCTTGAGGTTCAGCTGTCGAAATAGTTTTTACATTGGTTCTTTCTTCTCTTGGTGTTGTACCTGCACGTGTCCCTCCCACGTTGTTGTTGTCATTATCATCAGGGTTTGGAGGGCTCGATGAAGCTTGCAATGTTGAGGGGCCTGCCACACGCTTTCTCTTCTTCTTCCGCCACTGGCTTTCAAGCTCTTTGCATTCAACTTCCAGCTACTGGCGGTCTTCTTTTAGAGGTTGGTGCTCCCTTTCAAGGTTGTTCATTGCCACCTCATAGCCACTTGTTAAGTGGTCCTTTTTTATTCGTAGCATGTCCCTCTCTTTCTTGAGGGCTTCCATTTCTTCTGTGAGGGCCTTCAGCACCCCCATCATCATGTTCTGGGTGTTTAGAACCCCTTTCATGAAATGGGGTAGCGCTTCAGTTCTCTCATTCAGTGATTCCACTTGCGTGGTTAGCGTACACAGGGTGGAGTTTATGTTTGAATTAAATTCAGATATTTGATGCATGTGTTGCCACAATACATCAAACTTGTTACCTAGTATATCTCCGAAGGTTGGATGGTGTTGTGGTTGTGAATCCATGTATGTCGTGGATGCTCTTGGCTCCTCTAATTGTGGAGTTGGTAAAGTCGGGTTGGGCACTCTATGCTCTGGCCGTTCTGACATTTGAGGAATCACTTCTGGAATTTCTGGCTCGGGTACAGCTTTAGAGTCTTTGTCTTGTTGCCTGGGTTCTTGTTCGCCTGTCACCTGTTGTTTAGCTGTTGCTGCTTCAAGGCATGGACTTTTCCTTATCGTGTTGTCCAAGTTTACCTGGATGTCCTACTTTGGTATTTCTTCCAACACTTCCTCACTCACTTTTGATCCCACAGGAATAGGAGGTGAGGTTTCCTTTAGAGTTTTGGGCTCGTCCACCACTTCCTTCTTATTCCTTACTGCCAGCTTTTTCTTTTCCTCTAGCTTCTTCTTCTCTATCTCTGAAGATTTAGCCTTATTGCCCTCTTCATAAAACTGTCGATGGCTTCTCTACAATATTTCGGATGGCCCCTTAGTACATTTTTTCGATGTCTTCTTGGGTGGGCTGCAGCTTGTGGGCATCATAATATGTCATTTCTAGGAGGGGAAGGAGTTTCTTGGAGCAGCTTTGTTTGTAGTAAAATTTATCTCTCTTCTGTGCCAAGATTCCGATGTTGACGAGGGACTTAATTTCGATCTTCGTTTGTCCCTTTGTTACTATGTACTTCATCAACACATATGTACTCATGAAGTGGTGGGCTATCTTCGCGATCTGACCTCCCATGCAGAAATCCTTGGTCTGTTTGGATTCCCCTCACATGGTTGTTGATAGCCTTTGAATTAGGATTTTTCCCATGTTTATTGGCTTCTTATTCAGCATAGACCATATCATGAAGAGGTCTCCCTTGGTTACTCCTCCTGTCTCTGATCTCATGTATATTGTATTAGCAGTTATCTTCTACATCACCCTAATGAAGCATGAGGTGATCATGGTAGCCTTTAGTTGTTGGATTTATGTTTGTCTTCTCCTGTCAGTTATTTCCACATTTTGTGGTTGTTGTATCTGACAGTTTCTTTTTCTCCAAGTGCGGAGGAGCAGGCTTGTGCTTCTGTTGTTGTTTGTGTGAAGATGGTGTTGAGCATAGCCTCTGTAATTGTGTGAGATTTTCCTCCTAGTATCACCTCTAGTTTGAAGTCTTTGCCCCCCTTTTTGTACTCATCTTCCTTTACTGGGGCCTTCTCCAAGGAGGAAAGAAATTCTGTTGTTAGTTGCTTCATGGATGGGGTTTCCGAGGTGCATAGGGTGCGTAGGTTTGCACCCTCCAAGAATTGGATAACTTTGTCGTAGACTCCCATTTTCTTGAAGTCATCGACGTCGAGATACCTCGTAGGCCTAAACACCTTGTCTTGTAGCATCTGATCATAATTTGACTGGTGTGCAGCATCCCTTGGCACAAATGCTAGCCCATTTTGGTTTAGCATTGATCCCTCAGTCTCTTCCTCTATTTAGACCATTTCTTTTTCCTTCCCTCTTATTTCTTTTGCTACAGTCATCTTCATCTTTTATGGCACTTGACCTCCTTGGGATGAGCCTTCCTTTTCCCCAGGCTCCTCAGTTTGGCCTCTGTAGGTTGGTACTTTGATGTCTCTGTTCAAGATGTACCATGTGATTCCTATGACTCTTCTGGTGTCTGATGACCCATAATGCGCTGATACTTCTCCATTGTCAGTTGTAGTTGCAATCTCCTTGTTGCTGGCAGATTTGTATCGCTCTTTAAGATTGTTGCTATCTTGTCGACGATCTATTCTATTTCCTTCGATGATGTCACCCTCTGGAGCAGTGAGTCTCCAGTTGATCCTGACATTCTGCAAAGTTTCAAATTATATCATTAGCATTGGGATATTAATATTTAACCCATCTTCATTGATTATTTTATTTTATTATCATGTGTATATTTAATTATGTCATATTTTTTATTTCTCTCTTAACATCGTGACCACAGTCTTTAAACAAAAGATGACCTCAACCGCAGACCAAGCCACGGCCGAGGTATACTTGGTCATAAGGTCCATCATTCCGCGACCGAGGTGTAATGATTAGAGAGAGAGATAAGAGGGACCACGGTCGAGAAGCAAACAAGAATGACCACGGTCATGGTCAAAAGATTCACCACCAATCTATGACCTTGACTCACGGTCAAGAGAATTAAAGATGAGAACAACTGTGAATGCAGTCAAAAGACCTCAGCAGGGTCTCGAATGCGACCCACGGTTAACGTGCAACTGTTATTTCGTTCGATAAACACACCGGCCCATGGTCATCGAGCGATGTTGTGGTCGCGACAATGGAGGATAAGAGGTCTTGCTCCATCGAAGATGGCGATAGAACTAGAGGTCTAAACCTCCTTCGGTAAGGCGTGCATTTAAAATGGGTCTTAAACCCTAACATGGGTTAGGCAGTGATGTTGTAGAAACTAGCAGTGCTGTGGCGGTTGCCATGGCATTCTTGAATCAATCAAGGCTGCTAAATACTCGAGAGAAATATCAAGGCACGGGATGCTTTGACAGTGAGGGAGAATCGAGAGAAATCGTAAACAAATACCTCGATATAGAGAAAATCTCTGAGAATCACAGGAGAAGTTAGGGATGCATGGGTGGTGGGGATGCTCCTCGTCAGCGTGGGCTTGCGTCTACTACTTCGACGTCTCCCAGGTACTCATTTGTCAAGGATGGTTCGGGTGATATATTTGTTAGTTTGAGGAAGTCTGAGATTAGGTCGAGAAGAATGTCATTTTGGGAGTCCTAGTATATGTATGTTTGGTACCGTGACCCTAGGTGTGGGGAACACCTTGACCGCGGTCGGTCTCTTCCATGGTATTGACTGCGACCGTGACCTATCAAGACCTTAAGAGCGAGAGCCGTGGGTTGCGGTGCTCTTTCTATATGAGAAAGGTTGACACCTCGATCATGGCACTGACCGCGACTAGGGTCCAGGCCACGACCGCGGCCCTTCAAACCAAAACATCATGAAAACAAAACTTGTGGCTCCAACATACCATCTTTGGACAAAAGACATAGTATACTTACAAACCTTCTATAAAAGAGAAAACTAAAATATAGGGAAAAACTTGAGGTACTTAGCTCATAACACTAGAGTACGAAATAAAGAAAAACATGAAACATGAGAAACAACAAAGCTTGGGTTGCCTCCCAAGAAGCGCTTGTTCAAATTCTTTAGCTCAACTTTCTCTTTCATACTATCTTCATTCTCCCTCTACAGCTACAGTTGTTGCCTCATTCATTCCATTTGTTGCTGAGTTGGACTCCCCCAAACTAAGTTTTGACCTCCTCACAAATGATTCATCTTTGTAGTACCTTTTTACTCTACGTCCATTTACCTTAAAAGGTCATATCTTCTGTCTTGATATCTCCATCATTCCTGATGGGTATATTTTTACCACAGAAAATGGACCTGACCACCTGGTTCTCAACTTCCCGGGGAATAACCTGATACTTGAGTTAAACAAAAGGACTTTGTCCCCTTCGTGAACATCTTTGTTCTTCAAATGGGAATCATGCCAGACTTTCATTCTTTGTTTATAAATCCTTGCATTTTTGTAGGCGTGAAGTCTCAATTCTTTGAGTTCTTGGAGTTGAAGGAACCTTTTCTGTCCAGCCTTCTCAGGGTCCGTATTCAGAAATTTAATGGACCATAGAGCCTTGTGCTCTATTTTGAGAGGTAGATGACCAGATTTACCGTAAATAAACATGTAGGGTGTCATTCCTATAGGTGTTTTGTAAGCAGTTCGGTAAGCCCAAAGTGTGTCATCTGGCTTTATTACCCAATCTTTCTGTGTGCGGCTCACGCTCTATTCTAATATTTGCTTGATTTGTCTATTTGATACTTCCACTTGCCCCGATATCTGGGGGTGGTAAGGATTCGTGACCTTGTTCTTCACCCTGTACTTTCTTAGCAAAGCTTCAAATTGGTTCTCACCAAAATTTGATCCTATGTCGCTTATGACCGTGTGTGGTACTCCAAAGCGTGGGAATATAGTTTTCTCAAAAAGATTTATCACAGCCTTGGAACCACAAGTTTGTGTAGCGACTACTTCAACCCAATTGGAAATGTAGTCAACATCAATGAGGATGTATTGATTCCCTTTCGATGATGGAAAAGATCCCATGTAGTCAATTCCCCAAACATCAAAAATTTCAACTTCTACCCAGACTGCCATGGGCATCTCATTTCTCCTGCTTATATTTCCCATTAGCTGACATTCTTTGCATGATTTAACAAAAGAAGCTACATCCTTGAAGAGTGTGGGCCAATAAAATCCAGACTATAGGACCTTTGTTGTTGTCCTATCCCCACCATGGTGTCCACCATAAGGTGACGAATGGAACTCCTTCAGGATCAATTGCACCTCCTTTTCTGGTATGCACCGACAATATAGATTGTCTGAGCACCTTTTGAAAAGCAATGGGTTGTCCCAGTAGTAATTCTTCAAGTCAAAAAATAGCTTCTTCTTCTGGTTGTATGTGATTTTTGTTGGGTTTTACGTGGTCGGAGAAGGCAGCAGAAACAAAAAAAATCTCTCACCACAAAACCATAACCATGGATTGCATTAACGACTATGAAATAGGAAGGATGGTTTTAGCGAGGTGTACCTGATCCTGAGGTTTTCTCAGCGACAATACCTCGTAGCTAGTGCGGTCTTCAACCACCTAGTCTTTGATGGCGTCTGTGTAGCTCCTGGTCCTGACCTAGACTGTGGTTGACAGTCGTCCTCCAGAGCGGTAGAAACCTCCCGCCTCTATACATAGTCCACACAGACCATCGGGAACTCTAGTCATCCTATCCTACACGTAACTAGAAGGAGTCATTCCTTTCTATCAGCGTACTAGTCACTGACACATTCTTCCACAATCAATTACTTTTTTGCAGTTGTCTTTCCCTTGTTGCTCCTCCCTGGACGGGTAGAACTTGTTTGGGCTCTCTCAGTTACCACAACCAGAGAGGACAACAACTTTGCAGAGCAACTGATGTTCTGAGTTGTGTTATTTGAGAAGCCCCCAATACCCCTCTATATATAGGAGGGGTCAGGGTTAGGGTTCTTAGCCCCAGGCAATGCAGGACTAAAGTGGGAGTAGAAGGGTCCAGAATTTCCATGAACTGATTGCACTGTGGCAGCCAAATCGGTCATTTCACAAAAGAACTGGTCGGTTGGGAGTGTGAGCCGATCGGTTCACCATTTAAACCATTTGCTTTACATTCTTGACTCGCCTCCAATTGACTTTTGTCTTTCATTTCCAATTAATACTAAGATCAATTCTTGTCCCAATCAAACTGTACAAGTGAAACAAAAAACTTTTCTCACAAATCAGGACAACCCAACCTTACTCGTTTGGTCCAGTCAAACCAATCGTTTCACCAAGTGAACCGGTCATCTCACTGACCTTGAGTCGATCATTTCACCCAGTGAACTGATCGGTTGGTGGTCCAGATAGTGCAGGACACAGTCAATGCAGTTCTCAATCAATCTGACACTCAAGTCAATTAGTTCAACACTTGAACTTGATGATTCTGAGTCAAGTCATATGTGAATGTTTGATTGAGTACATAAACACCTTTAATAATCAATCCAAACATCATTCATGGATAAACTCCTCTTCTAGGTAAATCCTTTGTGTGTGACCCTATAGGTCCCATTTCACGTTGGCAGTGAATGTACATAACTAGCTTATGACATCACAAGCAAAGAGTGATGCCTAGTCGCACATCAGTGCTACCCAAGTGAAAAGGAAAGTTGGAGAACAAATTTCAATCCTACAATCTATGATTGTGTTCCAGCGAATGTATAATTCCTTTGTCCCTGATATCCTAAATGAACTCAAGGCATGGAGATGTCATCCTTTCAACGTTCATTCATGTTCCTTGATCTAAAGCAGATTGTCTGAGATATGTGTGCCATCAATATCATATATTGACTCACATGTGCATGCACGTGCCTTTCTCAGTCTCTCTTATCAAGTGGCCATGGACACCATACTCCCTCAGGAGGGACAAGTCCCATATCTATCACTCACAGTCAAAAACCCATGTGTCAAAGTCACCCAATCATCACCTTTATAACAATCCATATTTCAGGACCGCATTTGATGATGTCAAAGTGTACCCAACAACATGTGATGAGTGCAGTGATTTCAAGTCAAAGAATCACAATCACCACCATCACTGTGAGAGCTGACAGTGACTACCATGTTATGGTTCTATGTGTCACTCTCACAGTGGGTCTGTCTGATACACTATTCTCTAACATGTATCTATGTGCTTGGTTTGATATCACATATCATGAATAATGAGCCTCTTTCATCAACCAACACACACTCTAGTCTTGTTGTGTCATTGTTGTCTATCAACCTTCCACAATGACATCCGACTAGGGACAAAACAAGAATGTACAAACTCTTAGCATCCGTATGATCTCTGTAAGGACCCTGACCCATGTTTTGGGCTAACCCTCTTTGCCTTGCTTATGAAAGGTTCTTATAACCTTAATCTAATCTCTCAAGATGTTTTGATATCATGTAACAAGCTCATGTTTCCAGTTTGGTCCCGTTTGGATGTTGTTTGAGCAATGTTTGCTTGTTTTGGACCAAAGTGCAATTTACCCAAAGTAAGGGGTTATATTGCAATATGTCGCATGTAGAGCATGGTTTTAGTTCTCTAGCATCATTATATAGAGAATTATGTTGTGGGGCACCTTGTGGAGGACCTATGTTCCAAGTTTGAGCTTGGTTGGTTGATGCTTGTGTGTTATGTGCTAGTTTTGGTATAAATTGCAAATTACCCAAAGTGGAGGGTCAATATGCAATTTATCAGCTCTAGAGTCTTCTTACTTCTGTTTGGCATAATCTAGGATGAGTATGGAGGTTGGGGCACTTTGTATGGATGATAGTTGAGGCGTAACATCTCTATATGATCTTTATACCATATATGTGTCAAATATGCTACCTTGTCTTGTAGTGTATCGGCCATGGCAGCTGCCCAGGTGCACGATACACATTCTAGAGTGTATCACCAGGCCGTGCATGATCTTATAGGGTGACAAAAAGTGGTTTTAAGTGCAAGAGCAAGTGGCACCTTAGTTTATGTGGTTTTGACACCTCTCCCTTGCTACCTCTCTCTTCCTTGGTGTATATAACTCCCTTCCTCCTTAACCAAGCAATCCTTTTCATCTACCTTCCTTCCCTTTCCTATTGGGATGAGCATGGGAGCTTAAGGAAGACTCCCATGGAGCTTGGGAGGGCGAGCTCCTTGGCCATGGAGGCTTCTTGCTCAAGATTCGACCTTGGTGAGTCATGCTTCTTTGCTAATATTTCCTTGTGCCTTCTTCTTCATCTCCTCCTTTCCCTCTCAGCCATGGATGGGCCCTTGAGGAGAGTAGGCATGGCCTTGGTTATCTCCCCTCTTTTCTTCTTCTTGAGCTATGCATAACCATGGTATCTTCTTCTTCTTTTTCCTTTGTTTCTTGAGGTGATGATGATGGTGCCGAAGACATGTTCGGAGCTATGGACGGATGATGTACATGGTGAGGAACGTGGGTTTGCTGCTTGGACCAGGAAGCTTTATGCCATTCATGGATATCCTCTTAAGGCGGGTTACATAACTCTTAACTATCTCTATTATGTTCACTCTCCATGTGTACATGTATTGATTCTTGTCTTTAAATCAGTACCCTTCTCCATGGTAGCCATGCATGTGGAACTAGAGATATGCTTTAATGGAAATGGTCACATTTTATTACTGTCCTTAACTTGTTCTCCTTGTGTATATGGTAATGGGTGGATAGAGGTTGAAGACGACTAGCCCGATATGGGGCTTTACCCGATATGGGTGCCCTAACCCTATTTTGGGGTGATAATCTTACTAGGTTGATAAGATGATCCTAACTCTAGTTTCTCGACATGGAGCCTTGGATGATAAGGTTGCTCTAACCCTAGATGTCTGATAGGGGGTGTTCTTGGGCATCATAGTTGGATGACACCTTATAAACCCCTCACCCAATAAGGTGTTTGATAGATGAATTAGTTGAGTGTTGCATGATATGATGAGTTGGTCGTTATGATGTGTTGAGTGATATAACCTTATTGGCTTTGTAGGATACATTGGATGAGAACCCTTTCTTGGTTGAGCTTTTGAGTGATACTAGCATCCCAGCCTGATATGCCCTGGGTGAAGGACATAGCCCGACACCCTAGATTTCCCGAAACACACCCATGGAGGCCTTGGCCGATATCACAAACCATAACCCGAGATGAGCATGTAGTTGGTGACACAATGGATCAAGCGCCTGACCGATACCATGTTTAGGGATGTGATGTATTGGCCAATAGGCTTTGCCCGACACATGCTTCCTTATTGGTTGGTTACCTAGCATGAGAATGGGGTTGATAGCTTGGGTGGTTCTAGGGATGAAGGTTTTGCTGATACATGTTCTGAGCTTGGGCGGCATAAGGCTTGAACGACATGGAAACCCTAACCCTAGCTTGACCAACATGAGGTCTTGGTCGATAGAGTGTGCTTCCCGATACCATCTCATGTAGGGTTGCTCGATGTGGTGGATGCCCAACAAGGGGCTTGGCGCCCTAGGGTTTGCTTGACGGTCGTTATGGTTTGAACAATACCTCTTTTGGTGAGGGAGGTACCCCACCCGATATGTCTTTTTAGTGAGGATATGCGACGCTTTAGTGAGGGTTGTACCCTAACCCGATAACCCTATGTATGTTATCTTGAGCTCTTACCTTCGATTATGATGAGCTATGATGAGATAAGTTGTAAAGCCTTATATAGTGGTTACCTATGGGTGATGATAGATGGACCTCTGATAAAGTTGGATGGTGGATCATGGTGTATGATCCTTAAAGATAATCCTTAGGGACGATGCGCATATGACTTGAGATATAGGGTATAATGGGATACACATGGTGTGATAGAAGTAGTGTGTATTGATTAATACACCAGTTATAACACTAAGCTGCATATGTTCATAATGATGGATGAATATTCCAATATGACATGTTGATCATGATATGCTCATGAGTTATGGGGCATGATGGATGCTCACAATTTGGTAACAATAATATAAATTGTCTAGAGACACAACCTTGTACTTCATGTAACTACGAACATGGATGTTGTTCCAATCTGGTGCACCTAAATTCTTGATAGCATGATAATCATAATATTCTCTCTAAGATCTATGTTCTATGCTTGGTGATCCAATTATCTCTTTCTTATGCAAGCTAACCATGCATGTGTATTGAATTCATAGCCAGGTAAGAGATATGGTGATTATATGATTATGTTCTTTGTGTAGCGCTTGGCATATGTGCAATATCTGAATAATAATGATGTGTCTTGTTGTTGAGATAACACGTATCACCATATGATGAGAAAGGTCTGGTGACCTGATAAAGGTTGAAGTGCCTGTTGAGGTGTGATCCTCTAGTGATGAAATGAGGGATTGATATCCCATGATGATGATAAGGCCTTGAGAGGCAGTGGCAGTATGTGATGAACAGAGGGATTGAGATCCCATGATGATGTATGATGGTGAAGCCTTAAGAGGCAGTGGCATTATGTGATGAATGAGGAATTCATATCCCATGGAAATATGATGATTATTGAGGGCAATAAGAACATCAGTAGCAGTGTAACACCAAAGTAATGAAATTTAATGTTGTTCATGTTTTATATATACAACTTGGTTGCCCCAACAATCCACTTAAAATGCATTAACTAATTACAGTTGAAACTTTCATGTAGTTTTCCCTGGCCATAGATCCATCATCGTCAGTAGCTGGTGATGGTGAAACGGATTCTCCTGCGGGTTAACCCGGAGCGCATATTTTTGAATATGTGGGGTTTCTCCTAGTCGAAAGTGAGGAGGATTTGAGTGCAACTGTGGTTGCAGACTCAGGATATATGGAGCATGGTGAAAAGGCCCATGGCTCAGGATATGTGATAAGAGCATGAATGTGTTCATCGCTCAAAGCACGGTGAACAGGCATGTGGCTCAAGGTTTACTAGCATCGAGACCTATACCAAGGTGGGCTAGGGTTATGGGTAGCCTGCGGGGCTGACCCTATGGTTGATGCCACTTAAGAATGAGACTGTGGTCCTACTTTGTTTCTCATGCACTGACCACGACGTGGTGAGGTCGTGGAGTCCAGCTCTTCCATTGACCTTGTATGGCATCGGCTTTGGTTTTTGCAGTCGTCGGTTGGATTTGAGTGGTACGGCTCACTTCCTCAGGGCATAATAATTCGTAATCAAGCTGTATAGTATTCTTGCTCAGGGAAAATATGAAATATTGGTTGAGGCCTTGTTTGTATAAGTTTCTCTAGTTATAACTTGCAGTTTATCATACATTCCTTATATCATGTGATATAAAGATTATCTTGTCAATCATGTTCCATATAGAATGCATGGTTATATGTCTCCTGATGTTTTAGTAAGATTGTTAATAAAGTTAGTTCTGCTCAGTATGTTGCTCCTATGATCTGCTTATATCAGTTATTTATGATCATAATAAAGTTGGTAGAGGGTTATGTTTCTCACTGGGACTTTGTGTCTCACCCCGGTGGTTAATAACCTTTTTAGGTGGACGTGACTGGCGAGATGCAGATCATGTGGTTGGATATGCAGAGGTATCATACCCAGTAGATTAGATAGCATCTAGCAGTAGAGTCCTATGTGTCGTCCTTGTACACTTAGGTCTTCAGGAGAGCTTTTCGATGTTTCTTGTATAATGATCGATGTATGGTTTTCGGTATGTATCTTGATGTAAAGCAGCATGAAAAATAGTTATTTCATGTAAAGAGATGATGGGAAATTATGTTGTAGCACCTTGAGAATATGTTATGAAATGAAAAGTGTTGGCTCAGATATTATATGTTTCATCTTGTGGTGCTTATTGTAAATCGGTTTTAATTTCCTGTGATTTTTAGTAATTTGTTGGTTAGCATGTAATCATGTTTTGTTGTGGATGGGGTGTCATAATCTCATTCTTCAGGTCCTTAACCTGAAGACATACATCATTGAGTATTATCATTCTCTAGACATTCATTTTGTTCTATCATTATCTCATAACTGATTGAACCAGAATAAATTGGAAGCTTGCCTTTGACATTTATCAAATCAATCATAATGTATCCCAATCCAAATCATCATATGATTGGCTCTCATGGCATACATACCAACAATTTCCAGTGGCAACTTCCCACAGGCTAGATAGTTACAAATATCTACAAACCAGGGTAGTCTTTGCTCGTCATACTGGGCCATTAGTAGGGCTTCATCGGCGTAATTGTCATTCACTGGTAACTGATTCTCTTTGTTGAATACTATTATGGACAAGTGGTCTGCTACCACATTCGCCTTTCCTTTATTTTTTATGATTTCATGATCAAACTCTTGCAACAACATTGCCCATCTTAAAAGTTGTGGTTTTGTATCCTTTTTCTGCATCAGATACTTAATTGCCTCATGGTCTGTATATAATTTCATCTTCGATCCTATTAAGTATGATCTGAATTTATCAAAGGCAAATACAATGGCCATCATTTCTTTTTTCATAGTTGTATAGTTTACTTGTGCCTCATCAAGTGTCCAACTTGCACAACAAATTACATGATGTTTCTTGTCCTTTTTCTAGCCCAAGACAACGCCTATTGCATAGTTAGTAGCATCACACATGATTTCAAAGGGCAATCCCAGTCTGGTGCTTGAAGAATTAGAGCTATTGTTAGCACTCTTTCAGTGTATTGAAGGCATCCAGACATTTGCTGGTGAATTCAAACTCGGCATCTTTGAGCAGAAGATTAGACAAAGGCTTTGAAATTTTTGAGAAATCTTTTATAAACCTCATGTAGTATCCTACATGTCCCAAAAAACTTCTCACTCCTGTTATAGACTTTGGCAGTGGGAGCTTCGAGATAGCTTCAATCTTACTCAAGTCCACTTCAATTCCCTTCTTCAAATTCTTGTGATCTAGGACGATTCTGTCTCGTACCATGAAGTGGCACTTCTCCCAGTTCAAAACGAGATGTTTTTCCTCACATCTTTGCAGCACTAGAGATAGATTTCTTAGGCATGCATCAAAGTCAGTCCCATAGACTGAGAAGCCATCCATAAAGACTTCTACGATATCTTCCAGAAAATATGAGAATATTGAGATCATACAACGTTGGAATGTTGTGGGTGCATTACATAGTCCAAACAACATTCTTCTGAAAGCATATGTGCCATAGATGCACGTGAATGTTGTTTTCTCTTGATCGTCTGGGTGAATGGGTACTTGATAGAATCTTGAATATCCATCTAGAAAACAAAAATATTCATGATGGGCCAGCCTTTCTAGAACTTGATCGATGAATGACAAGGTGAAATGATCCTTTTTTGTGGATGTATTTAGCTTGCGGTAATCGATGCACATGCGCCAGTCTGTCACTATCCTCGTGGTGACTTCATCTCCATATTCCCCCCATATGACCATCATTCCACCCTTCTTGGGTACAACATGGATAGGACTAACCCAATTGTTGTCGCTTATTGGGTAGATGATTCCAGCATCTCATAGCTTTATTACTTCTTTCTTCGCAACCTCTTTCAACATTTAATTAGCTTCCTTTGTGGTTGAGCCAGTGGCATGGCTGCCTCTTCAAGGTGAATTCTATGCATGCATAAAGTTGGGTTGAGACCTCTGATATCCTCCATAGAATACCCTATAGCTTTTCTATGCAGCCTCAGTTCATCTAGAAGCTTTTCCATGTGGCCATCTAATAAGTTGTCATTGACAATCACTGGATTCCTTTCTTCTTCATCTAAGAATTTATATTTCAACCCTTCCAAAAGAGGCTTTAACTCTGGCTTGGGCTTTAGCGCTTCCTTCTCCTCAGTCGTCTGTTCCAATGAAGCATACTTTACTGTTTCAATTATTCCTTCATCGTTGTTGGATTCTTCTCCCGGTTGGTTCAAATAATCTAATATTTCTACAACTTCTTGACTTTCCATGGCAGGATCCTGGCTATTTAGGGCTCACATTAGTGGATCTATGATTGATTTATCTTCTTGCACTTCTTCAGAATACTGATTATAGCTGCTCATGAAGTAGGCCGACTCAGATAGAGATGGTCCCCTCATGGTATCTTGTATGTTAAATCCAAGTGATCGTTCCCTACTCAAAGTGTAATGATTCCTTCAGCAACATCTATCAGCGCTCTCCTCATTGTAAGGAAAGGACTTCCAAATATCATAGGGCATTTGGAGTCTTTGACCTTGTCTATTACCACTATATCACACGATATGAAAAATCTCCCAACTCTTATTGGAACGTCTTCTACTATCCCCACTGGCCTCATGAAGGTATGATAAACTAACTCGATCCTCATCCCTGTCTTTACCATGTCTGTCAGCCCCAGATTTCAGGCTAGAGTCAGGGGGATTAGACTTGTGATTTCTCCCAAGTCATCTAATCCTTTTATCTCCACATTATCCCCAACACAGAAAGATATGTTGAAAGCTCTAGATCTTTCTTTTTAGTAGGTAGTTCCACTTGAACAAAATCGCAAGACATCTTTGCTAACTGGATATTTTCAATGTGATCACCTCTTCTTCTCTTTGTAATCAGATCTTTGAAAAACTTTGCATAAGTTGGCATTTCTTTTATTGCATCAAGAAAGGGCATGTCCAGGTGAAGCTTCTTTACAACTTCCATGAACTTTTCATACCTCTTCTTCAAGTGTGCTTTTATCATATTATAGGGGAAAGGAATTCTTTGGGCGTATGGATTCTTCTTCAAAAGAATATCTCCTAGAGGGTCCGAGTCCTTTTTCTCTCCTTCCTTCTTCTTTTCAGGTGGTCCAGCTTCTTTACCATGGTCAACTTGTTTTTTCCTTTTTGATTCTTTAGTTGCTTTCTCAGACTGTTGATCACCATGACTTCTTTCTTCTTCAACATTGTTGGTATTAGCATTCTCCATTGTTTTCCCATATTGGAGAGTGGCCATTTTAGCAGGCTCGATATTCGACGGGATCTTTCCGGAAGAATTTTTCATGAGCTCGACCATTTGTGCAAGTTGTTGATCGATATATCTCTGATGAGTTTTCATATCGACCATTTGAGTTTGCATGTTAGTTAGCACTCTCAAATTCGTGAGAGCACTTTGAGCCAGTTGATCATTTACTGACGTTTGCCTATTTGCAAAGTTGAAAAGTTGGGCAATCATGTCAGCTTGTGTAACATCTCAGACCTAGGTTATGGCCTAACCCTAGAAGTTTTGCTTAAGTAAGTTGTTTACAAATTTGTTTTAATCTTTTGAAAAGTAATTAAGACTCTTGTAGAGTTTAAATTTCAAGTTTGAGCTTATTTGCAAACTGTTTGTGCATTATATGATAGTTTGGGCATAAAGTGCAATTTAGCCAAGATGAGGGGCTATATTGCAAAATGTAACATGTTGAATGTACCTCATGTGTTATAACATCATAAGAGAGAGAATGATGTTAAAGGATGGCTTGTGGAAAGCCTAAATTCCAAGTTGTAGCTTGTTTGAATAATGTTAGTGCATTGTGCACCAATTTTGGTACAAATTGTAATTTACCCAAAATGTGGGGTTAATATGTGAATTACCACCTCTAGGGTGTCTCTACTCCATCCTAGAATCATGTATAGGAGAGATAAATAATTATACACCATGTTTGAATCATTTGGGAATGATGGTAATCTTGGTGATGAAATGACCAAGAAAAGGGGTTGAATATGAAGCTCTAACTTGAGTTGTATCAAGTTGAAAAGCTTATATATGAAAGCCTATCGGCCAAGGATACATAGGAGGAGCCTCATATCGTTTTGTGAACTCTTGGAAAAGGAGATAACGTGCAAAGCACCTCAAGGAGGTGAGTAGTGACGGGTTACAACTTCCTTAGCAAAATTGTGACGGGTTGTGCATAAAGTGATGAATTAATTAATATATTTTATTCAAAAGGATATGTAATGGTCGAATCTTTATCTCCAAATGATCCTCAACTGTTTTTAATGTCAATATAAATGTTTATGAATGCATGTACACGTGTCACCCATGCATGGACACGTGGCACCTACTAGCTCAAAATGATGACACCTCATTTTTACCTTTCTTCATGTGCAACAAGTATATATACCCCTAGTTTCACCCTTAAGTGAAATTTTTCGACCCTTACCACCCTCCTATCCTAAGGTATCGTGCATAGAGACCTTGCATTGTGCAGGAAAGCAAGGGTATCGTGCATAGGACATTGGATATTGCCCATAGAAAAAGCATATCGGCCAAGTAGGTGAAATTGGCCATATAAGGTAATATCGGCCAATAGGGTAAAGAGTTTAGTGGCATATCGTGAAAGTGAGTGCCATATCGTGCAAGAGGGTTGTCATATCGTGAAAGGACACTAGTGTATCGTTCAAAGGTGTTAAGAAGCAAGAAGGAGCTCAAAACTTAACCCTAAGGTGAGGCAATGATCATCTTCAACATTGGATTGAAGCATGAATTTAGGGTTTTGATCTTCTTTTCTTTTCTTCTTCACCAATTGCTTATCCATGGTGATTCTTTGCATATAGAGGAGTTTTGAAGTTCATCTTCAACCTTAGGAACATGGAGCTTTGGAGCTTGGAGCTTTGAAGTTGTTCTTAAGGTGGGTTATATAACTTGAACCCAATTATATTATTATGCACCTTCAATTTTGCCATACTTGTTGAACTACTTGCAATTCATTTTCTCTTGAATAATTGCTGAACCTTTGAGTTCTAAAAGCTTTATGGGACTGTGGTCCATGACTTAGAACAGTAAGAACAAGGATCTTGAGGTTTATGATGATGACATCATCAGTATCGTGCAGAAGCACACAAGCACACACCTTCAACTCGATATGGAAACGTAGCTCTAGTTTACTTGGAAATCGATAGTGGTGTGCATTGGTTTGTACTTTGGGTTGATAGTGGTTCAAACAGTTGTCTAGCCTATCACTTAACCCATGGTGAAGGGCAGGTCATGGCCATGAAGGTTTGAAGAGGTCAAGCACTCAACCACACACCTTCAACCCAATATGGGCTAAGCTAGCATACATACACCTCTAAAATGATATGGTGTGGAAGTACCTTAAATTGCAATA